>BKCP01006038.1:238827-439700 GCA_008636005.1 Striga asiatica | reverse complement strand
ATGATGAAACCCTAAATCCCTAATTTAAAATTACAAATTTATTACATGTTTATTAAATTTTCTGTAAATTGCACATTAGGCACATGTACCAAACTGAAATATATTAAATCTTTATTATTTTGCAATCAGCCTCCGCACAAGATTCAATTCTCAAAAGAATGCCCTAATCCCCAATCTCATCTTCACCCTCCACCACCCCACCCGCCGGCATCCAGCTCTCTCCGGCCGTAACACTCCGGCATCCATGGGTTCATCGTGTTTTATGCTCGTCTTAGAGCTTTTCGTGCCGCGACCTAAGCTCCGTCGCCAAGTTCCTGCTGGTGGGTGAAATCGCCGGTGACCTGTTCGAGCTTCGCGTCGTCTGACGGCGACCTGTTGCCGGAATGTATTAGAGATGGCCTCAACTCATTCGAGCTTCGTGGCGGAGGCGGATGATTGCAACTGAACAGAGATCCTTCACGTCCGACGGCGTGTCTGTGTACGGTGGAGTTGCGGCGGCAGGAGGCTGTCGACGATGGAGGAGCTCTCGGATCTGTTGGCTTTTGGAGGCGGTCGACGGTGGAGTTGCTCTCAGACTGTTGCCGGCGTGGATGCCGGCCGGTGGTAGATATTTGTGTGTGTGTGTGTGTGTGTGTGTAATGTGCCTGTAATGTGTTTACAGAGTGTGTGTGAGTGTTGGTGTGTTTAGTGTGTGCTGACGTGTGTGTGTGCGTGTGTTGTGCGTGCGAGTGCGTGTGTTATGGGTGTGTTGGATGTGTGGGTGGTGATTGTGGCATGATGATGTTGTTGGTGGTGTGTAATGGTAATGACCAAATAACCCTTAATGAAGATATAAGTTTGACTTTTTTTTATCCATTAAATCATCCGATCTAATGGCTACGATTCATTCTCATTTCTTTCACTAAGCATCATTCTCATGTGAACCCAACCATATACATACATATATATATATATATATATTTATATATATAAGTGAATTTATTGTGTAGTTCAAATTTGGGTTCTAAACTTAAAAGTCAAATAAGTAATTATCATAAAATATGGGTTAATATTAACTTGGACGTAAATAGAATAGTTAATTGTTTATAGTTTAATAAATTACCCAACTACTTATGTTTTTATTTGGATAGGTTATACAAAAATAAGTTCATTGTAATTAATAGAACATATAAATTTATCACTATATTTATTATATATTCACATAGATTTTTAAATATATAATAATTTTATACTAAAATAATTATTATACGGAATCATATTGTAGTCCAATCGAATTTCTGAATTAATATGTTAACATAACACTTATTTTAAAATGAATATAATATAATTTATTATCAGTCACGTGCTCCGCAAAGTTGTTTACTAATTGTAAATAGACATGTTTTATGTAATTTTTAAAATTTAAATTTCATATAACATTTTTAATAAATTAATATAAGTTGTACTACATATTGATTCCATATGTTTAATTTCAAATATTATTTAATAAGCATTTTTAACTTATAAATATTAATAAATATCTCTTATCCGTACATCGCACGGGATTCATATTAGTCGGTCAAAAAGAGAAGATTAGAACTAGTTTTTAAGAAATCGTTTACAATTCATGTAAGTCCACGCACGAAATTACCCTCATTCCAGATAATGTTTTGCGAAGATTCCTACGAGCAACTACAGTATAAAGATAGGGATTTGATATGCTTTCAACAACTCTGGAATATTTGATCTTTTGCTTGAGAATCATTATTGAAAATTTTTCAAAGCAGCATACTGGAACTTGAAATGTACCTATAAGATTAGAACCTAGCATTACATTTTCTTATATATAAAATTAGTATAATATGAATTATTGAAAAAGAAGATCAGCAAAATAATAGTTTGAAAATAGTTGACAGCTATAATATGCCTGTAGTTTAATCGAAATATGTGTGGTACCATAATTAGTGATGTGATTCTCGTCTAAATAATCTAGAAGCATATTATTGTACCATAATATGTGGTAATAATCTATTACTATATAACTAGTGTATATCCGGTACGATGCTCATATTTTGAACTTTTCTTTATACTTTATTTTAAATATAACTGTTTATATTTTTCACATTTCTTTTCATTATGTAAATTAAATAATTATAAACAATGAAAAACATAAATATCAATAGCCACCGTTGTCAGATCCACTGCCGTTGCTCCCATCACACCACCGCCTCCACCCACACGACGGGCACACCTCAGAACCCACCGTCGCCACTTTGGGACTGTGCCTCGTTCACGGTGATATTCCAACCGTCGAGCTCTTGGGAAGGAAGAAGAAATAAGGGAATAATAAAAAGATAAAGATGAACCGAATAGGAATGACGGAAAAGAAAAAAGTCATTAATATAAAATTTGGTATATAAGTATATTTATGATGAATCTTTAAAAATCCAATACCCAAATTTAGATTATATCACATAAGAAAAAAAATAAATAGTAATTGTTCATTAATATAATTAAAAATAATTTTGAATTTCAAATAAAGTAGGCGGGATAATAAAAATTCGTTTTCAAAAAGTTTCTAAAATGATTAGTATTCTAGTAAGTATATCCGCAAGAATAATCGTACCATTTTCAACAACAACAACAATAACATAGCCTTTAGTCCCAAGCAAGTCGGGGTAGGCTAGAGATGAAACCCAAGAGAAACAATGGTAAGAGAAACACAAAAGGGCTCGAAACAAAAGGAAGAAGTTGTAACAAAAAGAGAAAAGAGCAAAAGTCACGGTTCTGGCACGTGGATTGCTAGCCTCCAAGCGCTCCTATCCACCGCTAAATCCTTGGGGATATTCCAATCTTTAAAGTCTTTCTTAACCGACTCTTCCCAAGTGAGTTTAGGTCGACCTCTACCTCTCTTTACATCCTCGCCCCGCTGAAGAACCCCCCTACGCACCGGTGCATCAGGAGGCCTCCGTTGGACATGTTCGAACCACCTCAGCCGATGTTGGATGTTGTAAATATTTTTTCGGAGTAGAATCAGAAGTCTCGAACACCGGGTCGTGTCTCTCGAGGAAGGTTAGCCGGATTATTATGCACGTTTATTCAACCACACAAAAGAAAATAAATTTCCTAGACATTCTAATTCAGATATTGGTTTGATTTAATTATCAACTACTGCGAAAATTCAAATTAAACAATAAGGAAAGCAAGTAACGAAGAACTATTAGGATTTGAGAAGCTAGTGAGTCGGGGATATCCGTTTTGGCTCGAATTGCGACTATTGGACAAGTGATCGTTCAGTTAAGTGATTTGGATAACCTGCTCGTTCAAGTACTCATCCTCAATAACTCTTCGTAACAAGAGAACAAACTTGAACGACAGATTAACAAGTCATTTAACACATAGGCAATACAGTTATGAACAAGCCTAGTCTATACGAGCCTATTTCGACCGACTCCTCCCCTTTCGGTTCTAAGAGTCGATTAAATTAGACTAGAGGGTGGTTAACCGACTAGTCAATAAGAATAACCATCATTATGCGAGAATACATCGAATTCAATCGTAAATTGGAGATTGAAGTGTCACCCTTCAATAATTCTTAATATTCAAGCCTAATATTTGAAAAACCCTTTTGAAGAACAACTCGTACAAATAGAACGATCAAAAATTCCCAACAATCACTAACGAATTCAAAACATTAATCCCCTATTCCCTAGCAAATGGATTTAGCCAATCATAATATATTCAACATCAACAACCTCAACAATCAAGATAGACATATTCAAAGATTAAATGAAAAGAAAATCTTACAATGATGAAATCCCAAAGTTGAATCTGATAAACAGGCTTAAATCCAAAGCAATAGCAAAATCCGAGATCAAATCCGTGTTCTACGTTGAAATCGATGAAAGACAAGTAAAAAAAACGAGTGAAGAGAGTGGGGGGTAGGGTTTTCTGTGTTTCGTGGGTCGAGAGAATGAGAGATATCCCCTTCTGTCGAGGACCCGATCTCATTTATATAGGCGGGACTTGTCACGGCGCTGGGAGTGCGGCCGCAGCGCGAGGATGATGCTGGCCACAGCACGGAGGGTCTGCCGCGGCGCGAGGGGAGTGCTGGCCGCGGCGTGTAGCTTGGTCGCGGCGCGGGAGGAGGAAGGCTGGGCGTGTGCGTCGCGGCGTGGCACCACTTCACGGCGCGGGATAGGCGATCTTCACGGCGTGACGGGTCCTCAGCGGCGTGACGGATTGGGAAGCTCGGGTCTCTGTCCAGGCGTGGCGGTCTCCGCGAGCTGTGGCGCGGCGCGAGGGTTCTGCAATGCCGCTGCGCGACGTCAGCACGGCGTGGTGGGCGAAGCAGTATCTTCTGAAGGCTCGTGATGGCATCGCGGCGCGAGGGCCTGGCGCGGCGGGTCTGGCAGCTTACTTGTCTTAACGTACCGAGCCCGTTCGAGCTCGTGTGATATCGGAATTTGATCTCGATTTTTCCTGTGTGTCGCCAATGAAACGTGCAAATTAAGTTAGCCCAAAACATTCTCCTCCTTCAAATTACAGTCGACGAGGCACCTGACCTGTACACCACAAGCGAACACAAAAGCGGGGAAAATCGAGAAACGACCAAAACAATACAGAAAAGACCAACATAAAGGAAAACACGCAAAAACCTATAAAAGCGAATATAAACTAACGAAAAGACCTAAAACGGGGGACAAAGAAATGAAAAATAATAAGGAAAAACGCAACAAAAATGGGACAAACAACTCCCCCACACTAAAACCTTTGTTCGTCCCGAACAAAAAGAAAAGAAAAGACACGAAAAGAAAAGAAAACAAGCAAATGAGCATGGGTAAAATTACAGTTTCAAATAAGACAAGCTTCAAAATAATCAACTCAGCCGAGGAGACTTCCAATGACCAATATAGCACATCTCAATTACAACTCGAATGCAACGCCTTGAAAAGACAAACTCTCAAGCATGGCAGTATAATACATATATGCCTCACTTAGTTTCTTGCTTGAATATGAACTTGGTATACTCAAATTGGTCGATCATCATGCATCAACATAAGCTTGCTTATCGTCTATTCATACTCTAAAACAATCGAAAATCATGAAGTGCAAATCAAGAGGACTTCTGGGGTTGCAATAAAGGCTGTTTGCACAAGGGAAACACCAAAATGAAGATAAAGCGGCTCAAATAAATAATCAAATTCTCGAGCATATAAACTACTCGAATACTCCACCACCTATCCAAAATCAACATGAACCCAATCATTCCCATCAAAACTCCATGCAACACTCATACATGCTCAAGATGAAATGCAAATTAAGTACTCGATTGTCTCTTTTTTTTTGTCATTTCTTTCTTTTTTTTTTATTATTTTTATTTTTGAAGAGTAATTTTTCCGAACAACAACGAATCGAAAGGACAACAGTCCGTAGGTTTAAACATTGGAGGTCTTCCAAGTGTCCTACAGTAGTTTCCCAATGCTCATTACTATCAACGTGAATTTACTAGTAAGAGGAGCAGAATCCATTCGAATCGCCTTGTGAGCTCTCATTCGAATCCCCTTGTGAGCTCTTGTTTTTTTTCTTTGTAGTACTAAAAAATGCAACTCAACAAATTCTCAACCTTCTCCAAACATATATTAGAAAGCTCCGTCATCATATCAAGTACACTGTCAAATCTCAAATAATTCAATCGAATCGGTTGACAAGAAATAAGGTTTCAGGCTCAACGGGCTACTAATGAAAATATAAGTACCAAGTCAATGAAAAAGGCTAAAACGAGCTATGTCAAAGAAATGCCTCAATCATTTTCACAAATCACAACTTCAATCACTTCATTTCAAAATAACCTCAAAGCAAGTTCTGATCAACACAAATTTCGACCACTGACTCTCAAGAAACAACATAAGGCTCAAACCTCGCAAAGGGTAAATAAATGTCCAACAAAATGACACATTGAGTTCATCAAGGCATACTAGTCATGGTCATCATCACATCTCCTCAACATCGTCAACAAATATCAACAAGTCCTAAAATTCACCATAATCCATACTCGCAAAACAAACAAACTGACTCAAGATAAGACACAAAAACAAAAGATGAAAACACCCTAAAAACTAAGACCTGGTCAACCATATAAACACATAACCATGTAAAAACTCCCCCACACTTAAAACTGAACAATGTCCCTATTGTCGATTATCAGTGCTAGGAAAGTTTGGCCACATAATCAACCAACATAAAAGACAGAAAAACTAACCGAAAACGGAAATAAAGAGAAAGGAAAAGTACAAACGTACACGGCACAGTGACTAGACTAGTCACTGTGAATCCGGTGGTGCTGGTGGAGGGTGGAGGTAGTCGGGCCCGAAACAGTGGCGGGCCTCCGTTAACTCAAATCTCTCGCCCCATTGGGATCGGGGCAACTCTCGAGACTTCTTAGCTCTGTCCTGCAATGACATCTTAGCATGCTCTCGAATGCACGCTTTCTCAGTTAGCTGCTCAATCGCCCGGAGGTATGCACTCTTCCACCAAATTTGCCTGCGGCTCAGGCTGGGTCTCTCTCACAGAAACGGCAATGGCCTCGCCTAAAACTGTCATGCTCGCCGTCCCCTTCCTCACATCGATGACTGTGCTAGTGGTCGCCATGAAGGGTCGTCCGAGTAGGATGGTGTGCTCCTTACCAGTTTCTTGCACGCTCCCCACATCAAGCACAACGAAGTCCACGGGGACTATCAACTTCCCTACTCGGACAAGCACATCCTCCACAATTCCTACAGGATGGCGGAATGAACGGTCTGCAAGCTGTAAGCGCATCTTGGTGGGCTTCAACTCCCTGAGCCCAAGTCTATGATAGACTGCAAGTGGTATGAGATTTATGCTCGCTCCTAGGTCAAGCAACCCTGATGTCTCTTCTCCATTCCCAAAGGCCATAGAAATCATGAAGCCTCCGGGGTCCTTCTCTTTTTTCGGCAAGTTCTGTTGGAAGACACTTGCAGCTTCACACACGAGCACTTCTTCATCGTTTATGAGTTTTTGCTTATTTGCTGCCACTTCCTTGAAAAATCTCGCGTAAGCCGGTATGTTCTTCATCACGTCGGGGGGACATAAATCGACATTGGCCTAAGCCAACATCGCGTGCAGGTCCCGGATCATCGTTCGGTCCTTCTCCTCCAAGAGTCGGCTCGGGAAGGGAATCTTCGGTCTGTAGGGGTTCGGAGATCTGTGTAAAGTAGGCTCAGGTGGTAGTGTCACTGGGGCATCTTCCATTTGGGTGAGCTTTTTCGGGCCCACTTTTTCCTCTTTCACTTTCTCAGGCATAATTACGGTTACCGCATGCTCCGACTGGCTCGACAATCTGTCTTTCTTCAGCTCCACCTCTATGTTCCCCACTCGGGTGGCTAACTGGCCTAGCTGTGCTTCCAAACGTTTAATAGAAGCCTCACTATCCGCACTCCGCTGCTCACAGTTGGCCATGTACTGAAGGATTTTATCCAGTTTTTCGTCTGAGTTCAGCGGGCTCGGTCCGGCTTCTGGTGCTGGTAACCTTAACATTTGTCCCCTGTGTTGCTGCTGAGGGGAGACAAAGTTAGGTTGGGACGGCTGCTGGGAGTTGTTGTTAGACCAGGAGAAACTTGGGTGGTTTCTCCACCCGGGGTTGTATGTGTTAGAGTACGGGTCGTTTCCGGGCCAGTTCTGATATCCTTGCACTGCATTGACCTCAGATCCTTGCCCTCCATAATTTGGCTCGAGAGCCATAGGGCACACCTCAGAACTGTGTCCCTGAACTCCACATGCTCCACAAGCATTTACTGCCATTGTCTGAATTGGTGAAGAACTTCTCGCATTCAGTACCCTCATCTGCTCCGTGAGCTCGGCTAGCTGCTGGGCCATGTCATTGTTACTCGTTCCAATCTCATGCACTGTCGCCCTCTTTCCTCTGATGCTCTTCTGAGACGAGTTCGCACTCATCGTGTCATATATCACAATCATCTCCTCTGCCGTTTTGCCTCCAATGTCCCCTCCGGCTGCAGTATCCACCATGTACTGCAAGTTCTGATGGAGGGAGTCGTAGAAGCAATTCGCTAATAGCCCTGGAGAGAGGTTATGGTGGGGGCACTGCCTCTATAAGTCCTTGAAACATTCCCAAGCCTCTTGAAGAGGCTCGTTTGGCAGCTGAGCGAAGGAGACTATCTGAGACCGGATATCTTGGGTCTTCTGATGGGAATAGTACTTCCAAACGAATTTAGAGTAACTTTCGGCTTAAGTTGTTAGAGAATCCGGAGCAAGGGTCATGAACCAAGCCTTGGCCCGGTTCTTCAGAGTTTCTGGAAAACACCGCATTTTGAGCTGGTCTTCGGTTAGCCCGTGTAGTGGGAACGTTTGGAGGACGTTGTAGAACTCCCGAAGAAAGTGAAACGGGTCTTCGTTGGGGAGCCCGTGGAATGATGGGAGCTGATTGTAGTGGACCATCTTCAGCTCATAATTTTGGGCGTCTTGCTCCAACCGGATACATGAAGTGATTGGCCCGATCATGGGTTGGGCCAGGTCACGAAGGATATTGCGAGGCGGTTGTTGATCAGCCATGTCTAAATTACTCCCCTCGGATGATTCTGGTCGGTGCTCGCCTTCTTCGTTTGATTCGAGAGTAAGCTCGTCTAGCAGTTCTCTCAGGCTCTCGTTGAAGGGTTTGTTGATTGGAGAGAGTTTACGTCCACTCCTGGTACGCATACACTCAAAGAAACAACGGGTTACGAGCACCAATGGTAAAGAAAAGAAAATAAAATAAGAAAAAGAAACACAGAAGACAAGAAAAACACAAAACCAAAAAGAAACACGAAAAATAAGACGAATAAGCGCACAAAATATGTCCTAAACCTTCCCCGACAATGGCGCCAATTTGTTGTAAATATTTTTCCGGAGTAGAATTAGAAGTCTCGAACACCGGGTCGTATCTCTCGAGGAAGGTTAGCCGGATTATTATGCACGTTTATTCAACCACACAAAAGAAAATAAATTTGCTAGACATTCTAATTCAGATATTGGTTTGATTTAATTATCAACTACTGCGAAAATTCAAATTAAACAATAAGGAAAGCAAGTAACGAAGAACTATTAGGATTTGAGAAGCTAGGGAGTCGGGGATATCCGTTTTGGCTCGAATTGCGACTATTGGGCAAGTGATCGTTCAGTTAAGTGAT
Source organism: Striga asiatica (assembly GCA_008636005.1). Taxonomy (NCBI): domain Eukaryota; kingdom Viridiplantae; phylum Streptophyta; class Magnoliopsida; order Lamiales; family Orobanchaceae; genus Striga; species Striga asiatica. The sequence goes on along the minus strand of BKCP01006038.1, from coordinate 430,518 downwards.
TTGGATAACCTGCTCGTTCAAGTACTCATCCTCAATAACTCTTCGTAACAAGAGAACAAACTTGAACGACAGATTAACAAGTCATTTAACACATAGGCAATACAGTTACGTACAAGCCTAGTCTATACGAGCCTATTTCAACCGACTCCTCCCCTTTCGGTTCTAAGAGTCGATTAAATTAGACTAGAGGGTGGTTAACCGACTAGTCAATAAGAATAACCATCATTATGCGAGAATACATCGAATTCAATCGTAAATTGGAGATTGAAGTGTCACCCTTCAATAATTCTTAATATTCAAGCCTAATATTTGAAAAACCCTTTTGAAGAACAACTCGTACAAATAGAACGATCAAAAATTCCCAACAATCACTAACGAATTCAAAACATTAATCCCCTATTCCCTAGCAAATGGATTTATCCAATCATAATATATTCAACATCAACAACCTCAACAATCAAGATAGACATATTCAAAGATTAAATGAAAAGAAAATCTTACAATGATGAAATCCCAAAGTTGAATCTGATAAACAGGCTTAAATCCAAAGCAATAGCAAAATCCGAGATCAAATCCGTGTTCTACGTTGAAATCGATGAAAGACAAGTAAAAAAAACGAGTGAAGAGAGTGGGGGGTAGGGTTTTCTGTGTTTCGTGGGTCGAGAGAATGAGAGATATCCCCTTCTGTCGAGGACCCGATCTCATTTATATAGGCGGGACTTGTCACGGCGCTGGGAGTGCGGCCGCAGCGCGAGGATGATGCTGGCCACAGCACGGAGGGTCTGCCGCGGCGCGAGGGGAGTGCTGGCCGCGGCGTGTAGCTTGGTCGCGGCGCGGGAGGAGGAAGGCTGGGTGTGTGCGTCGCGGCGTGGCACCACTTCACGGCGCGGGATAGGCGATCTTCACGGCGTGACGGATTGGGAAGCTCGGGTCTCTGTCCAGGCGTGGCGGTCTCCGCGAGCTGTGGCGCGGCGCGAGGGTTCTGCAATGCCGCTGCGCGACGTCAGCACGGCGTGGTGGGCGAAGCAGTATCTTCTGAAGGCTTGTGACGGCATCGCGGCGCGAGGGCCTGGCGCGGCGGGTCTGGCAGCTTACTTGTCTTAACGTACCGAGCCCGTTCGAGCTCGTGTGATATCGGAATTTGATCCCGATTTTTCCTGTGTGTCGCCAACGAAACGCCATACAAATTAAGTTAGCCCAAAACATTCTCCTCCTTCAAATTACAGTCGACGAGGCACCTGACCTGTACACCACAAACAAACACAAAAGCGGAGAAAACCGAGAAACGACCAAAACAATACAGAAAAGACCAACATAAAGGAAAACACGCAAAAACCTATAAAAACGAATATAAACTAACGAAAAGACCTAAAACGGGGGACAAAGAAATGAAAAATAATAAGGAAAAACGCAACAAAAATGGGACAAACATTGGACCAATTTCTCCTCAATTGGAGCCACCCCGACCCTATCTCGAATATCCTCATTCCGGAATCTATCCCTTCTTGTGTGCCCGCAGAACCAACGCAACATACGCATCTCTGCTACACTTAGTTGTTGGACATGTTGTCTTTTGTTTCACAAAAGGCAAGTTTGTTAATGAGATAAATTTAGTTAGATAAATAATTAATTAGTTAAAATACTATATTAATTATATTTTAAAAAATCCAGTTTGATAAATGTGGATAAAAATATTATATATATTAATTAGTTTGTTACTAATGTTATTATATAGAAGTTAAGATAAAATAAAAATGTGCCCATAAAATCTGCTAAGTTTCTAAAGTGTTTAATATATTGTAAGTATATCCGTAAGAATAATCTTACCATTTTAATTTTAAAAAAATTGGCAAGTTTGTTAATGAGATAAATCCAGTTAGATGGATAGTTAATTAATTAAAATATTAAAGTAATGTATCTTTAAAAGATTCAGTTAGATATGTGGATTAAAAAGATATTATTTAATTAATTTGTTAGGAATGTGATTATATGGAAGTTAAGATAAAATAAAATATACCCAAAAAAATTGTTTGTGATTTTTTCCTTTAAATGTTTGAATTTAAAAATTTAATAATCAAATTTAGATTATATCACATAAGAAAAAAATAAATAATAAATATTTATTAATATATTTAAAAGCATAAATTTGAATTTCAAATAAAGTAAAAGGGGGAATAACTCTTTTTTTCGTTTTGTTTAAGAAAGTGTCTAAAATGGTTAATATTATGATAAGTAAATCCGTAAGAATAATCATATCATTTTAATTTCAAAAAAATTAATAATAATAATAATAATAATAATAATAATAATAATAATAATAATAATAATTTTTGCCAGAACGATAGAGATGATATATATAAAACAAATGAGAACAAAGTACAATACATGAGGCAATATCCTACTAAGGAAACAGAAAACTGAGAGATGCTACACAAAGCATCTAGAACCTCAACAATAGACTAAAAGACAAACCAACCAACACAAATGGAGGTCATGCATCTCTCCACTGCCAAAGCCTAGCTAGATAACATGACCACCTAAAAGAGAAAAAACAGAAAGAAGCCAAAGACCCAAATAGCAATTCTAACAAACTGGAAAACTAACAAAGCAAAGCCAGAAGCTAAAAAAAGCAACTAAGATATATCCATCCAGTCCCTTTGAGCTGCTGCGATAACAATTTGGTCAGGCATGAGAGAGTTTTTAAAAATCCAGAGGTTCCTGGATTTCCAAAGCCACCAAAGAAAGTAGGTGGACAATTGTATTATGTCTTGGACAACCTCCCTCTGATTGATTGCACTCAGCTGCTGCCACCAGAGTTTAAAAGAAAAGGTGTAGGGAGATAGACCATCCCATTGCATAGGAGCATAATCCCAAATTCTTCGAGCTCTTGGACATGTGAATAGAATGTGTTCTGTTGTCTCAGGAAGCTCACCACAAACTGAACATAGTGTGCAGATGTCCACTCCTCTCTTCTTCAGGTTAACTGTTGTTGAAAGTGTGTCTGATATACACTTCCAGATGAAGTGTTTGACTTTCCCTAGTATCTTCAACTTCCAGCACCTTTGGAACATCTGATGAGGGGGGAAGTTACTTGAGCTTGATTCTGGGATGTCCATTTTAATGAGATTCTGAGCAGCAAGATAGTTGTATGTGCTGGAGACTGTGAATCTGCCCTTGGGATCAAGTCCCCAATGCAATCTGTCAGGCCTAGTAGGATTTAAGGAGGAAATATTGAGGATTGCAACACTCTCCTCTTGGTCAAAGACTTGTTCCACCAGCCATGTATTCCATTCCAGGCCATTATTCTGAAGCAGATCCTTAACCCATATCAGGTGTCCTCTGGCAATCTCAAGCATTGTAGGATATGGTTTCTTCAGATTAGGAACCTAATTCCAGTCATCAATTTTAGTGCTGAGGCCATTCCTGATTTCAGTTTTCACACACTTGGCAAAGGTAGGCAACACAGTGAGCCAACTGTTCCATAGCCATGATCCCCTTGATGATTTCTCAGCCCTAAAAAGAGAGTCAGATGGGAAATATCTATCTTTGAGGATTTTGCTTACCAATAACTCAGAATTTGTGGCAATTCTCTATAGTTGCTTGCAGATAAGAGCCTCATTGAACAAGCCAATATCATGAAAGCCCAAACCCCCTTTCAGTTTTGGAAGAGTGACTTTTTCCCATTTTTTCCAGCGGATGCCTGTTTCAGAGTTCTCACCTGTCTTCCACCAGAATGTGGCACACAATTTTGAGATTTCCTTACAGATGGAAATTGGCAGCTTGAAGCAACTCATAGAAAAGATGGGCAGTGCTTGGATAACTGATTTGATTAGCATTTCCTTGCCAGCAGTGGACAAGAATTTGTTTTTCCAACTCTGCAGTTTGTTCTTCACAGAGGCAACAATGTAGTCAAGCACCTCCTTTTTTTATCTGCCTATGCCCAATGGAAGGCCTAAGTACCTTGTGGATCTATGAGGTACTATGCCTTGTAGCACATGGCAGATATTATCTTTAAGGCTTTGTGGAGTGTTCCTGCTGAAGAAGATCCCTGATTTATGAAGATTTATCCTCTGGCCAGAAAATAGCATGTACTTTTCAAGGAGAGTCATTAGATGAAGGGCCTGATCCACTCCTGCTTTGCAGAATAGAAAGGAAATGTGATCATATGAAAGTTAAGATAAAATAAAATTTACCAAAAAAAAATTGGTTTGATATTTTTCTTTGAATGTTTGAATCTAAAAATGTAATAGCCGAACTTAGATTATATCACATAAAGAAAAAATATATAATAAATTCTATTAATATATCTAAAGATATAATTTCGAAACTCAAATAAAGTCAAAAGCAAGATAATTCAATTTATTTTTAAATTTTTAAAAATGTTTAATATTTTGGTAAGTATATCCGTAAAAACAATCGTACCATTTTAACTTTAGAAAATTTGGCAAGTTTGTTAATGAGATAAATTCGGTTAGATAAATGATTACTTAGATAAAACATTATATTAATTATATTTTAAAAATCAGATTATTTAATGTGGATAAAAAAATATTATATTAATTTATTTGTTAGGAATGTGATTGTATAGCAGTTAAGATAAAATGGAATGTACCCAAAAAATCTACTTGTAATCTTTTCATTTAAATGTTTGAATTTAATATTTTTCAAAAATTTTAAAAAAATTAGGTGTGATTTTTTGGAAATTTAAAAAAAAAAATTGCCAAGTTTAGTAACTTTAAAAATTTTAGGCGGTGTTTTAGTATATATTTCACGTAAATCTCTATCCCTTTTTAATATTAATTGATTTGTTATTAATGCTTATAAATTTATTAGGTATCCTTTTTTTCATCTGTCTTGTCATGCAATATTATTATTGTTATTTAAATCTATATGTAAAGACACATAATTAGTACTACAACGTTTATTTTATTTTAGGATTTTAGTTGGCATTCTAATTTGCAATGACAGCGACCTGTACCTGGACACAAAATTAATTTATGAAAAAAAAAATATATTTAGATAAAATATTAAATATCTATATCATAATAATATAATGTGTGGAGTATCTTTGCACAAATGATTAGGTAAAATAACAATTGTTGCATTTCAATCGTCCATATTTGTCTATTTTGTGTAAAATTTCGAAAATGGTCCACTATGTTGGCTATTTTTCGAAAAAGGTCCATCACATAGAGTGTCATCAAGAATGGTCCACTAAGTTACCAATTTAATCAAAATTCGAACAATAACCAACATAGTGTACTAAAAGTGATCATTTTTAGTTGCCATATTTAGTATATTATGTTGGCTTTTGTACGAGTTTGGATTAAAATGACAACTTAGTGGATCATTCCTGAAGATGCCCTATATGATGGACCATTTTCAGAAAATGACCAACATGGTGTACTAAAAATGAAATTTAGCCATTATCAGTCTTTTGATTTGACAACTCCTGTAAAATTTTAGGAAAAGGATCAAAATTTTATTCCAAATTAAAAATTTATTAATTACTTATTGTATCTTACCAGGGGCGGCAGTCTTGACCAAAAATAATTTATTAGTGTAAATTATATGAAAGTCAAAATAAAATGAAAATTCATTTAAATGTTTGAATTTAAAATTTTCCCAATATTTTTCAAAAATACATTTAGACGGAATATTTCTAAAATTTTCAAAAACATTGCTATGTTAAGTAAATTTTTAGGCGGGAATCCGAATTATTTTTTAGTTACTCTTTTAGGATTTTTTGGGTTGCCTCTTTATATAATAATAGATAATAGATATAGAGAGTGATTTATTTGAAATTAAATTCCCTTTTAAACTTTCAAAGTAATTTTTTTTAGTAATTTTTGTGGAAAATGGTGGCTAAATAAAAATTTGAATTAAAATATAAAATAAAATAATAAAAATAAAAAGCTATTTGAAAAATATATAGTGTTAACCTTACTTCCTAAAAATATGGACAATGATTTCTGTAAATACTACAAGTAAATCTGACCAATAATGAGAAATAATCTTACTTTCAAAAAATCCGATCAATCTACTTAGATCTTTTCGGTCAAACGTGTAAATTTGTTTACAAAATTCCGGTTAATCATAAAACGTTTGAATTTTTTTGAAATCTTTCCAAAAACTCATGTCAACTTAATTGATAAATATTTTTTTATCCATATTTATCTAACTACAAATCTCATATTTTATGGTAACAACTAAAAATTCGTATTTATTTAATAAAGAATGCTAATTTCAGAAATTAATATTTATATTTTGGATTGTTCAGATGATTTTTTTTGTCAATATTTACCTAACTACAAAATCTTTTATAGTTTAGAAAGAATATTATATTATGTGGATTCTCATATCTAATGAACAATTAGTCAGGATAAGTATTGGAAAAGAAAACAAATCATACTCCCTCGGTTTGACAATATGTCATTTTAGTTTAAAAAAAAGCAGAATTACAAATTTAAGGGGAATTGTTATTTTATCTTTATATAAGATTTTTCCAAATATCTTATGCCCGTTTTTAATATATTTTTATATGTATATATACTCTCCCCTTCTTCTCTTGCGTGGAAAATATCAATATTGCTACGTCACTTTTCTGTTTTCTTTTGCATGATTTTTTTTTTCAATGAGAACCAATAACACACAACAAATTTAATAATATTTAATTTTGAAAAAAAAAATCAATCTATGATTTATTTGAATATAAAATCTAATCATACAACAAAGTTAATGAATAGTTCTATACATATCAGTTTTATTTTATTTTATTTTCTTTAGTTGTATATATACCAATTTTATCATATGTTATCTTTACTTGTTTTTTTTTTTTTAAAAGACAAAGTCCTAAAGATTACAAAAAATTCCATTAAAATATTATATAAATTATAGCTTTAAAAATGTCAAGAGAAAAATTTTGACTACCTATGAATTATTAAGAAATCAATTTTCACAAATTTAATAGAAGAATTTTGATTCATAAGGTTAAACTCTCTAAGTTAAAGAGATTAAATTTACATATTCTTACACATGATATATATCATTTTTAGATGTTAATATTTCATAAGACATTTTCAACAAACTAATATATTATATTACATATTGTTGTAAATATTTTTACCGGAGTAGAATCAAAAGATTCGAACACCGGGTCGTGTCTCACGAGGAAGGTTAGCCGGAATACTCTGCACGTTTATTCAAGCACAAATAAAAGAAATAAAATTCCTAAACATTTTAAATCAAAGATTGGTTTTGGTTTTTAATTATCAACTACTAAAATTTAAATAAAGCAAATTGAAATAGCAAATTAATAATGCAGAACAAGCAAGATTTAAGAAGCTAGGGAGTCGGAGATACCCGTTTTAGATCAAATTGCAATTAATGGGCAACTGATCGTTCGGCTAAATGAATCGAGTAACCTACTCGTTCAGACATTCGACCTCAATAACTTTTCGTAACAAGAGGACAAACGTAAACGGCAAATTAACGATTTCATTTAACACCTAGGCAATACAGTTACGAAAAAGCCTAGTTTATACGAGCTTATTTCGACCGACTCCTCCCATTTCGGTTCTAAGAGTCGATTAAATTAGACTAGAGGGTTGTTAACCGACTAATCAATAAGAATAACCAACATCATGAGAGAATAAATCGAATTCAATCGTAAGTTGGAAATTGAAGTGTCACCCTTCAACAATTCTCGATATTCAAGCCTAATATTTGAAAAACCTTTTCGAAAAACAACTCGTACAAATAGAACGATCAACAAATCTCAACAATCAAAATCGAATCTAAAACATTAATCCTCTATCCCTAGCATAAGGATATAGCTACTCATGATCAATTCAACATCAACAATAATCTCAATCAAAGAATTCATATTTAACTATAAAGTTAAAAGAGAAATCATACGATTGATAAATTCCAAGGTTGAATCTGATAAACAAGCTTGAATCCGAAAGCAATACTGAAATCCAAGTTTAAATCCGTGTTATACGTCGAAAAAGATGAAGAAAAGTGAAAAGAACAAGAGAAAGAGAGACGGGTAGGGTTTTCTGTGTTCGTCGAATGAGAGATAGAGAGACGGGTAGGGTTTTCTGTGTTCGTCGAATGAGAGATAGAGAGACGGGTAGGGTTTTCTGTGTTCGTCGAATGAGAGATAATCTGATGGCGATCCCTGATCCAATATATATAGTAGCACGGCATCACGACATGGGGAGAAGTGGCGCGGCGCGGCGCGGGAGAAGTGTGCTTCACGGTGCGAGGCTTGGTCGCGGCGCGGTAGTCTTGGGAAGGGCGGTCTCTGTCCAGGTCGTGGCAGTAGCACGTCGTGAAGATGCAAGGCACCACGGCGTGGGAGACAGGCTCAGCGTGGAGAGGTGGGCTGTCGCGGCGCGAGAGACCCTTCACGGCGCGATGGACTGAAGCTCCGCTGCGCGGGAGATCCTTCACGGCGTGGCGTACTGGAAATCTGGTCTGCTAGTCTCTGTCAAGGTCGGGGCAGCTTCGCGGTGCGGAGGATGGCCTTGTCGCGGCGCGGAGGCGGGGTTGGGCAAGCTGGTTGCCACTTTGCACTACTTCGTATGTCGGGCTCATTTACATTCGTCTGGACTCGAAATTTAATTCTGTTTTCTCCTGTGTGTCGCCAACGAAATGCTCTATTCAATTATGTTCACCCGGTCCAATTACCATGAATAATAAATCCTCTTGAACCTTCCAACCTGCACACCAAAGACAAAGACAACGGAAGACAACCGAAAAAAAAACACAAGACTAGACAACTAAAAACTAACTACTACATGGCTACCGAAATCTGAAAAAGGGGTAGTCATCCTGATCCATCTGCACAAGGGTGCGGGAGTCGAAGTGGGGCGTCGTTAGGACCAAAAGTTCCCCTCTGGGAGGGGGGAGGGGTGGAGGCACTGATACTAGCTACGAAGTCAGCGGGGCGGTTCTCCTCGCGAAAAATGTGTGAGATCCGGTGACGAACTGGCTGAAGTATGGATCTGATGCACATGAGCGGGTGTTGTATCTGCCACGATCCCTGTTTTATCGCGTGTTTGCATTCGAAATCGAGCCCGAGAACTTTTGTTGGAACCGAATTTGGGCCCGAAAATATCCGTTTAAATTTTAATCGAGCCCGTGAGCCGATTTGATGTCCCAATCGGCCCAAATCCATTTGACCCAACTTCCCAAGCCCGGCCCGACAGATTTTCTCTTTTTTTATTGGCAAAACTCAATCCCGCAGCCTTTGATTTCCTCTCCTTCACGCTATGATTTTACGTTCGTTCCTTCATCAAACATCATCACCATCTCGTCACCTTCATCTTCATCGTCACCGATCATCTCCTTCATCACCATCTCCGTCGCCCCTATTCGCGTGAACCTGTGGCAAGTCCTTTTTCCGGCGACCCTGAACCACCGGCGAGCTCTGAGCCTTCAACGTTCCCTCCGCGCCGTGACCTACTCGTCTTGACGCCGCGACTGAAGCCTCCGCCACGCCGCGCCACCCCGCCGCGCCGCGACGCCATTTCAGGCCCCCTGCCGCGCCGTGAAGCTTTTTCCCCATCGCTGTTCGTGAAGCTTTCCGGCGGTTTTGTTCCTTGAATCGTCCGACGAGTTCGTTGTGCAGCCCACGACGTCCGGTGACCTTCCAGACGAGCTCGTGAACCAGCAGCAGCGACCTCTTTCTCCTCCCGTGCGACGAGCCCTTCTCTTTCGCGAGACGAGTTTACCGTCGAGCCATTCGTGTTCGTGACGTTTTTGAGTTAATCCCGAGAACGGTACCTCATCGTTTTTCTGTCTTGTTTAATTCATATATGTTTTATTTCGTTGAGTGTTTATTTTCGTGAAGTGCTCGTTGATCAATGATGTGAATTTATTGATGTGAATATGTGCGAATAAATATATTGTTATGATTTTATGTGTTCGTATGTTCGGGACCTCTTCGATTTTCTCAAGAATCGAACGAGACCTCGAAAGTCATGTAAGTCGGTGGATATTGGAACAATGTCGAGTCCTTGGTCTTATGAAAAGGCCTCGGACGAGAAATTTTATGTTGTGAATTAATTGCTAAGTCGTCGAGCTTTTTAATTGCTGTTTCGGTGTTTGAATTTTTAAAAATAGCTCGCTGCTCGAAACAATTTGAAATTTTGAGGGATATGTTATCTGTTTATTGTCTGCCTTGTGTAAAAATTTCGTAATTTTTAAAGGCCTGTAACTAGTTTTAATAGTTAAAGCGTAATCTGATCAGAATAATGTTAAATTCATAAAAAATCCATCCCTAAATGAAATGAGCTGAAATTCGAATATGTCATGCCTCTGTGACATATATATGTTGTGTCAACTTTTTAGAATTTTTGGACTTGGTTTGACGTGGTTAATATTTTATTTATCGAATCTGCAGAAACGTTGATTGAATTTTTATAAATTGGTTACTTCATGAAAAATTCTGAAATCTTACTGAGAGGCTTATTTTATGTGTTTAATCTTGTTTGTAAGAGATGGAAATTGTTGGAGTCCGTTTTGATTCAGTTTAGATTTAAATTCGATAAACTGCTGTTGCTCGTATGAATTTTTAAAAATAGCAGCAGTCGACATTTAAGACTGAGATTTTTATTCATGGACTTTAGCATGCTGTATGTGGTTGTGTAAAATTTTCAAGTTCAGATTCGTTCATTAAGTTTGAGTATGAATTAATATGCCCATTTTGCTGATATCTTGTTCGAATTTTATAAATTAGGATATTTCGAGTTTGAAGCTGAAACTTTGTGGTTTTACATGTTTTTGGTAGATGAAGTTTTGTGTAAATTTTCAGAGCCTAAGTCGTAGGGTAGCTCGACCATCTATTTTCATGCGATTAAATGATTTCTATTTTCGAACATAATTGTTATATGAATTTGGGAACCGACTTGCTTTTAGTTTTGATGTGAGTTTGACTTGGTCAATCCTTAGATGGATTTGTGTGAACTCCCTTACGTGGTTTGGTCGAGTTTAGTGCCGAGTCTTAGTGTTCCAACATCCACAGGACTTCACGAACTACTTAGTCGAAACGAGTTCGACTAGGTCTGTCTTGTGATTTCCGATTTAAGTCGAGATAGATTCTGATTGTAGGATCTTTTCATAATGTAGGTTTTTAAGAGGTGTTGACCTCGCCTCGTTTCTGGATTTGTGATTCTGTGAACTGTTGCTGCTATCAGGTGGGTACATTTATGATGTATTCCATATTTATCGCACTTAATATTTCGTATAAATGCTTTGTTTTGAAAAATGATGTATGCGTGAGAACCCTAGTCTAAGTGTCCCGTATGTTAGTGCCTTTGAGGAATGCATAAACAGTGAGAGGTCATCGGCCCGTAGCTTCGGAGAGGTGACGCCCAGGTCCGTATGATATTCGTGAATGGGAAAAACATCTCTACTGTCTCCTGGAAAGGATCCCAGGCCCGTAGCCATTTGGTGATGGGAAGGTTTCCAGTTACTTCTTTGCCGTGTGTGATCGGAAGGTTGTTGTATGTACATAGGAGGTTTGCGATAGGGCCAAGTAGGGAGTTAGACTGTTGGATTCTGTGCATACTGAATACTATGGTTATGATGTTTTAAATGTTATGCGAGATATACTGTACGATAATGGTGAGCTTGTTGGTTATGCTCGCCCCCATTATTTTCTTGTTGTCTTCTCTCTTCCTTTGTTCTAGTTTGAGACGAGCTGGAGGCGGTGGCGTAGGACGAGCGAGATGATGGTCATTATGTGTTGAAAACCTATGCTTCCGTATAAACTTGATATTTATTTATTTGTCATTATGTCTTGGATTATTTACTGCTTTCACCTTTCGAACTATGTTTACGTTGGTTGAACCTTAAATAATTCTAGACCTTTTGGAATGGTTTTTGAGACTTATGTTTTATGGGATTTGTTATATCGTTAGCTCAAGCATGTGTAGGTTCCTTTAATTGTTGGATATGTGTTGTTAGTTGTTGTTAGTAAGTAGCGCCCGTTTTCTTGATAAAGGTTTTAACTTGGGTTTTTTTTTTTTAAAAAAAAATAACTCTGATTTTTATCAAATAAATTCGATAAATTCTTTAAAATAAAACGGGGCGTTACAGTTTGGTATCAGAGCCAGTCTTGCTTTTCTGTAGACTGGTTCATATGTGATTAAGTGTTTAATGACCATTGACCACTCGCTTCGTCTCGCCGCGCCAGCTCATGGTATGAGTTTTATTGTTTGATTTATTGTCGACATCGTGATTGTGGTTTGTTCTTTATTGGGGCTTAGGAATTTACCTTCCGTTTATACAGACTTGAACTCTAGTGGTATAGAGTTAAGTTCCAACTTTAGAATTGTTTGTTGTGAGTTTTCGGGTTGGTGTTATCGAGTTAAGTTTGGTCTATAACTGTGCACTCGTTATGAGTTTCTGTTTAGTACCATCGAGTGAGAATTATTCGTAAGCTATCTCGAAAGAGAAGACTTAAGTAAATGGAGCAGATAACCGAAGAGGTCCCGGGTGTGTGGATTATTCAGAAGTCTGTGACTATTGTGTGTATGACTATTAGTCGCGTGTAGAACCCGGTCAATGGGAACCGGGAGTGGAGTCTAAGTGTCGGTTTCATGTCGATGATCCGACCACTTGTGCGTGTAGATTCGTGGGAATCGGGTTAATGGCTGATTTTCCCCTTGTTATAATTTGTTTGTTATTATTCGTGTATTTCTCGTTAGTTTGTCTCACGAAATTCTTCGTGGGTATTAGAACTCTGTCGTTGAGTTATTAATACCCTCTTCTTTTGTTATTTTCGGCTGAGTTGTTATCGAATTAATTCGAGCCTTGACTAGTCATCCGAACCTTCGTTTCGTGATTTTTGTACGTTGTAATAGTTGGTTGAAAAACCTCTTTTTGAAAAACCTTTCATTGATGACTTTTTGAACTCGGTGGATGGACTTTGAACTCTTCAGATGAGTTAAAGTTCTATATCTTATGTTTCATCTTGAGCAAGAACCAAGTGATTATCGATTGTATGCTGGATGATGTGGCCAAAGTTCTCCGAGAGCGCGTCCAGTTTTGCTGGTTTTTTGATCTTATATGTTGATCTGTTTCATTGTTGTTTTTGAGCCCTGAAATCCCGTCGTCTCTTGTTGTGACCTTCTTGTAATTTTTTTTGGGTCAGCATGTTGCCTTTCATGAGGAACAAGAATCGCGTGTTTGTTATTTTCTTTTATTTATCGATAATTGCGCTGGAAATCCGATCGTTGCATAGTCCGTTTTTCGTGTAAATCGCAGCAGTTGGAGTCTTTTATTTTTCGCTATTTTTTTTGGCATGCTTCTGGTAATCTGGGAACCTCGATGTCTTCATGCGAATTGTAGTTTTGTCTCTTACGATTCAAACGGCGCAAGATTCATTCAGGGGATGCGTTCAAGATACGAACTTCGTGTAATCTGATTTCTGGAAGTTGCAGCAAATATTAATGTGCGAGTTTGATCCGTTTTCAACCCTTTAACCTACCGTTCACGCTTTTGCTACCGGAGTGCTATTCCTTTGTCCTTGATTACTACCTTTCGCTTAGTAGTCAAGTTTGAATTGTATTTCGTGACCCATTCTTATTATTCGATTTTCGTTCCTTGACAAATTTGCTTGAATTTCTTTTCCTTGTGGAGAATTTTGGGATGGAGTTGAGCATCGAATTTCAGTTTCTATTGATCCTTATCTGATATCGAACCGTGTGCAGTATCTTCGCTAAGTCAATGCTAAGGTCAGCCTGAGAATACCTTAGCTTCGAGATAGACGGTGATCAATTTTTTTTTCTTTCGTGATCTATTTTAACTTTGAACCGAAGTGGCGACGTGAGAATCGTCGCATACCTGATCGGGAGGAGCCTCGACACCTTTCTTGGGATGTTTTGTTATAGGAGAATCTTTTAAGGAGGGTAGTCGAGCCAGCTGTAAGCATATCGTGCGGTGCAAAGCCGTCTTCGTTTTCGAATTGCATTCATAGTTATTCTTTGAAAACTCTTGTTCTTTTTCCCTTCGGAGTTTCGAGAGTGACCCTTTGTATTTCTTGACTTTTTGCAATCCTTTGAAAACTCTTGTTTTTGATTCGTTGGAGTTTCCACTTCAAGACTTGCAACCTGTTGATTAAGACGAGCACTTTCGTTTTTCTGCTTGTCTTAAATCGTTTCCTTCGATTTTTTTTGGTGATGCCATTCGGCCTGGTACTCCATTCGTACCCAGATCAGACTGTCGTGTTTTATCGTTGCTGACCTATATTCGAGATGCGATCGAGACGAATCAACCAAGGAGACTTCGTGATGAGATCCATAAGCCGTAAAAATCTTAGCAGCATAGAAATTAAGCTCGTTTAGGACTGCCGGCACGATTAGCTACCGGCGAGAGAGCTGACGTGACGGCCGACACTTTTAGTAGGAAGGGCCATGCGAGCAGATCATTTTCATTGCTCGGCAATGACCACTGTGTTGGGGATGATTCCTAGCTGAGGATGCTGATATTCATTTTCTTTCGATATGATGATTTGGAAGCCTTGAGCCATTCGAGATTGTCGATACCTAATGTTGGGGGATGATGTCTTTGTTATTCTTATGTTTCTTGGTTTTGTGAAAACCTTTCCTTCCAAGCTACCTCAGATAGTGCGAGCTTTGAATTAGAGTAATTCTTTTCTGTACCTCGAACCGAACGCCGACGCTGACTGGGTGTAGTCACGCGAAGTGGTGGTCGAGCACGCGAGCCTGTGCTGAGAGACGTGAGGCACTACAGGGCCGATCGTTGACTCGTACGAGAGCTGCAGCCACCATCACCGAACGCAGGAGCTCCCCAAGCCAGTGTGCGGCCGAAACCTTGACCCTATAGCTGTTCTCCGAACAGATGTACGCGCACGTCCCAGCGCCCCGCTTATGCAGCGCCAGTGTGTATGACATCTCTCGGGTGTTAGTGCATTAAACTTCGGACTGGCTATGTCCTTTTAGACCGTTATAATGGGATCGTCGAGCATCCCTATTTGAGAGTCAGTTTCTGTGATAGAAATTGTTTTCGAATATCTAGTCGATACTTCTTATACCGCATACGAGTTGTTACTCGTGTCGGCAGGGAATGAGGCTTTGTCACCGATATCGAGCAGAACCGAGACTTCTGTAGGTATCAGTGTTGATTTTGTGGCGTTGTTGTTGCTTTGTTATCCTGTTGTATGAGATCCCGTGGCGGCCCGTTTGATACGGACGCACGGATCACTTTGGGATCATGAGCAAGTATTCAACGTGACCCAGGCACGAGACTGAACTTGGTACCGCGTAGAGATCCAGATAGTTATGTGTTTAGGACATACTGTCGAGACCCTGAGAGACTGGTTTTGAGTCTGGTGTACTCGATGGGTGTGTCGTGTGGAATTTCTTACCATAAAAAAATGCGCTTATAGCAATGGCTATGAGTGACGATCTTGATGGTACCGTACGAAGTTTTGAGTACGGAAAGAGGCGTTGTACGCCTCGAGTTCTGCGAAGAGAGAGGAAGTACCAGCCACATTTGTTGGTCCTTTCGTGATTCTCGACCGAGTCGGCGTCTTAGCCCGACGGTTGACCCCATCACCGGAGCTTGCAAGAGTGCACGACCTGTTTAGTGCCTCGTGGAGAGGGTACAGGTGCGCGACTCTAGGCACGAGGCGATCTTGGACGAGCTGCATGTGGGCAGAACCTTACCTTTGATGAGGTACCGGTGACCTACTGGATTGACGAATCTAGCAGGGAGAGTCCGGAATAGGTACTCGTCAAAGTCCGGCAGGGAGACCATGGCTAGTGCGGTGTGACTTGGTAGAGTGGGAAGGTTCGGACGAAGTATCCGAATTGAGTGGTTTGAGCTTCTCTCGTGTGTCAGTTGTCCTGTTGGATGATTTTTTTCTTGGATTTCCGGGGACGGAAATCGTTTAAGGAGGGTAGACTGTAATGCCCCGTTTAATTGTGGATTATTTGGGGTATATTATTATTCTTTTTATTGTTATTATTATTATTATTGTTATTTTTGTGATAATATTTATATTTATTTTTCTTGAATGCCATGATATTTATTAATTGTCAAATGTGATTAAATGCTAAATGTGTAATTGTCTAATTGATTGTTGTGATATATTTAATTATTAATGTGTATTTAAAAATATGAATATATATATATATATTGTTCGATTTATTTTTATCGCGTGTTTGCATTCGAAATCGAGCCCGACTACTTTTGTTGGAACCGAATTTGGGCCCGAAAATGTCCGTTTAAATTTTAATCGAGCCCGTGAGCCGATTTGATGTCCCAACCGGTCCNTATTGGCAAAACTCAATCCCGCAGCCTTTGATTTCCTCTCCTTCACGCTATGATTTTACGTTCGTTCCTTCATCAAACATCATCACCATCTCGTCACCTTCATCTTCATCGTCACCGATCATCTCCTTCATCACCATCTCCGTCGCCCCTGTTCGCGTGAACCTGTGGCAAGTCCTTTTTCCGACGACCCTGAACCACCGGCGAGCTCTGAGCCTTCAACGTTCCCTCCGCGCCGTGACCTGCTCGTCTCCACGCCGCGACTGAAGCCTCTGCCACGCCGCGCCACCCCGCCGCGCCGCGACGCCATTTCAGGCCCCCTTCCGCGCCGTGAAGCTTTTTCCCCATCGCTGTTCGTGAAGCTTTCCGGCGGTTTTGTTCCTTGAATCGTCCGGCGAGTTCGTTGTGCAGCCCACGACGTCCGGTGACCTTCCAGACGAGCTTGTGAACCAGCAGCAGCAATCTCTTTCTCCTCGCGTGCGACGAGCCCTTCTCTTTCGCGAGACGAGTTTACCGTCGAGCCGTTCGTGTTCGTGACGTTTTCGAGTTAATCCCGAGAACGGTACCTCGTCGTTTTTCCGTCTCGTTTAATTCATATATGTTTTTATTTCGTTGAGTGTTTATTTTCGTGAAGTGCTCGTTGATCAATGATGTGAATTTATTGATGTGAATATGTGCGAATAAATATATTGTTATGATTTTATGTGTTCGTATGTTCGGGACCTCTTCGATTTTCTCAAGAATGGAACGAGACCTCGACAGTCGTGTAAGTCGGTGGATATTGGAACAATGTCTAGTCCTTGGTCTTATGAAAAGGCCTCGGACGAAAAATTTTATGTTGTGAATTAATTGCTAAGTCGTCGAGCTTTTTAATCGCTGTTTCGGTGTTTGAATTTTTAAAAATAGCTCGCTGCTCGAAACAATTTGAAATTTTGAGGGATATGTTATCTGTTTATTGTCTGCCTTGTGTAAAAATTTCGTAATTTTTAAAGGTCTGTAGCTATTTTTAATAGTTAAAGCGTAATCTGATCAGAATAATGTTAAATTCATAAAAGATTCATGCCTGACTGAAATGAGCTGAAATTCGAATATGTCATGCCTCTGTGACTTATATATGTTGTGTCATATTTTTAGAATTTTTCGACTTGGTTTGACGTGGTTAATATTTTATTTATCGAATCTGCAGAAAAGTTGTTTGAATTTTTATAAATTGGTTACTTCATGAAAAATTCTGAAATTTTACTGAGAGGCTTATTTTATGTGTTTAATCATGTTTGTAAAAGATGGAAATTGTTGGAGTCCATTTTGATTCATTTTGGATTTAAATTTGATAAACTACTGTTGCTCTTATGAATTTTTAAAAATAGCAGCAGTCGACATTTAAGACTGAGATTTTTATACATGGACTTTAGCATGCTGTATGTGGTTGTGTAAAATTTTTAAGTTCAGATTCGTTCATTAAATTTGAGTATGAATTAATGTGCCCATTTTGCTGATATTTTGTTCGAATTTTATAAATTAGGATATTTCGAGTTTGAAGCTGAAACTTTGTGGTTTTACATGTTTTTGGTAGATGAAGTTTTGTGTAAATTTTCAGAGCCTAAGTCGTAGGGTAGCTCGACCATCTATTTTCATGCGATTAAATGATTTCTATTTTCGAACATTATTGTTATATGAATTTGGGAACCGACTTGCTTTTAGTTTTGATGTGAGTTTGACTTGGTCAATCCTTAGATGGATTTGTGTGAACTCCCTTACGTGGTTTGGTCGAGTTTAGTGCCGAGTCTTAGTGTTCCAACATCCACAGGACTTCACGAACTACTTAGTCGAAACGAGTTCGACTAGGTCTGTCTTGTGATTTCCGATTTAAGTCGAGATAGATTCTGATTGTAGGATCTTGTCATAATGTAGGTGTTTAAGAAGTGTTGACCTCGCCTCGTTTCTGGATTTGTGATTCTGTGAACTGTTGCTGCTATCAGGTGGGTACATTTATGATGTATTCCATATTTATCGCACTTAATATTTCGTATAAATGCTTTGTTTTGAAAAATGATGTATGCGTGAGAACCCTAGTCTAAGTGTCCCGTATGTTAGTGCCTTTGAGGAATGCATAAACAGTGAGAGGTCATCAGCCCGTAGATTCGAAGAGGTGACGCCCAGGTCCGTATGATATTCGTGAATGGGAAAAACATCTCTACTGTCTCCTGGAAAGGATCCCAGGCCCGTAGCCATTCGGTGATGGGAAGGTTTCCAGTTACTTCCTTGCCGTGTGTGATCGGAAGGTTGTTGTATGTACATAAGAGGTTTGCGATAGGGGCAAGTAGGGAGTTAGACTGTTGGATTCTATGCATACTGAATACTATGGTTATGATGTTTTAAATGTTATGCGAGATATACTGTGCGATAATGGTGAGCTTGTTGGTTATGCTCACCCCCATTATTTTCTTGTTGTCTTCTCTCTTCCTTTGTTGTAGGTTGAGACGAGCTGGAGGCGGTGGCGTAGGACGAGCGAGATGGTGGTCATTATGTGTTGAAAACCTATGCTTCCGTATAAACTTGATATTCATTTATTTGTCATTATGTCTTGGATTATTTACTGCTTTCACCTTTCGAACTATGTTTACGTTGGTTGAACCTTAAATAATTCTAGACCTTTTGGAATGGTTATTGAGACTTATGTTTTATGGGATTTGTTATATCGTTAGCTCAAGCATGTGTAGGTTCCTTTAATTGTTGGATGTGTGTTGTTAGTTGTTGTTAGTAAGTAGCGCCCGTTTTCTCGATAAAGGTTTTAACTTGGGGTTTTTTTTTTTTTAAAAAAAAAAACTCTGATTTTTATCAAATAAATTCGATAAATTCCTTAAAATAAAACGGGGCGTTACAGGTGGCGACAGGTGCAGCATCCAGCTCAATCTAAATGTGAGTAGAGATAGATGTGGTAGCCTGGAGACCGGTCTGTAAAGATTGAATCTCCGTGTCATAGCTCGATAAGGCCCAAAGAAGGGCATGGAAGGCTAAAATGAGAGCTCCTGTGTGATCCCTAATCATGCCCCCACCTCCGGCGGCTCTGGTGAGTCGGTCGAAGGATCCATCAATGTTCATCTTAACCCAAGGGGGTTTGGTCTCAGCCAAACAATGGATCTGGGTCGTGGGTGTTGGACAGGCGGCAGTGGAGGCAAAATGAAACGAGGGGGAAATGTGCAACCTGTCCGGTCTTTTGGAGTGAATCTACCTAGAGAAGTGAGGAAGGAGAGATGTCGATCGACCTGCAAAATAATGTGAGAACTCATAAAAGTATTTGCCCTATGGTTCGCACTATTCCTCTCTGCCCAGATGAAATACAGAATCAGACGAGGAATGATGAAGCCCACATGTCTAATGTGTGTGCGCTGTAAGAAAAAACTAAGGAGCACAAAGAAACTTTATATGGTGGGAAGGGGTATATGAGTATAAGTGGCAAAATTCTTTCACACTCTCCTCACAACCTTACTCTCTAAAAGAAGATGGGAGAAGGTCTCAGTCTGGAAATTACCGATCTTGGTATAACAGTAACACCACGAGGGGAAAGGGACCCTCCTCGCCTACACTATAGAGTCAATCGGAATTCGGCGCCAAAGGAAAATAGAGACGGTCGGGGTAAGGTGGTTGGTCCAAATATCCCCGAAGAGAAGGTTAGGTCGGTCACCCTACTGAACTTCCCGTCAAGCCGAGGATGTAGAGAAAGCACCCGAAGATGTAAGCCTCTGCCTCATACCGTCCAAACCGTCCTCTGAGATGGGAATCTACTGGATTTTCTCTAAAAGGTGGTCACTAAATCCTGCTCTAGTACCCCAAAACCCTCTCTAAGCTATCCCTATCCCACGTCCCATTGGTCCACAAATCCTTCACCCATAGGGAAGGGGAGTGGGTGTTCGGTCTGGTGACCAAAAGGGGCCCAGACCCACCCATCACTAGTATCCAATTTGATTCATTTTGTATTTATCTAACTATCATGTAACTTATGGTATATAATAATTTCATATTATGTCGTCCGTCCAAATAAAATTAAACCAATTATTTATGTTAAATCAAACACATAAATAATACGACTTTAAACTTCTTAAATTATGCTTGTCGTTTTTCATCTCATATCCAAATTACAAATTTTAATGTGAATCTTAAATATCTCATAATTATTAAGTATATATATTTTTAAAAAGGACAATTCCTATAATTAATTTTATCATATATCATAGGTTAGATGTTATTTGTTTGATTGGGGACACTCATTCTATTCAAATAAATAAAAGGAAAACTACACTTAACCTACTTAACTATAGGGTTTTTTCTGCTTTATCCACTCAACTTTTTTTTGTGACACTTTGCTCATACAACTGTGCAAAAAATTGCACTTAACCAATTTCCGGTCATCGTCGGGAATTTCTGAGGGCAAAATTGACTTTTCAGTCATTCATCCACTTAATTGTAATTTAAAAAATAACACTTTACCCACCCACCGATACGTTTTTGTGCACTGTACCCACTCAACTTTTTTTTATTTACACTTTGCCCATTGAAATGACCGAACGGTGACCGGAAATTGGTTAAGTTCAATTTTTTAGAATGTTGTATGGGCAAAGTTTCACAAAACAAAGTTGAGTGGGTAAAGTAAAAAAACCCTATAGTTAGGTGGGTTAAGTGCAGTTTTTCCATAAATAAAATATAATTTTTAGCATTTTGTATATCTTTTCTTACAATAATGATATGTTAAGTATAAATAATTATTTTAAAAATAAAACTTTTAAAAATATTTTAGTAACACGTCCATCCGTGCATCGCACGAGATGTGATCTGTATCTTCTAGAACTGTCAAAACCGAATTAAGTGATATGCATGTTCTAGAACCAAAGTCTCTCATAGTGCAACATAAACAATTACTTAATTCATCAACTAATCATAATAAGTGAAAAGAACCTTTGAGAGTGAACGAAAACATATATTTAGAATCTCAGACTTGGTCCAATAAACCTGAGGAGGATATAAAGGTTGGTGGCAGACGGGCCATTGGGATTGATAGAGATCGAGGCCTTCCTAAACTATGAGTCCTGCCTAGAAGGTAAGATGACCAACAGGTCTTTCAAGGCTAAGGGTCATAGAACCAATGAGCTGTTAGAACTCGTTTACTCCGACGTATGTAGTCCTATGTTGCTCTAGGCGAGAGGTGGTTTTGAGTACTTCGTTACTTTCATCGATGATTACTTGAGATTTGGGTACGTCTTGTAAGCACTTTATACTTATCTTTAGGAAAATACTGACTTTTCGAGAATAATTTCGAATTTTTTTCGAGAACACTTTAACTTTTAGAAACTTTCTGAGTGCACTTACTTAATAACCCTTTCTTATCTTTCTCTTTTCTTGCTTTTTAAAACTTCACCTAAGCCTCGCACGTAGGTTCTTTTAGAAAATCACTTCCCAAGACTTATCACTTAATTTTCAAAATCAATAGATACTTAAAACATTAAAACACTTAGTCTCGGTAGTCATAAATCAATCTCATTCTCAAACATGAAAAACTAAACCTGTAAAGAGTTCGAAAACAGTTCTGCAGAAGCATAAGATAAAAAATTCTTTAGACCACCCCTCACCGATTCGTGTCTGCCGCCAACTCGATCAACCTGAAAATGATAATTGTGAAGGGTGAGCAAAACAACTAGCTCACAGTGGGATCCATGTTATACGATTTTTCAATGTAAATGAAGATAATTTTAAGCATGAATATGTAAAATGATCTCATCTGGGTGCCCCTCGCAGGCATTGCCCCTCACAGGCCTTCGCCCCTCACAGGCGGAATATATCTTCCCCTCATAAGCTTTCGCCTCTCATAGGCGGAATATAACTGCCCCTCAAAGGCCTTCGCCTCTCACAGACAAAATATACAAATTACAAACATAAAACATAATACCTTGCGTTTCTAATGAATAAGGTATAGCATGAAAACACCCCAACTTAACTCCTCTTAATCTTTCTCTGGCTAAAAATAATGAGGAGAAAGAAGGCTCGGGTTTTCGCTTATGTGCACTCGGCTTGGGGCTGAGATGGCTCGACTTTTTGGCTTATTAGGCACAGTCTCAATGTTTCTTGTGTGGTCCAAAACTCCTTCTTTCAGATGGTACTCGACTCTCCTCTGCCTCAGCTCACCGGATGTGGCTACTCGCATGAAGGCTCGGGTTGCGCTGATCTCAGTTCCCCTCGGCGGTGGCTTGCAGCTGTGCTAGTCTTGAGAGAAAATGTTGAAATTTGTGTGGGAGCTGATGGGGAAATTTCTTTTGTGAGTTTTCTAAGGGGACATATAAATGGTGACTGAAGGATATTGAGGGGGTAAATAAGTGGAGGCTATGGTGTAATGGTGGACAACCATTGGGAGAGGTGAGGCCCTATTCTTGGGGAGGTAGTTGCATTAGGGCTCTCTTGGACTTGGTCGAAGGCTTGCGGCTGATTGCTTAGGGAGTTGTGGGCTAGTAATAAAAAATCCAAGAGAAATGGGGAAGTGGTTAGAGTGGTTGAGGCTACTTGACTTGGTCTTCATGTTAAAAAATTTCAAAGTTTACACAATGTATTAAGGGCTAGTCTTAGGCTTGAAATTTAAAAGACCGAGACAAACTTTGTATGAAAAGGCCTTAGGCTAAAAAAAAGAAGAACTTAGGCTATGCAAGAGCGAAATTACCTTATTATTTAGGATAAAAGAATTTAGGCACAAAAGAAGTTGATATGGCTGAGCATCACTTAGGCATTTAGGACTTTGCACACTTAGGCATAAAAATATGAAATGGCCGAGGAAATACTTGGGCTTCGAAAAATTACGGCCCAGCTTAGAACTTGCACTTAGAAATTTTTTGAAAATTTAGGCATACTTAAGACTTAGCTAAACTTAGGAGAAAAATAAAAGACAAGCAAATTCAAAAAAAATAAGTAGATGAGGACATCTAGTTAATCTTCCATTTTCGATAGGCAAATTAACTAGACGAGGACATTTATTTAACTTGATTTTAGGATTTAAATGATTTGAATTACAAAAATTCAAGCTATTAATGAAATGCAATTGCTATGCTCTTATTAAACAAACGGGGCATTACAAACCTACCCTCCTAAAAACTATTTCCTTCCTCGAAAATTACAAAAGTACAAACTTAAGAGAAAGTTCAAAATACAAAGTTCGTATACTTTGTACGAATCTCATCCTCGCTCTCCCAAGTCGGGTAGGCCTGGCCGTGGCGGCTCCACTGGACTTTGATGCGTATCACCTCCAAGTTCCTCAGTTGATGGACCTCCCGGTCCAAAATGGCTACCGGTACCTTCTCATAGGTCAGGTTCTGCACGATGTGCACCTCGTCAAAGTTCACCAGGTGCTCCAGGTTGTGCATATATCTTCTCACCATCAATACATGATACATGACATGCACTCCTAAGAGCTCCGGTGGTAGAGGTAACTGATAGGCTAGGTCACCGACTCTGGCTAGGATCTCGAAAGGTCTGATGTACCTCAGCTGCAACTTCCCTTTCTTTTTGAAATGAATCAAACCTCTCATCGGTGTGACCTTTAGGAAGACCTTATCGTCTATCTCGAACTATAGATCCTTCCTTCTACGATAGACATAGGACTTCTACTGATCCTGTGCTGCCTTGATCCTTGCTTGGACCTCGTCCACCTGCTCCACTGTCTTCTTAGTGATCATGGGACTAAGAATCTTTCTATCCCACTGCGTCCCAGTACAACAGAGACCTACACTTGTGTCCGTACAAGGCCTCGTATGGTGCCATCCAAATCGTTTCTTGATAACTATTGTTATAGACGAACTCTATAAGTGACGATGAATCTTCCCACGAGTCACCTTGATCCAGAACACACGACCTCCATAGATCACCATGTCTCTTGATCGATCGCTCAGACTGTTCATCCGTCCCAGGGAGGTAGGCAGTGTTGAACTTTGGCCTTGTCTCCATAGCGCTATGCAGATTATTCCAAAATCTACAAGTGAATCGTGCGTTTTAGTCTGATATGATCGACACAGGCACTCCATGAAGTCAAACAATCTCATCTATGTAGAGACAGGTGCACTGTGTAGAGATCTATGAGGATCTCGTTATGTACTAGCCACGAATTCAACAACAAACGTAAACCTATGCACAACAGATCTAAAAGTTTGACGTAGAAAACTTACGTCTTAAAATTTTCTAAATCTGTTTGATTTGGGATGACCGGGAACAACACACAACCGTAAGTTGGATCACACGGACGGATGACAGGGATCGGTCGGTCGTGTCTCATGCGATTAGGTCGTGTCGCGTGGAGGAGATTGCCGGGCGAGTCGTCGTGGCTCACGACAGATCGCGGCGGTGGTCCAGCTCGTCACGGCGGTGGTCCCGCGGGTCGGGCCGTCGCGAGTCGATTTCGGTGGATCTCCGGGGTTGTGAATATATTCAATCACGCGGTCTCGATTACCACGGGATCTTCTACTGTATTACTCACACACCTCTTCAACTTGTACCGGTGCAGCAACAAGAAGAAGATAAAGCTCGAATGAGATCCAGAGAGATGAGAGGGGGTGTACGTGATACACGTTTTCTGCAGATCTGTTCTCTTCTCATGAGCTCAATGATGTATATATAGAGCTACAGTAGGGATCCTTAGGAGAATAGGAATGAGGCTTCTTAAGTAATGGACTAACTGTGGGCCATGCCCACTTCCTCAATTACTTAAATAATATTATAGTCCACTAACGTAATATTATTGCACTCCCTCTTCCTAGCCCAAATTATATTTGAGACTCCAATTATAATTACTCGATTTACCTCCCCATGTTTAAGATATAATGTCCATTAATTAATTCGATTACTGACAATCAAGAATTAATTAATATATTTTATTATTACCGAAGCTAGCACTCATACATCGAATTATTATTATGCCAGAACTTAATCCACCTGCAGGGTTTAGCATAACAATCCTTATTGAACTCACTTTGGGGACATCATCAAACTAAACATGCGTGATGACCGTAAATATGCTAACACAACACACCATACATACAACAATATTACCAAAGACAATTGGAATATTAATCCAGCGTACTGAACCTCACCCAAGGGAATGAAAGTAATATGTACTGCATATATATGTCTATTTAATATCTTACGGGTTAAGAGAACGCAGTAATTAACCGAGGCCTAGTTCATTTACAAGGATAAGTATAAAACGAACTTCTCATCTCTAGGATCCTGCTCAATACATAAATGTACTAGTGCAACTAATCAGTCAAGACCAACTGTACCGTTCACACTACATCCGTTCGGATAGGATGTTCATTTCCATCTAGGTTGTGAAGCACAATTCTTATTTCGAAAGTAACTGATAGAATGATCTTCTGTTCACTCGATGATGACCCATTCTATCTAAGTGCAAAACAACAAAACATAGAACTTGTTTAATCAAACATGATTCTCATTCATAAAGGGCAAAAGTGTAATATCATCCAAATCCAAGCTTTTAGTATATAACACTAACAATCTCCCGCTTATAGTTAAAGCTTTCGCTTTTACAAGTATAGTCCTATCAATCCGTTATTCTGAAAGACCTATGTCGATCCTAATGCCATGCACCTGACTCTCACTCCTTCCACGTGTTTGACGAAGACCTTCCCCGACAAACTCTTCGTGAAAGGATCTGTTAGGTTGTCTTCTGATGCAATCTTGGCAACATCAATGTCTCCTCTACCAACGATATCACGTATCAGATGGTATTTGCGCTCTATGTGTTTGCTTGCTCTGTGGTCTCATGGTTCCCTTGAGTTCGCTACTGCTCCATTGTTATCACAGTCCACGGTGATACAACGTGGCAAACTCGGAATCACCTCTAAGTCCATTAAGAATTTTTTGAGCCAAACTGCCTCTTTCGCTGCCTCTGAGGCTGCTATGTACTCGGTTTCCATGGTGGAGTCTACCGTGCATTTCTGCTTAGCACTCCTCTTGAAATGGCTCTACCTTTCGAGGTAAATACATAACCTGAGGTTGAGTTACTCTCGTCCTTGTCTGACTGGAAATCAGAAGACTTCCTACTGCCGAAGCAAAAGGAACTGTCTTCATGTCTTCTATCTCTTAAGACGTCTTAGGCGACATCTCCTTGTTTAGACTTATTCCATGTCTGTAAGGTAACATTCTTTTCCTGGAATCCTGCATGCTGAATCTGACCAAGATAGTGTCTATGTATGTGGACACGGATAAGCACAACATTCTCTTCTTACGGTTTCGAATGACCCTAATACCAAGAATGTGTCCTGCTTCACCTAAGTCTTTCTTATCAAACTGCTTAGACAACCACGCATTTACGTTTGATAACTCATTTTTACTGTTTCCAATGAGAAGTATGTTATCTACGTAAAGCACAAGAAACACCACCACGCTCCCACTGATTTTCTTGTACACACAGTGCTCATCCGGACATTGAGTGAACCCGTACGACTGGATCACCTCATCGAACCAGATATTCTGAGATCTCGAAGCTTGCTTCAGTCCATAAGTAGACCGATTAAGCTTACACACTAGATGCTCATGTCCCTTAACAATGAACCCCTCTGGTTGTTATATATAGATGTCCTTCTGATGGTTCCCGTTAAGGAAAGTCGTCTTGACATCCATCTGTCAGACCTCATAATCCATATGAGCGGCTACAGCCAAAAGAATCCAAATGGATTTAGCATAGCTACTGCCGAAAAGGTCTCATCATAACCAATACCCTCGCAACAAGCCTAGCTTTGAAGGTTTCCATCTTCCCATCCGATTCACTCTTCCTCTTATAGGCCCACTTGCATCCAATGGGTCGTACCTCATCGGGTGGTTCTATAAGATCCCAGACCTAATTGGAGTCTATTGACCTCTGGGTATATCATATTTTAGCTTTCATTGCAACATTCCATGAATATGCATCTTTATCTTGGAGTGCCTCATTGAAGGTCCTTGGGTCCGATTCTAGGTCTCCTGGAACTAAGTCTGATGACTCTCTAAGACCTATCCATCGGTTGGGTTGCATAGAAACATATGCGACACGTTTCGTATGCCTACGAGGACTAGGGCACACATACTTCTCGCGCAGGAGCAGTGTGCGATATTCACTGATAGGGACGACGTCATGCGGTAGAGGGTAGGACGTCGTTGGGTATATGCGGCGGCGACTGGCTGCGTTCGGTGTCTCTGAAAGCTTGCGGCACTGCATGTGAGCTGGGCGCGGCTGCGACGATTTCTGGCAGTGGCTCACGGCGGCGATGGGCGGTCTCCGATGGCTGCGTCGATGGTCGGGGATGCAAAAAAAATATGAATATATATAAGGCTCGATTATATTGTACCCTAAAGTCTTCTAATGTATTACCTTAACACCTACTTTGAATAACTGTTGATAACCGACTTGATTTCCTAAGATTAATTGAAGGATAAATTATTTTATCTTGTTAATGGTCCTTTAAACTTGTTTTTGACGACCAACTTAGTTCAACTCGGTACAACTATACGACAACCGACGCTGGACAACTGAAGAAATAACTGACCAAGACTGATTTCACATTAAGGACAAAGGAACAAACTAGGCAGACATCTCAACTAAAGATTATCCATTCAAAACCGAGATCTGAGGTGATTGAATTCCATGGCAGGAGGCGTTGTACATTTTTAACTGGACCATCAAGTCAAAGAATAATCATTGATTTTCCCTCATCACACTACACGCCGCTTTATTGAAGCTGCTTAACATTAAATGCGATCTGATCTACCTCGGACAAATAGACAAAACCACCGTACTATAAATAGCAGAATTTATGACTGTACGGGGATCTTTTTTCTGCACATTGTACACGGACTATAAAAACATCTCGATTACTTACAAAATCCGACTTCCTGTACTTACGTGAAATAATCAATAATACAAGAATTTCATGTTTATTTTCCTTCAAATACACCTTGCTTTTGGTTTATGCGTTGTTAAATTTCATACAACAACAGTTTGGCGCTTGAAGGAGGGTCTCATAAGAAATTTGAGGATAATCATCGACATACCATATAAAAAAAATACATATTTGCTAAACAATCTTCATAGCAGTCATCATGATGAATTCCAGGCGTCAAGAAAGAAATCCAGACGCTTGAACTAGTCGTAATCCTTTTCAAACCATTGAAGATACGATTGCACCTTCTATGACAATAGATTACTCTGTTTTGTTTCGAGACTCAGAGTTTCTTAGAAGCCTATCTAATTTCATGGCACAAATAAGAGCTGGGCCATCTGTCACAATTCCTAGTCAAATTCTTTGTAAAAACCCAGTTCTGTATTAATAAAATGACAGTTTTTAGTTCCCAGTTGAACTATTTCTTTTTATTAATACTGCTCGTCTTGAGTTCCGAGCCCAGTTATCAGCTATTCAATCTCAGTTATTAATTCCGGTCCATTTATTTTAGTAATGGATTTTATTCAGTCGGAATTAGTTATTTCAGTTGACGAATAATCGAAACCGAGTTTGTTTCGATAAATCGTCCAAGTTTAGCCGTGTCCGGAACCGAGTTGTTCGGTCGCGAGTATCGCGCCTAGTTCGCGCCTAGCCAATTCTCGAGCCCTAGTTGTCTCGAGTCTTGTTCGAGCCCTAGCCATGCTCATAGCCTTACTTAGAATATTTCTAAGTATGAGATCATATTTGTCAAGCCTTGGATGTTATTCCCTCGGTCTAGTATACCGCACCTAGTTCGTGCGTGGCCCCGAGATCACTCGCGCCTAGGGTTCGCGAGTTCGGGCCAAAGCCGTGCCGAGTTCGCACCAAGTCATGACCAAGTATTGAGGGGATTTTCCTAGGTTTGGTGGCACCTAAGTGTGGCCATTTTTCAGCCCTAGCCAAGGGTTAGCCTCGGTTCAAGTGCATTCCAAGTCGGGCCATGAGTCGCGCCCTAGTACCCGCACCCTAGCCTCGCGCGAGTCAAGTATGGTGGCCCAAGTCATGGCCAAACACCTTTGGAATTTTTCTAAGTATTATGCATCAAGATAGGATCATGGGCCATGTCATTTATGCCTTAGAAAGTCATTTTTCTCGGTCCAAGGTTTGTCCCGCGCCCAGTCCGCGTACACAGGCCCGTTCGCGCAGCCCAGCGCCCAGCCCAGGGCCGTGTGCAGCCCAGCTCGCGCCCAGCGCGCCCAGCCCAGCGCCAGCAGCGACAGCCCATCATTTGGAGCCCAATTCTTGAAATTCCGGCCCACTTCCTTCCATGACCCAATGCTGCGTGTATTAAGGACTTAATGAGGGTCATTTAGGGCTAAGATGTCCCTAAGAAAGTGTTAAGGAAGTCAGCCTATGATTAAGCCAAAGTGGAGCATGTGCTTGTGGAATATTTTATTCAAGTGTGTAAGGCATTGTCCCCCACTACCTCCTCCTCCACCTTGGGACCGACCAGACCTGCTCTCCATCATATTTTAATGCCTTGGTCAGTCAAGATGCCCCTGCAAACCCTCCAAGTTCGTGCAAACAGCCCCAAACCATGTCCCCATGCACATGTGATGTGTGTGTGTCTCCACTTTGAGCATTGTTTTCTCCGCCCATGCATTTCCCTTATAAGGCCACCTTCAGCTGAGTGTTAGAGCTCTTGGATACTCATAATTTTCGAGCATAACACTTAGCACATTGAGGGAAAACAAGAGAAAAACCGAGAGCAAGCCAAGGCAAGCCTAGCCGCGCGCGCGTGTGCCCCGGGGAAGAGGAGTGCTCGTGTCCAGCTTGTTCCAGCCTAGTTATCTCGAGGCTTATCATTATCCAAGCTTAGTTTGGATTTTTCTAAGTCTCTTGAAGCTATCCTCCTCAGCCATTCAAGCCCCTAAGTCGAGGCTAGTCTCCTAGGCCATTTGCGAGCCCGAGCAAAGGCCATTAGCACCATTCGCGAGCTCGAGCAAGGTTAGCTCGTGACTTTCATTTTTCCTAGCTTATTCATGATAAAATAAGATTTATCATGTACAAAAATGATGCCATGCACGAGAAGAATATGGAGATTTGGATTTTTGAAGATTTAAGCCCTAATTTCGTAAGTTATGGTACATGCATGATATGGCCGAGATTAGTATCTTAAAAATCCTCAAAAATCATGAGTATGACATGGTTAAAACAGTTTCATGCTTTGAGTTCATTTGTTCGGTCAATTTGTTAAGTGAAATCGAGCCATTTTCACCCCCGAACCTAAGTATATGTGCATGCATGTATTGACCAATGTTCTAGCCTCATTAGCCATGATTTTTGATGTATATCATTCGGCCCTAGGTCAATTTTCATGTTGAGCATGTTCATTTTTGTGCCCTAGGGTGGCCTCGTGCCTAATCGGCCCTATAAGCCCACCACCAAATCCAACCGAGGTCCCTCAGTGACTTTTGGCATTTTTGAGCATTTTATGTCATATTAGGTTGATTTGGTTCAGTAGTCCCCGGCAAAGTTGTCGGAAGTTTGGCAAAGGACCGGCTAGGGTCACCAGCCGCGCCAGTCGCGCGTGCCGTGCCCGTGCCGCGTCGCAGGGGCCAGGCAGTGCCCCTGTCCGTGCCCGCGCCTAGCGCTCGCGAGGCACCGCAGTCCCCAGTGCACGTGACAGCGCCCAGCCGCGCCTGTCCGTGCCAGCCCGCGAGGTCTCAGCGCCAGTCGCGCCAGAGCACCTCCGATAGCGCCCGGCAGTGTTGTCCCAGTGTCATGCACGCGTGATCCCGAGCCAGTCGCTCGTACCACGCGGAGTCGACCTCGGGTCGTGCCAGCAGCGCATCCGAGTGTCCAGTGCCGTGCTGTAGTGACCCTGAGTCAGGTCCAGAGGCCTCGGGACGTGCCCAGCAGCACGCCCGAGTAGTCAGTTAGCCCGGGACGTGCCCAGCAGCATGCCCGCGTGCCCAGGGTCGCCCGGTAGCACCCTGACAGCCCTAGCCGCGCCCGAGCCGCGCGAGTAGTGTCTGGCCACATCCGTTCTCGCGCCAGTCGCACTCGGGTCGTGCCAGCCGCACGCCCAGTGCCCAGTCAACCCGGGTACGCGCCAGTTCCCGCGTCCCTCGTGCTCGACCGTGCCCAGCAGCACGCCAGCACACCCAGTGACTCTCGGTCGTGCCCAGCCGCACCTAGTGGCACCAGTCGTGCCAGGGCCCGTGCCAGCCGCACAGCCCGCGCCCAGCAGCGCCTAGTACCGTGCCCGGTCGCACCCAGCTAGTGCCCAGCGCCGTGCCATGGCCCCAGCAGGCCCGGCACGGGATCGAGCCCGGCCAGTCCGAGCAGCCCGTGACCAACCGGTCCAGTGTGACCCGGTGGTCCAACCGGGTCCGGTCCAGCCCGACCCGGTTCAGCCAGTTAGCGAACCGGCCGGTTTAGCCGGCGGTTCGAGTCCGTTTTGGTTCGTGATTTTCGGTCCGAGTCTTATTCCGAAATTTAAGTATTTTTCCGAGCCAAACCAGATCAGTTAAGCATATCAGTATTATTTCCGGACTTAGAATTATTTCTGTGAACCCTTAGAGCGTTCCTTTATATCCGGATGAGTAATCTGATAGAGTAGAGCATCCTAGCATATTTTTGAGCATATGACGAGCATAGTACTTAGTATATTTGTTTGCTTATATTTTTATGTAGCTTGAGGAGTCAGCTACCAGCACAGCCGCACTTACTCATTTTCAAAACCGATCAGGTGGGGACCCAGTCTGGGTTATACATTGAGTTTAATAGTCGATATCACGTTCAGGTATGTATATGAGTTTTATCCACTTTGGGTTAAGGCCAAGTTTGCCTTCCCTAAGTTCTGGTGGTGGCCCAGTTTGCCCTAGTTATACCATCAGAGTGTGCACACGGTTACCGGCCAGAGTGTTCCGGGAGTTACCGGCCAGAGAGTTCCGGGAGTTACAGTTTACTTATATATACCAGTTTGTGATATCATTATTAATATTGCTGTTTACTTTAGAATGGGTTTTTATGGAGTACAAGTGGACCGTACTCACCCCCACTTTATATTTTCAGATGGCAGGGTCGGCGGGCAGGCGTGAGTCAAGCTGTGGTGGTGGTGGTCGTGAGTTCCGCACGAAAGCTGTTCCCGGGACATTTGTTTAAACTGTTTGTAAACTAAATAATTCCACGCATTTCAGACTTCCGCTATGCTTGTGTTTATTTTCGAACATGCATGATGCTATTTTCAGACTTAAATAATTTTACCCGGTTCGCCAGTACGAACGGGTCCAGACTAATATGCATGATTCGTAAAAATATAAACCTGAATTCTTTAAGTCTAAATCAGTTGTTAGACCTAGGTTAAAGAAACGGGTTTTTAAGCAGAAAAGTCCTTAGCAGCATCCCGAGATAGTTTGCAAATGATTTCGAAAAATTTATAAGCGTTTTCGAAAGAGTTAAAATTTGCGAAAAATTGGCCCTAGTTAGCGGGGTGTTGCATTCTTGTACAAAATATTCCAATCAGACAACAGACGCCGTCTGTTCTAGATAGGATGATAATACTGTTGCTTCTCATGCAACCTCGCAGTCGCGAACTCCTGCGTCGTGACGAATTATGGCAGTTCAAGGTCACGACGAAGTTCCTGCTGATAATAACCAACCAGAAGGTAATCAACCTGAAATTACTGCTGAAAGTCATTCAGGACATCGTCGTCAACAAACGGTGCCTTCGTCACCAGTGACTTTGCAACCTCTCAGACATTCCGACTTGCGTCACACTATAGAAAGGAATCGTCTTAGACGCGAGTCAGATGAACTGGAAATTTTAAGAAAAAGAATTGCCGAGTTGGAAACTCGGCAAAGGGGTCCTGAGGAATCTCATAGAAGATCCCCCATCTCGAGTAATGTTGATCTGGAAGCCGAAACTCCATTGGCTCCCCAACTTATAATGGAACCATTATCTGGAAAAATTAAGGTTCCCCAGATCGGTCTTTACGATGGCACCTCGGATTCAGATGCACATCTCGGTCAATACACCTCGTGGATGGATCTCCATGGAGCTACTGATGCACTAAGATGTCGAATGTTTTCATTAACTTTGGGACCCTGGGCTCAAAAGTGGTATCACTCTTTACCTTGTTGTTCAATCTGGAAATGACAACAATTGAGAACAGCTTTCCAATCGCATTTTATTTGGGCCCGAGTATCTTTGATCCCAAAAGAATCAATTGCCAATATCGTGCAAAAGGATAATGAAAGCGTTAAAAATTATATTACTTGGTTTAATGAGTGAGTACATAATACGGAGCAATGCCATCCAGAAACATTGCTGATCACGGCATTAGCAGGATTAAAGCCAAACTCTCTGTTTCGTTGGAGTATCTATCAGAATAAATCGAGCTCATTTCAAGAATTTTTAGCTCGGGCTCAGCAGCACATCATTGCTGAGGAATCAATGTCGGTTCCCAGTCTCGACTTCTTCTCCAATAAGTCGGAGCCAGAACATGAATCGAAAAAGAAGAATAAATCTTTTAAGAAAAATAATTCTCGGTTCAGCGGGAATTTCAATAATCCTGAGGAAAATGAAGCCAGAGCCAAATATTTCAATGAAGTCAAGTCAAGTTATCAAACAGTTTTCTCGGCTGGAGCAACAACTATATTCGAAGAATTAAAAGGGAAAGGGATTCTTCCTGATCCCCGACCTGTGAGGACTTCAGAAGATAAGCTTGACAAGACAAAATACTGCTCATATCATAAGTCGGCAGGACATGATACGGATGAATATCTGGGGTCTACTTTCTGCTTTGCTGAGACTTACTGGACACCCTCAAGTCCAACGGTTTGCCAAGAATGCTGATTACAAACGAAAAGGCAGATTACCAGAACCCCCAGACGATGATGAAGATGACGATCGCCCAATCAACCCAAAACATATTAGACAGGGTGACAAAGAAGTCTTTACGTTCAACTCGGAGGAGAATAAAGTTTCACCTTCAGCAAA
Organism: Striga asiatica; assembly: GCA_008636005.1. Classification (NCBI taxonomy): domain Eukaryota; kingdom Viridiplantae; phylum Streptophyta; class Magnoliopsida; order Lamiales; family Orobanchaceae; genus Striga; species Striga asiatica. Next base: position 396,258 of record BKCP01006038.1, on the reverse strand, counting down.
AGTTGTGACATTAAAAGGAAGTGATTTTTCCAATCCCCCTGGTTTTCATAATATTCCACGAGTTAACAACAGTAGTGGAAGAACAACAGAATCACGCCGGCAAGTGAAGGCATATGCCCGACAAGCATATAATTCAGGCAAAACTGTCTTAACTACCGACCTCCAAGATAAAATCAATGCCAGAAACAATTGCCCTATCACTTTTAACGTGGACGATGCAAGTTATTTCGCTCACCCACATTCTGATCCACTCGTGATCACGGCGCCAATTTGCGGAATACCTGTACATCGGATAATGGTAGATACAGGTGCATATTCGGGTATTTTAATGCCCCACACGTTCGAACAAATGGGAATCGATCCCACCGAGCTTAAACCTTGTAAAGATCAAGTACAAGGTTTCAATGGAACAATCACACCAACTTTTAGCAAAAATACAATGCCAATTCGGTTCGGAATTCCTGGACAAGCTTCAAAGGTTATTATGGAGACATTCAAAGTAATGGATCTCAAGAATGAATATAATGCATCGTGGGAAGAACAACTTTGTACAAGCTTCGTGCAGTTGTCTCTATCTTTGATTACGCTTTAAAATTTCCCACGAATAATGGAGAATGAACTCATTATGGTGATCAATACGAGGCCCGAGGAATGGTGTGGGTCAAATCTTGGAATGAACCCTCTCCTTTAATACATATGGTGGAAAATGTCCTGAAGGAACCGGAAAAAGCGCCAACTCTTAAGAAATCGGTACCTGATAACACCGAGATGGAAGTGGAATGTTCTGAGATCATAATAAACTCAGAAGATGTATCACCAGACAACCTAACTCAAGATCTTGGAAGACGTCCTGGGAAAGAACCCGTCAATGAAGAAGATGAACTCGATCCCCACGCTCAATTTAAAGAGAAAAGCAAAGTTGACCGAGCTGAGCCATCTGAAGAAATCGAAACAATCTTCATTGATGACCCCATTTGTGATAAACCACTTCGAATTGGGGCCAATCTTCAAGAGCCTATATGAACTCAACTTATTCAGTTTCTCCGAGCAAACTCTGATGTATTTGCTTGGAAGCATGAAGATATGAAAGGTATTGACCCCAATGTGGCTTCACACCGACTTAATCTGGATCCAATGGTAAAACCAGTCATTTGGAAACGACGCAAGCTCAGTCCTGACCGGCAGAAAGCTCTTGAAGAAGAGTCAAGAAGCTTATTGACAACAAATTCAATCAAGAAACCAAATACCCAACTTGGGTATCTAACCATGTTTTAGTCAAGAAAAGTACTGGTGCGTGGCGACTCTGTATCGATTTTTTCGACCTAAATAAAGCCTGTCCAAAAGATAGCTATCCATTACCAGATATCGATTACATGGTGGACGCCACATCTGGACATGAATTGATGAGCTTTATGGACGCGTACTCGGGTTATAATCAAATTCCTATGGATCCTGAAGAAGCAAAACATACTTCTTGTTCTTCTGCCTGAGGTTTATACTATTATATTATGATGCCATTTGGTTTCAAGAATGCTGGAGCCACATATCAAAGGCTTGTCAATAAAATGTTTGCAAAACTCATTGGACATACCATGGATGTTTATGTTGATGACATGCTAGTCAAGTCGGTTCACGCTGCCAAACATGTCGCTCATTACAAGAAATGTTCAACATCCTCAGAGACTATTCCATGGTGTTAAATCCAAAGAAGTGCACTTTTGGAGTCGGTTCTGGTAAATTTCTAGGATACATTGTAACACAGCGCGATATCGAGGCCAATCCCCTAAAGATAAAAGCTATTCTCGACTTAACATCTCCCACGTCGGTTAAAGGTGTTCAAGCTCTTACCGCCTGACTCGCTGCTTTGAACAGATTCATGTCGAAGTCGACAGATCGTTGTAAACCCTTCTTTGAATCAATAAAGAAAGGGAAACGCTTTGAATGGAACAAAGAGTGTCAACAAGCTTTGGTCAAAATCAAAGAAACACTTATACAATCATCGACTTTACAAAAGCCGGTTCCTGAAGGAATGTTGTATTTGTACTTGGGAGTAAGTGAAGCTGCTATCAGTGCTTTTCTTATCCGAGAAGAAGGATCTCAACAATTTCCAATTTATTATATCAGTAAAGCATTACATGGAGCCGAGCTACGATATCCCCCAATGGAGAAGCTGGCTTATGTTCTTGTAACTGCAGCTCGGAAACTCCGACCTTACTTTCAAGAACATTCAATAATTGTGCTCACCTCTTATCCATTAAGGCCAATCCTTCACCGACCTGATACTTCGGGTAGGATGGTCAAATGGGAGTTTGAGCTCGGACAATATGATATTCATTACAAACCAAGGAATGCCATTAAAGCCCAAGTCCTTTATGACTTTATCGCCGAATTCATTCCCACAATTGAAAAAATCAACGAAAATCAATCATGGACCTTGTATGTCGATGATTCATTGACCCAACACTGAGCTGGCGGAGACATTGTCTTGATCGATCCTAATAACAAGATGTTCTGTCATTCTGTCAGATTTCTCTTTCCCGCCACAAATAATGAAGCTGAATATGAGGCTTTGCTTTCTGGATTAAATCTTGTGGAGTCCATGAACGTCAACAAGCTCAAAATATTCTCCGACTCACAATTACTTGTAAATCAAATTCTCGGAGAATTCGAAGTCAAAGAACCTCGGTTGGTACCATACTTGACACTTGCAAAACAGAAAATGTCCAAGATTGATGTACAATTAGAGCACATTCCTCGCTCTTAAAACATTCCCGCTGATGCACTTTCCAGACTCGCATCGAGTACTAGAATGGAAAACGTCGAATATATCCAAGTCGGTCAACAAAAATTACCATCAACTTCTATCAATGAAATCCTGAATGCTGAACTGCAGAAAAATCCGACTTGGATGACACCGATTATCACATACATAGAAGCTGGCGCCTTGCCACAAGATCCAAAAGAAGCTCGGTCTCTCCGAATTCGAGCAACTCGGTTTACATTAGATAAGGAGTCCTTTACAAACGAGGATATTCTGTTCCTTTACTTAAATGTTTGACCGAGAAAGAATCAAAGTATGTCCTTGAAGAAGTCCATGGAGGAACATGTGGAAATCACAATGGCGCACGAGCTTTAGCTTACAAAATACTTCGACAAGGATATTATTGGCCGACTTTGAAGATAGACGCAATAAACTGGGTTCGAAAATGCGCAAAATGTCAAATATTTGCGCCCAATGTAAATCAGCCCCCAGAATCGCTTAAATTAATTTACAGTCCATGGCCATTTGCCAGATGGGGAATTGACTTGATTGGCCCACTTCCAACTGGAAAAGGAGGAATGAAATTTGCCATTGTTGCTGTTGATTACTTTACAAAATGGGCTAAAACTGAACCACTGGCAACAATCACCGAACAAAAAGTCGTTGACTTTATTTGAAAATCAATCATATATCGGTTTGGAATACCGAGTTCCATTATAACCGACAATGGTCGACAGTTTGAAGGAAAAAGACTTGAAGCTTTTTGTTAGGAATATCAAATCAAGCATTTTTTCTCTTCACCATATCACCCGCAATCTAATGAACAAGTTGAGGCTATCAACAAAATCATCAAAAATGGATTGAAGACCCGATTTGATGCTGCAAAAAGGACGTGGCCTGAAGAATTGCCAAATGTCTTATGAGCATACAGAACAACAGTTTGTCATACAACAATGGAAACACCTTTTTTCCTAACTTATGGATCAGAAGCCATTGCCCCTGTTGAACTCGGATCTCCAACATACCGAGTTAATAATTTTCATGATGAATCCAACTCGGAAAATCTGAAGAATAATCTCGATCTCATTGATGAAATGCGCATGATGGCCGATCTCAAGAATGCCGCTTACAAACAAAGGAGTGAAAGATATATCAACTTAAAAGTAAAACCTCGCTCATTCCGAGTTGGAGAACTTGTACTTAGAAGAATCACTGGAACAGATCCGGGGCTTTTAAGACCGAAGTGGGAAGGACCATTCAAGATAAATAGAGTATTCCCAAAAGGTACCTACCGACTTGAAGGACCAGATGGAACTACCCTACAATACCCCTGGAATGCTGTTTATCTTAAGAAATATTTTCAGTAATGTAAATATGACACTGTACACTCTTTTGACGAAAAGAGGAACGTTGTGTGCTATCGAGTCCGTTGAAATTTTTATCGAGTTTTTTTAACTCGGTAAGATGTTAGTCTTTATCATTACCAAGTTTTTAAACTTGGAAAAGGCAAGCATTTGTACTTTAAATTTTCATTACAAGTAAGGAAAAATCTTGACTATAACCGAGCTTCATAACTCAGCAAGACAAATACCTTTTCGGCCAAAATAACTGCCTTCAAAAGACCAAGTTATATAGCTTGGGAAGGTTAGGTGTTTATTTCAAATTGACGGATTAAAACCTTTGAAACCAAATCCTGAAGTTGGTTTGGAAAAGGAAAAATCCAACTATCCATCAACTCTCAATAAAATTGGTTGGTGGGGACCGTTCCTGTAAATCAAACTTTGCCGAAGTTTGAACACTTAACAAATTCACCGATATAAATGGAATGCTGAATATGTTAGTCGGAAATAAAAATACCGACGTTCCATTAAGTTCTCAAGTGAGCTCGGAAAACCGGGTAAGTCTATTTTAATTTGTACTTTAACTCGGTAAAAAAACTAAAAATTATTTTCAAATCCGACATTCTTACACTTTAAATTACGTTGGATATTTCAAAACCCCGAGTTAAAGTGAAGTAATAATAATACTTATCCCGAGCTCAATGCACTTCAGAAAAATAAAGTAAAAAGTCATTCATTCATAAAAAGGTTGTCCAAGAAACTATTACAACTAATACAAATTTTCAAACTAAATAACTGAAGTGTACCGACATGCCAATACACTTCAGAAAAACTGGAAAAAACAAAAGAGAAATATAGAAATTAAGTCGATGTCCCAGCATATCCTTTCCAGAAGGGCCTGCTCCATCATCACCTTGAGTTACTTTAGCAGTTGGAGCATTTTCTAAAGCCACTTCCTGAGCCTCGCTGGACTCATAGACTTTCTTGCTGGTCTTAGCAGCCTTCTCGGCGTCAGCCTTCTCATACTGCTCGAGCATACTCTTGCCAATCTGTTCCAGAACTAGGTCCTCTTCAGCCTTAGCAGCATTTTGAATTTCCATGAGGGTCACCGGGATGCGTTCACCATAAATTGGATCGTCCTCAGCGACTTCATGCACCTCGGTAGTTGCCGGCTGAGTGACTCCCTGAGACAATTCTCGAATTTTACCTTCAAGAAAAGCAATAACTGCTTTCTGAATCTGCTCAAGGGTCATCTTCTCAATCTCCTCTTCCATGTTGACCTCGGCAAGAGTCATCACATAAATGCCGGCGAGCTCGACACTTTTTTCCTTCTTGACCTCCAAAAGCATATTAACAAACGATATGCGGAGGCGAGCATCTCTTTCTTTGCTCAAAGGAGGAAGGTGAGGATTCTCCATTTGAGCACCGGCAGAAACAAGGAGCCACTCACAAAACTCCTTCTCGTCCTCATCGGCATCAATATGCGCAAATTCAATCTTGGGATCAAAATTATGCTTCTCAAGCTTGCGGAAGAGATTAAGTCATAACTGCTCAATGTCATAAAGGCCTTCATCAAACCGCTCAATAACCGAACGGAGATTCAGGCATGTGTTAATCTCTAATTCCCGATCATCATCTTCGGAATCGGACTCAGCAGCTGCTTTCCCTCTACCGACCTCAGCCTCGAGAATCCTCCCAGCGCGGAGACGATCATTGTACTTCAGTTCAGCAAGTTTGATCTTTTCTTCCTGAAGTGCTGAGGTCGGCACGATGAGCTTCTCGGCTCTTCAATAGCATTTCTTCAGCCTCGGAACGTTTGTTCCGAGTAAATTCATGGGCATCATGCTCATTGCGAAGCAGTTCTTGACATCGAGAAAGTTGGTTTTCAAGTGTCTTAACGCACTGCTCGGACACGATCACTTGACTTGATAATCTGAGCACTTCACCATTAAGTCCCTCTTTCTCGGTTCTCAAAGTCTCGATTTCACTCTGAGCAATTCCGAGCTGTTGATCTTGCTCGGCAATTTTCATCTTCAAAGCCGCTTCCTTAGTGGTTGCTTCTTCCTTCAGAGATGCAATTGCTCCATCTCTTCATTACAAACCAGGGTGTGCCTCTTCTCGTCCACCTGGGCGGCATTCAATCTAAAATCATCCTCGGTCGTGATCAAACTGACAAGTGCACGACCGAGACAGGCCTTAGCATACTTAAATTTGTAAACAATCGGCATTGATGAAACGCCAATCTCAGATATCGGATCCTATACCATCATTGGGACCCGAGCAGCATCGACGACATGGCCCGGTAACTCGACCTTACTCTGAATGTCGGGAATTTCCAACGATTCAAAGGCCGAGAACTATTTTTCAATTGATTCTCCGGGCTTCTTGAAATTCATTGCCCTTTCTTCGTCAATGGGTAGAAAGGATCTGCCGACTAACGGCTCCTTCTTCTTCATGTCACGCTGACCGACATCGTGCCTCTTCTTAGATCGTCCCTCACCGACATTCGGGACGCTTTCAGCACGCTTGTTCCTCTGTCTAGTCAGCGCAACTTCTTGTTCCTCGACCACGTCTCGGTCACCCTCAGCATCATCGGAGATCACCTCAATGACTGGTCGGATCTCCGTTTGTATAGTTTCTAAAGCTGGTTCTGTTTCAGTTTGACCAGCAACTGCAATGGCTGTAGCAGCAATTAGACCGACAGCTGCTATGGCCAACGGATTTGGCTGCATAACTTCATTAGCAGCACCCGACGTCGCACCATCTCCGACATCAGCATCCTTATTCATAATTGGGTTCTACAAAAAAGATTTTACCAACTTCTTGTGACCCATCCCGAATAGACGCTGTTCTTTGCTCTTTCCGACTTTATTTCGAAGATCAAGATTTGGACACTCCCGAGGAAACTTTTTGGCATCCCTTATATTCTTGAATCTAAGAACTCTAAGAAGTGGGTAGTACACTACATTTAAATATAATTACACGAGTTATGATCGCTTATATGATATTCCGACGTCAAAAGAGGTTGAAAATACATAACTCAAAATTACCTGGTTGAAAGAACGGATCCGAGATACTGGGACAAAGCTTGACTGCTTCCAATCTTGAATTTTTCAAAATTATTTTGAAGCCTCGTTGCCCCTTCTTCAACTTAAACAACTCGACAATCCGACCTTTTAACTCTGCACCGAGTTTCGGCTCTTTTGTTCTTCGGGCTGCAAACAGTAAAATCGCTGACCTGTTAGAACAAAAATAAAAAAGAGTCAGAGTAAGCTCGGTGTAAAGGACTGGAAGATTTACAATATGCTGAATTAACATTTGGCATCCCGTCAATCAATGGTTTAGAGAAATTTAGAGTCTGCCAATCTCCACCAACCCATAACCACTCTTCTTGAAAACCGTGAAGAGATTCGGGAATCTCGGTGATTAAGTCACCGACTTTTAATCCTCCCTGAGGCCTTCCCGAGTAAGCAAAACAAATTAATGGATCTGCCACCTGTCTGTCGGCACATCTCCTAAAAGTGAAGAGACTCCTTATCTCTTCAACTGAAGGCATGTCCCATTTATTCTCCTTTAAAAGGACCATAAGACCTATGATCCTTTTTCAACTATTCGGTGCAATTTGGCACAAACCGAGACCCCAATCTCTTAAATAGTCAGTGATCAGAGCAGGGAGCGGAAACCTCAATCCCGATCTCAATAAGTCAGCAAAAACACACACACACCCTAGCGGAGGACATGTAATCCTTTCCCCTGGGTAAGGGGCAAATAATCTAACGGTTGAAGGAACCTGAACTTCCTCTCGAAGAATCACAATATTGGCGTCAGTCAAGATGCTCGGTTCGCCCTGATTCTCATCGATAGGCTCAGGCCACCGACGTGCCGGACGTCTCCAATACTCGGCGAGGGACATAGCGCTATCTTCAACTACTTTATCCTCCTCAACTATGTCCTTATTCAAATTAAGTCTCTCGACAAGAAGGGGATTCCACCGATAATATTCAAGAGGCAATTCCAAATCCTCATCATCAAATATCCTATCCTCTGAAATCATACGACTACTACTGACTTAGGCTTGTGAAACCATTTCAAAGAACGATAAAAAAGGCGAAGAAAAATTTCAATCGACAAGAGCAGAAATCATAAATTAGGGCAAAATCTTACCAAAAATCTCAACGCCCTTAATTGAAAGTGATAAAAGGATGATCGCAAATGGTGATAATTAAAAGAAAATTCGATGACTTTGAAGACAGAAGTTAAGCAGAAGATGAAGAGTTCAGAAATTAAAGGGTTAAGAGAACACACATATATATATGTCTGTTTAATATCTTACGGGTTAAGAGAACGCAGTAATTAACTGAGGCCTAGTTCGTTTACGAGGATCAGTATAAAATGAACTTCTCATCTTTGGGAACCTGTTCAATAGATAAATGTACTAGTGCAACTAATCAGTCAAGACCAACTGTACCGTTCACACTACATCCATTCGGATGGGATGTTCATTTCCATCTAGGTTGTGAACCACAATTCTTATTCTGCTAGTAACTGATAGAATGATCTTCTGTTCACCCGATGATGACCCATTCTATCTAAGTGTAAAACAACAAAACATAGAACTTGTTGAATCAAACATGATTCTCATTCATAAAGGACAAAAGTGTAATATCATCCAAAGCCATACTTTTAGTATATAACTGTAATGCTCCGTTCGATTTATAGAATTTCTCGAATATCGAATATTATTTATACGGTTATATTTATTTTATTGGTCGCGATGTCGACTTAAATAGAAGGTTGGATTACTCGATTGTTTTATTGAAAAACATTCGTCGTTCGGCGATTTCGGTTTAATCGTGTGAACCGATTGTAAACCCGTTTGACTATGAAATTTTTTAGGATTATTTATTATTATTATTATTATTATTATTATTATTATTATTATTATTTGTTGTTCTTATTATTTGTTTGAATGCTATAAATTATTAATTGTAGAATATGATTTATTTGTCAAATTGCTTAATTGTCTAAATATTAATTAATTTCCTAATTGTCCAAGTGTTATTATTTAATTAAAAATATGTATTTGTATTTTTACTAATATTATTATTATTTTAAAAATTAAATTGTGTGTATTATAAAATAATATATTAAATCCGGTTATGTATTTATGGTGCGATTTAATTTACGAGCCGATCCGATTTAATCTGTCGGGCCCGAGGAAAACAAAAGCTGAGCCCGAGAGCTGGGCTGAATCGTTTCTTTGAACCTGCGAGCCCGTAACCGAATCAGCCCCGACCCGCGAACCCGGTCCGCTCGACCCGTGTGTGTTAAGTAAGTCTTGTGGGCAAGACATTGACCCTAAGATTTAATTTTGCTCATTCGTTCCCTCAGAACAAATTCAGAACCGCAGCTTTTTCCTTTCATTCTTTTTGATCGCGTATTGAGCAGAAGCAGAGAGATTTTCTCTCGATCGATCGTAATCGTCTTTTTCGTTGAACCTCCCATCTCCGATCACCCTCATCATCGCAGCATCACCTTTCCGGCGAAAATCATCCCGCCACCATCTCGCCGTCACGCTCCTTCACTCCTTCTTCATCTTCGCAGCATCTCCATAATCGCGCCATCACCTCAGCACCACCACCCTCTGCCATCTCTGTCGCCATGAGACCCGCCGGCGACCCCTGCGCGAGTTCCCGCCGCGAACAGGGACAAGCCCTCCTCACGACGCAGCACCCGTCCGACTTCCTCCGGCGGCGTTCCGTTCGCGAGCAGGCCCAGCACCGGCGACGAGAACCTCCGCGAGTTCGTCACCTCCGCGCCCAGCCATCTTTCCAGTGACCTCGATCCCCGCGAACTTCCCTCCGTGCAGCAATTGACCCCGAAGGCTGCTCCTCCGCCATCGTCGGCGAGCCTGCCCCCATTGTCGAAAATTGCGGTCGTGAGCCGCTACCAGCAACTTCCGTCGATCCGTTGATGCTGCTGTCCACGAGCTCCATCGCCGCCAGCCCGTGGTTGCGTTTTTACTGTTCGCGTGACTTAGTTGCTGTCCGAAGTCCGAGCCCGACATCTCTCGTCTTTCGTTCCCTTTTCGATCGAATCCTGAGAACGGTACAAGGCTCGACTCGTCTCGTTTAATTTTACGTCCCGTTTATATTATGTGTTACGTGGATGTTGAATGTGTATTGTGAATATATGTGAATATGCCATGTTGATTATGTGTTCACTTCGAATTAATATCATCATTGTAAATTGGATATCAAAGTGATTGCCGTCACTTTGAATTAATATCATAATTGCAAATTGAATATCAAAGTGATTGCCGTCACTTTGAATTATTGTCGATCTGAATGTAGCGTGGTATTTTTCATGGAAATCCTAGAGTTATAGGTATTTGGAGTTGTTCTTAATTGTTTAGTTTTGGTTTGAAGTCGTTTCGAGTAGTATTTTGAGTGTTATGATTTTTCTAAACCGAGCATGCTGCTGAACAATAATAAATTCACCATAAATCGAGTTCTTATCGGTTTGAGCTGAATTTTTGATATGTCCGTCCTCAGAGTATGTGGAATATGTGTGTCAAGCCCCGGATTTTATTTCTGAGTTTTTGGAGTTCAAATGCTTAAAACAGTTTCTGTGCAGAAACTTGTAAAGTTCATTAAAAATAGTAAACTTGTATTTTTTAGCTGAAACTTTCAAAAACTTGTTATTTTGTAATGTTATAGGTCGTGTAAAAATTTCATAATAAAACTCGAAGTGTAGCTATGCGAACCATTAAATGCTGATTTTGGTACTGTTTTTGCCTAAATTATTTAGAAATTCTTCCGGATGAATTTAGGGCTGAAACTTGGGGAGTTTATTTTTTTTTGTATGCTTTATAATGTGGTAAAGTTTCAGGTTTATTGGCTGAGCCTAACTTCTGATTTCGAATTTTGTTTATTTTGGAGTCTTAATGCTCGGTTATCGGTTGGTTAGGTTCGGATAGGATTTATTTAATGTTGGCATGATTTATGTGTATTTTATGAAGTATTTGAGTTGTGTCCAGGTCTGGTAGTCACTCCATAGTACCTAACTCGGTCAAGGAATCCATGAGTCACTTAGCCGATCTGATTTCGGCTAAGTATATGTGCCTTATGTGTTGTTTTGTATTGGGCAGTCAGTGATAGGTCCTTATAAATTATTGTAGGTCCTTCGAGCTGAACTTGTGCTATAATTACTTCAACTCTGTGTTTGGCTATACATCTTGCTACATCCAGGTGGGTTTTATTTGAAAAGTTTCTATGCATTAATTTACTATTATTGTTGTGGTATGATCAAAGTATGCACGTGAACCATGTAGCCTTCGATGTGAGCTATATTGGCCGTCGAACGGTTATCCCCGTAGCTATAGAACGTACCCGATGGGGTGTCTCCTTTATTTATGTATGGCAGTCAGGGCGTGAGCCTTGGCTGGTGATCCTCGATGTAAGTCCGAAGGGATGTTTCCGGGCATTCGGGGTGGATTTACTCCCACTGTCTGGGCATCGAATGTAAGGCCTGCGGGGGTTTTCGATATGTGTATCAGCAGTGGTCTATTGGTATAGGTTTGCACATGAGAGTTGACTCTGGGAAGGAGATGAGATATTAATTGATTTGTGTTCATACTGCATCCATACCTGCTTTATTTTATAAATTTGAACATTAATTATTGCATAGCGGTGAGCACCTCGATTTTCCTATTGTGCTCATCCCCACCTGCTCTTCATGGATGCAGGTTAGTAATTTGCGGGCACGACAGAAGGAGGCGAGTGGTGGTCATATTACTGATTATTTCCGCTGCATAAACTGCTTGGTATTATTTATACATTTCTGACTTACGTTGGATTTCGGATTATTGATAGGGAGTGTACTCCCTAGTATTTAAGAATTTGATGAACCCAGTTTTAGGTGTTGGCATGAATATTGAACCCTGTTTAGGTGTTAGCATGAATATTGAACCCGGTTTTGGGTGTTGGCATGAATATTGAACCCGGTTTGGGTGTTGGCATGAATATTGAACCCAGTTTGGGTATTGGCATGAATATTGAACCCGTTTGGGAGTTGCATTTATGATAATGTTGAAGTTGTTTTTTTGGAAATGAGTAGCGTCTCAAGTGTTTTGAAATAAATTTTGAAAAACTTATTCTGATTTTTGGCAAATAAAAGTGGGGCGTTATAGTTTGGTATCAGAGCCAGTCTGCGTTTCTGTAGACTGGTTAATGTGAATTATGTGATTACATGTGTTGACCTCATATTTTGACCACTCGCTCTCGTTGTGCCGCGCCAACTCAGGTATGAGTACCTAAATGGTTTAAGATTATTGTGCATTATTGGTTATTGATTTCTGAAATGAAACCGGGGCTTAGGAATTTATCCTCCTACTTTTAAACGTTCTGGAATTCTAGATGAGTGGCGAACCTTAGTTGTATGAATTTCAATTCTAGCAATATAGAGTTAAGTTCTAACTTGAGGTCCTGTTTGTTCAGAAATTTGATATGGTGTTATCAAGCTGAGTTCTGTGTATAACAGTCTTCTCAATGTATTTTGGTGTCTTCGGAAGAGGGCCATTCGCGAGCCATCTCGAAAGGAGAAGGTTTAAACGAAGGGAGCAGACAACCGAAGAAGTCTCAAGTGTGGGATATTCGGAGGTCTGTACCATGGTTATTAAGACCATCAAATGTGAATATGCCTATGTTAATTTTGTATCCATGAGTTTGAGATTGGTTTAAATATATGTTGAATATATGTAGACGATCTCTTCGATTTTGAGAAATCGAACGAGACCCCGTCGATTCATGATATAGTCGCTGTGGATTGAAATGTTGTATCGTCCTTAGACTTATGGCGAAGACTTCGGACGAATTCGTCGTAAAGCGAGTCGTAAATAAATTGTTGAACTTTAATAACCATTGTTTTAGTGTTGGAATTATTAAATATTATGTACTGCTCCGTTTGCCTTGAAATTTTGAGGGTCTTGTCTTCTGTTGACCATCTGCCTTGTGTTAAAATTTCGTAATTTTCCAAGGCCTGTAGCTATTATAAATAATTAGAATGATTTCTGGTCAGTTTCATGTAAATTGCATAATAAATTGTGTAGTGATTGAAATTGGCTGCATATTTAGTATGTTATGCCTCTGATATGGTTGTATTTTTTGTAAAATTTTTAAAATATTTGGACTAAGTTTGATAGGGTAAATAATTTATTTTCTGATTCTGCAGAAAGTTGTTTTATTTATCATAAATCGGTTAGTTGTTGAAAAGTTCTGAAACTTGGCTGGAGTACTTGTATTATGTGTGTTTTCATGCTGTTAAAACATGGGTTTTTTTGGAGTTCAATTTGGTTTGGTTTTAACTGAATTTCTATAACTGCTGAAACTTGTAGAAATTTTTAAAATTCGTACAGTAAATGTTCAGGGCTGAAACTTTGACAAGTTTCCACTCTCATGCTGTAGTCTATGGTATAAGAATTTCATAGGTTAATTCATTCATTTATTTTGGTTGCTAATTTATGCTTGTTTTTGCCATAATTTTGCTCGAATTTTATAAAACAACACAATTTGAGTATGGGGCTGAAAATTTGTGGTATTGCTTAATTCTACGAGGTGAAATTTTGGTGAAAATTTCAGAGTGAAATTTGTATGATAACCTGACCAACCTAATTTTGTGATTAAAATCTTCTATTTTTAAATATATGGCTTTTGCAATAAAAACTGTAAATCGGCTCTTTTTCCGTTCCTTTGTTCTTTTGACTTGGTCAATCTTTGATTTGGATTATGTGAACGTCCATGTATATTTGGTTGAGTCTTGGTGTCGAGTCTAAGTGTTCCAACGTCCACAGGACTTCACGAACAACTTAGTCGAATCAAGTTCGGCTAAGTGTAATTATGATTTCTGTTTAAGTCAAATAGATGTTGATTATAGCATTTGGACTTAATGTAGGTGCATGGCGAGCCGAGCTCGCCGCCTATAAGTGCTTTTGGGTTATCAAGATGGAGTGTTTTTCTACCTTTAAAGATTATGCAAAAGCATTTTAAGGAGGATAGACGAGTCAGAAACAAGCACATCGCGTAGTTCGGACCCGTCCTTATTCTAAATCTTGTTCATCATAAAATTTTGTTCTTCTACTCCGTTCGGAATCCCGGGAGGGACTTCGCATTCAAATTCCAAAGTGTGAAGATTGGTAAGTGAGTTGCGCTCGTTTAGAACTGCTGACGCGATTAGCTACCCGATGAAGAGTTGAGGTGTCGGCCGACGCTGTTAGTCGGAAGAGCCGAGGTGAGCTAGTTATTGTATCTTCAGTGGGAGCTGCTGATTGGAGATTATTCCCGACTGAATAACTGTATTAGAATTTCATTGAGGATTCTCGTCTATCTCAATCGTTGATCTCTTCGCGTATTAGAATGTGTCGTTGGGAAAGGAAGTGGACTTGGAACTCGAACTTGCACCTTGCTATTTTTAAGTCTTTTGAAACTTTTGAAATTGTGAACGCCTGATATATGTGTTGTTGTGTTGACCCCAAAATTTTTGAAATTTGGTAAAACCATTCCTTTTGGTAGCCTTGAATTGTAACTCCTTGTGAAAACATGGACCAGACGTCGACCCTCACTGGGTGTAGCCACGCAAAGTGGTGGCCGAGCACGCACGACCGTGCTGAGAGACGGGAGCCTTGCGCGCAGCCGACCGTTGACTCGCATGTGAACTGCAGCCGCCATCATCGAACGCACAAACTTCCCAGGCCAGCGTGTGCGGCCAAGCCTCGACCTTACAGCTGGTCTCCGAGTAGGTGGGTACGCACGCGTCCCAGCGCCCCGCTTATGTAGCGCCAGCGAGCGTGCCGCCTCCTGGGTGACAATACACTAACCCCGAACCTCCGATTCATTTCGTTGATCGATTAGTTTTTGTTGAGCTATTTATGTTACCCCGAACCTTGAACCGAGAGCCCCAAGTTCCACTAAGATGTGTATAAATCCTTAATCGATGATTTCTAATTAAGGAGTGTAGTCGATGAGTCCCTATGTCTTACTTGGGAGTTTCTCGAGTCGGCAAATTGGGAATGTTGTGTTGCTTTGGGTCAAGCCTTATGTTGCATAAGGGTTGCGCTTCACTCGTGGAGTCGATATCATGAGAGTGTGAGTTTAATGGTGTCGTGCTTTATGTATGTGGTACCGTGTCGTTGTCTCTGATAGAGACACACGGCCGTGATGAAATCGTGAGCAAGTTGTCAGTGTGACTCGAATACGAGACTGAAACTTGGCGTCACGTGTCCACCTTGATGGTGAGGTAGTCGGAGTACGCTGACAATACACCGAACGACCTGTTGAGGTCCTTGTACTGTTGCAAGTCGTTGATATTCATGAGTATATGCTAAACCGAACTGGGTCCCTTGCAAGAAGATGTACGCCTGAGTTCGGGCAGGACTGATCACCGTCCCAAGCAAGAAGGTAAACATATAAGCATAGGGCGAGTCGGATTGATTCCTGTATGTGAGTTCATGCCTTTCGAGTATTAGGCGATAGAACTCATGGGAACGAAATTGAGTTCTGGAGGGTGATGCCCGGACCTCGTGATTGGAAATTTCCCATTCGAGTCTGTCGTTTCTTTTTTTTTTTTTTTTTTTTTTGATGTGTGTTCTTTTGCATTTCCGAGGACGGAAATGTTTTAAGGAGGATAGATTGTAATGCCCCGTTCGATTTATAGAATTTCTCGGAATATTCTATTTATCGAATATTATTTATACGGTTATATTTATTTTATTGGTCGCGATGTCGACTTAAATAAAAGGTTCGATTACTCAATTGTTTTATTGAAAAACATTCGTCGTTCGGAGATTTCGCTTTAATCGTGTGAACCGATTGTAAACCCGTTTGACAATGGAATTTTTGAGGATTATTTATTATTATTATTAGTATTATTATTTATTGTTCTTATTATTTGTTTGAGTGCTATAAATTATTAATTGTCGAATATGATTTATTTGTCAAATTGCTTAATTGTCTAAATATTAATTAATTTCCTAATTGTCCAAGTGTTATTATTTAATTAAAAATGTGTATTTGTATTTTTACTAATATTATTATTATCTTAAAAATTAAATTGTGTGTATTGTAAAATAATATATTAAATTCCTTTATGTATTTATCGTGCGATTTAATTTACGAGCCGATCCGATTTAATCTGTCGGGCCCGAGGAAAACGAAAGCTGAGCCCGAGAGCTGGGCTGAATCGTTTCTTTAAACCTGCGAGCCCGTAACCGAATCAGCCCCGACCCGCGAACCCGGTCCGCTCGAACCGTATGTGTTAAGTAAGTCTTGTGGGGCAAGACATTAACCCTAAGATTAAGTTTTGTTCATTCGTTCCCTCAGAACAAATTCAGAACTGCAGCTTTTTCCTTTCATTCTTTTTGATCGCGTATTGAGCAGAAGCAGAGAGATTTTCTCTCGATCGATCATAATCGCCTTCTTCGTTGAACCTCCCATCTCCGATTAACCTCATCATCGCAGCATCACCTTTTCGGCGAAAATCATCCCATCACCATCTCGCCGTCACCTCCTTCCCTCCTTCTTCATCTTTGCAGCATCTCCATAATCGCGCCATCACCATCCCCATCACCTCAACACCACTACCCTCCGTCCGCCGGTGACCCCTGCGCGAGTTCCCTCCACGAACAGGGACAAGCCCGACGACCCGACGCCCCTCCTCACGACGCAGCACCCTTCCGACTTCCTCCGGCGGCGTTCCGTTTGCGAGCAGGCCCAGCACCGGCGACGAGAACCTCCGCGAGTTCGTCACCTCCGCGTCCAGCCATCTTTCGGGAGACCTTGATCCCGGCGAACTTCCCTCTGTGCAGCAATTGTCCCCGACGGCTGCTCCTCCACCATCGTCGGCGAGCCTGCCCCCATTGTCGAAACCTTGCGGTCGTGAGCTGCTACCAGCAACTTCCATTAATCCGTTGACGCTGCTGTCCACGAGCTCCATCGCCGCTAGCCTGTGGCTGAGTTTTTACTGTTCGCGTGACTTATTTGCTGTCCGAAGTCCGAGCCCGACATCTCTAGTCTTTCGTTCCCTTTTCGATCGAATCCCGAGAACGGTACAAGGCTCGACTCATCTCGTTTAATTTTACGTCCCATTTATATTATGTGTTACGTGGATGTTGAATGTGTATAGTGAATATATGTGAATATGCCATGTTGATTATGTGTTCACTTCGAATTAATATCATCATTGTAAATTGGATATCAAAGTGATTGCCGTCACTTTGAATTATTTTCGATCTGAATGTAGCGTGGTATTTTTCGTGGAAATCCTAGAGCTGTAGGTACTTGGAGTTGTTCTTAATTGTTTACTTTTTTTTTGAAGTCGTTTCGAGTTGTATTTTGAGAGTTATGATTTTTCTAAACCGAGCATGCTGCTGAACCGTAATAAATTCACCATAAATCGAGTTGTTATTCGTTTGAGCTTAATTTTCAATATGTCGTGCCACTGAGTATGTGGAATAGTTGTGTCAAGACCCGGATTTTATTTCTGAGTTTTTGGAGTTCAAATGCTTAAAAATGTTTCTGTGCAGAAACTTGTAAAATTCATTATAAATCGTACACTTGGAAATTTGAGCTGAAACTTTCAGGAAAATGTTATTTTGTGATTTTATAGGTCGTGTAAAAATTTACAAGTAAAATTCGAAGTGTAGCTATGCGAACTATTAAATGTTGATTTTGGCACTGTTTTTGCCTAAATTATTTAAAACTTCTTCCGGATGAATTTAGGGCTGAAACTTGGTGAGTTTATGTGTTTTTGTATGCTTTATAATGTGGTAAAGTTTCAGGTTGATTGGCTGAGCCTAACTCCTGATTCAGAATTTTGTTTATTTTGGAGTCTTAATGCTGGGTTATCGGTTGGTTAGGTTCGGATAGGATTTATTTAATGTTGGCATGATTTATGTGTATTTTATGAAGTATTTGAGTTGTGTCCAGGTCTGGTGGTCACTCCATAGTACCTAAGTCGGTCAAGGAATCCACGAGTCACTTAGCCGATATGATTTCGGCTAAGTATATGTGCCTTATGTGTTGTTTTGTATTGGGCAGTCAGTGGTAGGTCCTTATAAATTGTTGTAGGTCCTTCGAGCTGAACTTGTGCCATAATTCCTTCAACTCTGTGTTTGGCTATACATCTTGCTACATCCATGTGGGTTTTATTTGAAAAGTTTCTATGCATTAATTTACTGTTATTGTTGTGGTATGATCAAAGTATGCACGTGAACCATGTAGCCTTCGATGTGAGATATATTGGCCGTTGAACGGTTATCCCCATAGCTATAGAACGTACCCGATGGGGTGTCTCCTTTATTTATGTATGGCAGTCAGGGCGTGAGCCTTGGCTGGTGATCCTCGATGTAAGTCCGAAGGGATGTTTCCGGGCATTCGGGGTGGATTTACTCCCACTGTCTGGGCATCGAATGTAAGGCCCGCGGGGGTTTTGGATACGTGTATCAGCAGTAGTCTATTGGTATCGGTGTGCACATGAGAGTTGACTCTGGGAAGGAGATGGGATATTAATTGATTTGTGTTCTTACTGCGACCATACCTGCTTTATTTTATAAATTTGAATATTAATTATTGCATAGCGGTGAGCACCTCGATTTTCCTATTGTGCTCATCCCCACCTGCTCTTCATGGATGCAGGTTAGTAATTTGCGGGCACGACAGAGGGAGACGAGTGGTCATATTATTGATTATTTCCGCTGCATAAACTGCTTAGTATTATTTATGCATTTCTGATTTACGTTGGATTTCAGGTTATTGATAGGGAGTGTACTCCATAGTATTTCTGAATTTAATGAACCCAGTTTTAGGTGTTGGCATGAATATTGAACCCGGTTTGGGTGTTGGCATGAATATTGAACCCGGATTGGATGTTGGCATGAATATTGAACCCGGTTTGGGTGTTGGCATGAATATTGAACCCGGTTTTGGTGTTGGCATGAATATTGAACCCATTTTGGGTATTGGCATGAATATTGAACCTGTTTGGGAGTTTCATTTATGATAATGTTGAAATTGTTTTTTTGGAAATGAGTAGCGCCTCAAGTGTTTTGAAATAAATTTTGAAAAATTTATTCTGATTTTTGGCCAATAAAAGTGGGGCGTTACAATAACACTAACAATCTCCCGCTTATACTTAAAGCTTTCGCTTTTACTTGTATTGTCCTATCAATCCGTTATTCTAAAAAGACCTATGTCGATCCAATCGCCATGCACCTGACTCTTACTCCTTCCACGTGTTTGACGAAGACCTTCCCTGGCAAACTCTTCGTGAAAGGAACTGCTAGGTTGTCTTCTGATGCAATCTTGGCAACATCAACGTCTCCTCCACCAACGATATCACGTATCAGATGGTATTTGCGCTCTATGTGTTTTCTTGCTCTGTGGTCTCGTGGTTGCCTTGAGTTCGCTACTGCTCAATTGTTATCACAGTA
The DNA here is from genome assembly GCA_008636005.1 of Striga asiatica. NCBI lineage: Eukaryota > Viridiplantae > Streptophyta > Magnoliopsida > Lamiales > Orobanchaceae > Striga > Striga asiatica. The sequence goes on along the minus strand of BKCP01006038.1, from coordinate 376,676 downwards.
CATGGTGATACAACGTGGAAAACCCGGAATCACCTCTAAGTCCATTAAGAATTTTCTGAGCCAAACTGCCTCTGAGGCTGCTATGTACTCGGTTTCCATGGTGGAGTCTGCCGCACATTTATGCTTAGCACTTCTCTATGAAATGGCTCTACCTCCCGAGGTAAACACATAACTTGAGGTTGACTTACTCTCGTCCCTGTCTGACTGGAAATCAGGATCACTGTAACCCAGAGGTAACAAGTTGTCTGCACAGTAAACTAACATGTACTTCTTAGTCCTCTTCAGGCACTTGAGTATATGTTTCACCACAAACCATTGTTCCCGTCCCGGATTACTTTTATATCTAACTACCATGCCAATGACGTAGCTAATATCATACATAAGACTTCTTACTGCCGAAGAAAAATGGACTGTCTTCATGTCTTCTATCTCTTGAGACGTCTTAGGCGGCATCTCCTTGTTTAGACCTATTCCATGTCTGAAAGGTAACATACCTTTCTTGGAATCCTGCATGCTGAATCTGGCCAAGATAGTATCTATGTATGTGGACTCGGATAAGCACAACATTCTCTTCTTACGGTCTCGAATGACCCTAATACCAAGAATGTGTCCTGCTTCACCTAAGTCTTTCATATCAAACTTCTTAGACAACCACACATTTACGTTTGATAACTCCTTCTTACTGTTTCCAATGAGAAGTATGTCATCTACATAAAGCACAAGAAATACCACCACGCTCCCACTGATTTTTTTGCACACACAGTGCTCATCCGGACATTGAGTGAACCCGTATGACTGGATCACCTCATCGAATCAGATATTCCGAGATCTCGAAGCTTGCTTCAGTCCATAAGTAGACCGATTAAGCTTACACACTAGATGCTCATGTCCCTTAACAATCAACCCCTCTGGTTGTTATATAAAGATGTCCTTCTGATGGTTCCCGTTAAGAAAAGTCGTCTTGACATCCATCTGTCAGACCTCATAATCCATATGAGCGGTTACAGCCAAAAGAATCCAAACGGATTTAGCATAGCTACTGACGAAAAGGTCTCATCATAACCAATACCCTCTTTCTGGGTATAACCTTTCGCAACAAGCCTAGCTTTGAAGGTTTCCATCTTCCCATCCGATTTTCTCTTTCTCTTATAGACCCACTTGCATCCAATGGGTCGTACCTCATAGCGTGGTTCTACAAGATCACTGACCTGATTGGAGTCTATTGACCCCATTTCAGCTTTCATTGCAACATTCCATGAATCTGCATCTTTATCTTGGAGTGCCTCGTTGTAGGTCCTTGGGTTCGATTCTAAGTCTCCTGGAACTAATTCTGATGACTCTCCAAGACCTATCCATCGGTTGGGTTGCATAGAAACATGCGCGACACGTTTCCTACGCCTACGAGGACTAGGGCGCACGTACTTCTTGCGCAGGGGCAGTGTGCGATATTCACAGATAGGGACGACATCATGCGGTAGAGGGCAGGGCGTCGTTGGGCGTATACGGCGGCGACTGGCTGCGTTCGGTGTCTCTGGAAGCTTGAGGCACTGCGTGTGAGCCGGGCCCGGCTGCGACGGTTTCTGGCAGTGGCTCACGGTGGCGATGAGCGGTCTTCGACAACTGAGTCGATGGTCTGGGATGCAGAATAAATATGAATATATATAAGGCTCGATTATATTGTACCCCAAATCCTTCTAATGTATTCCTTTAACACCTACTTTGAATAATTATTGGTAACCGACTTGATCTCCTAAGATTAATTGAAAGATCAATTATTTTATCTTGTTAATGTTCCTTTAAACTTGTTTCTGACGACCAACTTAGTTCAACACGGTACAACTATACGACAACCGACGGTGGACAACTCAAGAAATAACTGACCAATTGCCTAACTCCAAGACCGATTTCACATTAAGGACAAAGGAACCGACTAGGCAGACATCTCAACTAAAGATTATCCATTCAAAACCGAGATCCGAGGTGATTGAATTCCAAGGCAGGAGGCGCTGTACACTTTTAATTGGACCATCAAGTCAAGAAATAATTATTGATGTTCCCTCATCACACTACACGCCACTTTATTGAAGTTGCTTAACAATAAATGCGATCTGATCTACCTCGTACAAACAGACGTAACCACCGTACTATAAATAGCAGAATTTATGACTGTACAGGGATCTTTTTTCCACACATTGTACACGGACTATAAAAACATCTCTGTTACTTACAAAAACGGACTTCCTGTACTTACGTGAAATAATCAATAATACAAGAATTTCACGTTTATTTTCCTTTAAATACACCTTGCTTTTGGTTTTATGCGTTGTTAAATTTCAGACAAGAACAATAACCTTGGTGGGCGATTAATCGAAACTCCCGAACTCTCAAATTATGTAACACACGATTTTCTTCTTCCTTTTAGAACCCTAAAATCGGCCAACACAATGTACGGGAAGAGGTATGGGACATGGTGTATTTATAGACTAAATTAGTGACCTTAAGGAGGTGCTAAATATGAGTTTATTCAACTAGGGTTAGGAATCCTAATTATTCTTCATATCCTTTCCCTTCTAATAGCCTTATTCATTTTAACCCTAATAACCCCTTCTAGAAGGCTTCCAAGTCTCCTAACCATTGGTAATATTCTACAACGAATATTGCTCTTCATAGGGAATTAAACAAATAGAGAATAATTAATTCCTATCTCCTAATTAAATTAAATAAGTAAAACATTCCACTAGAATAATTGTTTATTGTGTTTTTGTACTTATTTTCGTGTGATTTATGTGTTTTAGTTTAGTCTTTTTAGGCTCGTTTTTGTGTCAACTGGTCCTTTTTGTCGTGTTTTATGTATTTTCGGTTTTATTATGTGTTTTTGTATTTTAGCCATTTTTCTTGCGTATTTTGGTGTGTTGTGTAGGTCCAATTGATACGATTAGGAAGACGGGTAATTTTCCGAACCATTCACGAGCCACTCGAACCAACATCGGACCACCCGAGCCACTCGCGGCCAAGTTCATTTCGCAACACGCCAAGTACCCAAGGCCCTAGACTCGCCCGCGAAGGGTAGTTCGCGCCGCGCCAAACACTGCCCACAACAGCCACTCGCAGCGAACCCGAGTTCGCGTGGCGCGAACCTCACGCCCCAGCACATCATGCCCGCACTCGCTGCGAACTTGTGTTTGCGACCCGCGAAAGCACCAGTTCAGGCCATTTTTCACTCTAACTCGCTGCGAACCATGATTCGAGACCCGCGAATGCGCCCAACTGCACTATTCCATGCCTAAACTCGCTGCGAACCCCGTTTCTAGACCTACGAACTTCAGAATTTCATTAAATGTGTGTGTTTTTAGTGTGTGTTTGTGTGTGTGTATAAATACGATGCTTGTGTGTAATTTTTGGGACAACCCCCCTCATTTCCCAACTCTTGAGTTGGGAAAAATTCTCTCCTCCTTCTCTCTATTATTTGCTCTTGGTTTGGAGGTGCACACTTGACATTTTCCGGCGACTTTTCTGGTAACTTTCCGGCTATCTTAATTTTATCTAAATTTCGTTCTCTACGCATTATTTTCGTTCAATTTTGCCATAGAAAAATAGGTACCTAGCTTAGGGCTTATTATTTCGATTTGTGAATTGATTGGAATGATGTGTTTAGGATCGTTTTTAGACTTTGCCTTATTTTCATTGCTTGTCTACGTGTGTTAGGATTCGATACGTGCTTATCTAGTATAGAGGTCCCGACTTGCTCGAAGCGGGATGATCTAGGATAGAAGGCTCGTGTTAGAATACCTAGGATCACTAGGCTCGCATGTTTTCTTTTCGTTATTGTCGCTTTCGTCAAGTGATGTAGACTCCGTGTAACCAAATGCTTTTATGTTTCTTTCGATTCATGCTTCTAATCATTTGTTCGTATATTATTAGTTAATTTCGTGCAATCCACCCCACAATCAAGCGAGTAGAATGTTTAGGACGTTATTTTCGGTTGTGTGAATTGACGACTAGATAGTAAACGAAGCTCCGAAGAGCTTTCCTTTGAGAACGACCCGAGTCGGGTAACTCGGTTACCACATGCCCAAAAATACTACAAACAAAATGGCGCTGTTGCCGGGGAAGGCAAGTAGGACGCCAAGTTTACTATCTAGTTGTCGTTGTTTTCGTGTTTCTCTTGCTTTTTGTGGATTTTGCTTAATTTTGTGTGTTTCTCTTGATTGTTTGCTTATTTTCCATTTCTCATGATTTGTAGTATGTGTGTTCTTGTATATATCTTGTTGTGTTAGTTGTGTTTTTGTGTTTTCTTTTCTTTGCCTCGTGTGCCGTTGGCTTGTTTTGTTGTTCTTGTGCGAGGTGTTTGCTTGAGGAGCTCCAATGGATCAATTCGACTATTTTTATGCCGGTAGCTCGTCTCGTGGACACCCCGACAATTATCAAGAGGAGATGTACAAGTATGAAGGGCCGCCCCATCCGTATCCGAGCTATTCACCTTCCTATTCGTATGACCGATACTCTACATCCCAAGGGTATGACCCGAAACATTTCTACCCGACATCTCAAGGAGATTATGGTTATTACATTCCGAGTTACGACAAGACGCCTCACTTCTATTCCCCGCCCCCCAATTTTTATGAAGCAACACCTCCACTCGAGCCGACTCGAGAAGCTTCTCCAAGCCGTTTAGACGAGATGATGAAAAATTTGGAGAAGTACAATCAATCCCTCCGCGCTTCAATGGCTCCCATATCCAAAAAAGAAGAGTCCTTTACTCCATCCTCTCCATTATTTGAACACCAATCGGTTGACCAACCGTGTACATCAAGTTTTGAAGCTTCATTTCCACCAACAGTTGAGCCTACCGAACATCACCAAGAGATTTTGACGATCACTCAAGAGGCACTTGCGAGCCTCATGTCGATCATTGAGGAGTTTCATAGTTGGAAGTGCATTCCCATTCCATCCGTTCTTCAAGCAACACTTACGAAGTTCGACTCGACCGTGGTAGCCTTTCTCGACATGGACGAATCTCACATTCCAGTCGGTAGATATTGTTCTCTATCGGCGAGAGTTATTCGAGAGAGTACACGGTTAGAGGAAGAATTTCGAGCTATGGTGGATAGGTTTGCCTCCTTGAAAGAGATGGGCCTCACTCTCGTTTATGACGGGACTCAACCTCTTCACACGAGTGAGGACATCGATGAGTTGATTGTTAAAGAAATTTCCTCTCTTGCCGATCCGGGCTCGCAATCTACATTAGGTACGTCAACTCTCTCTTTCGGTGATAGGGCTTTGGGCTTAAATTCTATTGTTGAGGATGAGTGTATGGATTTCGGAGTTGATATTGTGAATGGTATGGGAGATAATTTATTGGAGGATTCGATTGTGTCTAACCAAAGTGATAATATTCGGGAGGATGATTTCGAAGAGGAGGGTGCGGAAACTCATGATTTGGTGGATGTTGTTGAGGAGGATGTCGAGTCATTATATGATGTCGTAGATCCGAAAGGTGTGTTGATTGATGAGTCGACTTGTGATGTTGGGTATGAAGTGGTTCCGATGACCTTTGGGTCGTCATTTCGTATTATTGAGGATCGTGACCATGTGGAGGAGTCTAGCGTGTTCACGCCCATGCTTTTAATGCTTGAGATTGATGAGTACGCATCCGAGATGATAAATATGACGACCGGGAACGATTCGACGTGCTCCACGGATATTTTCATATTTTCGGAGGTCGAATATGGGGCATTGGTTCGTAAAAAATTATCTCTTCTCTTGGTGGTTGTTGATATCCCTGCTCGGTTTCACAAGAACACGGCCACGAGATTCTATTGGGCCCGCCTTTGTTCCATTCTCCCGGGCCGTCTACTTTTTGAGAATACAAAGGCGTGGCACGAACGACATTTCTTTTTAGACCCCAGTTGATTTTGGTAGAGAACGTCGAGCTCAAGACGTTAAAATGAGCGCTTCGTGGGAGGCAACCCACGGTTTTTGCTTTTTCTCGTTTTCGCTTTTTATCGAAAATAAATAGCCCCACAAAGCACACGACACGTGATATTTTTAAAGGTGGAAACGGGTTGAGAATCGAGCAAAATTATACTCCGAGAGTTGAGTTGAAAATTTGGGGTGAAAAGGACTCAAAATGAGACTAAGTATAGAGAATTATGCCCAAGTGCCCAAAATTCAGCTCCAGTCCATTCGCGGGGCAAGTTCATTTTCGCGCTCTGCCAATCCCGACTAGCCCGCGAAAGAAGATTGGTACTCAGCGACCTTGAGTTTGCAGCCAGCGAATTCTATCTCGCCAGCGAACGCTCAAGTGCCCAGATTTCAGCTCCATATCACTCGCGAGCCCAACGCGACTTCGCGCCCTGCCAACTGCGACTCGCCCGCGACTTCAATTTCGCGCCCTGCGAAACCGGCTTGGCAGCCCGCAGATCCCATTTCGCCAGTGAATTCGCCCAACTCCCAATTTCAACCCCTAAGTGTTCGCGAGCCCAAACCTCACTCGCGCCCTGCCAAAACCATTTCGCCAGCCAACCCCAACTCGCGTCCGACAAGTTGTCTTCTTCCCCAAGCACTCCGGCCACCACCCGCCACCGCACACCACCGCCCGCCGCCGTGAACCGCCACCTCCTCCGGCCAACTTGCTCCGATCTTGACGAATCTTATATCAATCAGAAGCTCTCGTCGGCGCCGACAACATATACGAATCCCAAGCAAAAATTCCGGCGAGAAGGCTTCCGATTTTTTGGTCAAAGCTCGTAGATCTACAAATTAACTTCAACCTTCAAATGCAAATTCCTGGTGACTCACTTGGAGTTATGAAAATCCGAGGACACCTTCGGAATCCTCTCATCGAGGCGCTCCAGATTCTGGTCACCTTCACCGGATCTGGCGAACTTTTCCGGCGAGCTATTTTCCGGCCAAAATTTACCCACCGAGCCCCCGGTTCATCGTTTTTCGCCATTTTCTTACCAAACCTTCGTGGATTCTTCAATGGAGGTGTATTTTCTGGAAACTGGACCTCCGAGCAATGCTTATCTCTCTTTTTCCACATTCCGACATCATATTTTACGGCGAGCTTCAAGGTACACATTTATTGTTCGATCTTTCGTGTGATTGGTGGTTTGGGATGTTGTGGAATCCTACTCTTGCCGGAGTAGAGGTGTTGGTGAGTCGAATTGAGCGATTGAGGTGATTTTTTCGGTTGTGTTGGGCATGTCTTGTCAGGCGTGCCAAGTATTGTGTTGTTGTTGCCGGATTTTTTGAGTTTGAAGGTTGCTACATACGACAAGTGCCGGTAATTGGTTCATGCATTGATCCCAAGAGGAGTTGGCCGTGTCATGCCATGGCTAGTATCATTGAGGGCCTCAAGGACCGATTTTTGAGCTTTCACGCATACGTGTGTCTTCGTCGTGTTGGTGAATTTCCGGTTGTTATACCTCCGAGACGCATACATGTGGCCTTTACTAGACGCCGAGTGACGCAATTTTTAGCTCTCTTATGCTTTCATATGTCATAGTGCCCGGGTGGCTTATATCGTTTCATGTGTTCAATGTACAACGGTTCGGATGGTTTCTTTTTTTTTTAGCTCGAGGACTTTCAGATTATTGCTCTTTTCCCACCGGACAAACACTATTAGACACACGGTGGTGCATCACCGTGTAGAGTACACATTTTCTTTTCTTATTTTCCTTTTCTCTTAGTTGTTCTTGTGTGTCTTCGTGTTTCCTTTCTTTTTGTATGTTCGTGTATTGTGTTTCGTCTTGTTTATCGCATGAGCTTACATGATTATGTGCTTTCTCCTATGCTTTTTGGTCAAGCAATGAGGACATTGCTTTGTTTTAAGTGTGGGGGAGGGATTTAGTGATTATGCATGTTTAGGCGATATTTCTTTCGTTTTTGGTGTTTTATTTTTTGTGTTTATCGTGTCTTGGACCGGTTTTTGTTGTTATTTTTTGTGTGTTTGTGTCGTCTCTCCCGCATGATGCTCGATGTTAGTTCAAGAGTCAAAGTGACTAAGTGGTGAGTCGAGATTGTTGATTGGTTCATTTATTAACGTTTATGCTTTATGTACTTGATGAATTGGACGGTGTCCTAAAATTGAACGATAATTCGTTGACATGGGTACCCGCATGTGAATTCACGAAATTGTTTTGTCCCTTGTGGTTCTCGATTGATTGACTTGAGATAGGCTTACCTTATGTTCGATATCATTGTAAACGTGTTTTGCTATTCATTTGTAGTTCATCTCGATCGATTATGTGTTTATATGATTACACTTATGATGTACTCTTGTGCCACTCCCTTCGAAAAAAAATAGAAAAAAAAAAGAGAATAAAAAGTGAGTTCGCGAGGAGGTACGGACTAGGCTCCTCTTATTCCGAGCCACCTCGTGGCATGGGATAATGAGCCCGGGAAACCGGTCTAGGGAACTCGAGTTGACCAATCGAGGATAAACCTAGATAAGCATTGTCTAGGAAATCTCGTTCGGAAAAAGAAGCTCACAAAAAAAAAGAAAGAAAAAGAAGAAAAGAAAATAAAAGAAAGAGAGTTGGCTATTTGGTTCGTGATTATCATGTTCTATATGTTTCGTAGACCTCATGTAGCAATTTTCACGTGTATATGTAGAAAATGGAAGTTTAGATCAAGAAAATCATGTGTAGGATGACTTGGGACGGGTTTTTGTTTTGTATGGATTCATTTCGTGGGGAACATGTTTTCGAACTTGAGTTTGATTCCATGGATTACCGAATGAAAAGGTGAGTCTCATTTTCACACGATTGTTAATTTTGGACCTCTCGATATTTCTTTTCGAACTACTTACTATTTTATTTGCTTGAGGACAAGCAAAAAGCTAAGTGTGGGGGAGTTGTTTATTGTGTTTTTGTACTTATTTTCGTGTGATTTATGTGTTTTAGTTTAGTGTTTTTAGGCTCGTTTTTGTGTCAACTGGTCCTTTTTGTCGTGTTTTATGTATTTTTGCTTTTAATATGTGTTTTTGTATTTTGGCCATTTTTCTTGCGTATTTTGGTGTGTTGTGTAGGTCCAATTGGTACGATTAGGAAGACGGGTAATTTTCCGAACCATTCACGAGCCACTCGAACCAACATCGGACCACTCGAGCCACTCGCGGCCAAGTTCATTTCGCAACACGCCAAGTACCCAAGGCCCTAGACTCGCCCGCAAAGGGTAGTTCGCGCCGCGCCAAACACTGCCCACAATAGCCACTCGCAGCGAACCCGAGTTCGCGTGCCGCGAACCTCACGCCCCAACACATCATGCCCGCACTCGCTGCGAACTTGTGTTCGCGACCCGCGAAAGCACCAGTTCAGGCCATTTTTCACTCCAACTCGCTGCGAACCATGATTGGAGACCCGCGAATGCGCCCAGCTGCACTCTCCATGCCTAAACTCGCTGTGAACCCCGTTTCGAGACCTACGAACTTCAGAATTTCATTAAATGTGTGTGTTTTTAGTGTGTGTTTGTGTGTGTGTATAAATAAGATGCTTGTGTGTAATTTTTGGGACAACCCCCCTCATTTCCCAACTCTTGAGTTGGGAAAAATTCTCTCCTCCTTCTCTCTATTATTTGCTCTTGGTTTGCAGGTGCACACTTGACATTTTCCAGCGAGTTTTCCGGCGACTTTTCTGGTAACTTTCCGTCTATCTTATTTTTATCTAAATTTTGTTCTCTACGCATTATTTTCGTTCAATTTTTCCATAGAAAAATAGGTACCTAGCTTAGGGCTTATTATTTCGATTTAGTGAATTGATTGGAATGATGTGTTTAGGATCGTTTTTAGACTTTTGCCTTATTTTCATTGCTTGTCTACGTGTGTTAGGATTCGATACGTGCTTATCTAGTATAGAGGTCCCGACTTGCTCGAAGCGGGATGATCTAGGATAGAAGGCTCGTGTTAGAATACCTAGGATCACTAGGCTCGCATGTTTTCTTTTCGTTATTGTCGTTTTCGTCAAGTGATGTAGACTCCGTGTAACCAAATGCTTTTATGTTTCTTTCGATTCATGCTTCTAATCATTTGTTCGTATATTATTAGTTAATTTCGTGCAATCCACCCCACAATCAAGCGAGTAGAATGTTTAGGACTTTATTTTCGGTTGTGTGAATTGACGACTAGATTGTAAACGAAGCTCCGAAGAGCCTTCCTTTGAGAACGACCAGAGTCGGGTAACTCGGTTACCACATGCCCAAAAATACTACAAACAATAATATTATTGCTCTCCCCATTTAGCTCCAATTTATTCAATAACTTTGAACCTCTACTTAATTAATAAATATTAATTTAATTGATCGATTTACCATCCCTATGTTTAAGATATAACGTTCGTCGATTAATTAAATTGCTGACAAATAAAATTAAATCGACTTCTTTATTATTTCGAAATTAGTACCACTCAGTTCCTTAATCATTATGTCGAAAAATCATTCGCTTGCAGAGTTTGACAAAATATTCCTTCCTGAGCTCATTTCGGGGACGTCATCAACCCAGCGCACTGGGACATAGTGCCCGTAACTAATTAAAACAACACATCATATAAACACCCTCATTTACTAAAATATCGAGTATGTCATCCTAATAAAATAGGAATCACCCTTGGTAAATCAAACAAATAAGTAACGAATATATATGTTTGTTTATTACATTACGACTTAAGAGTACGCATCAATTTTTGAAGGTCTAGATTATTCAACGATCAATAAATCAAATAATCTTATCCTTATGTGGTTTGTTCAATACTTATGATAAGTACTAGTGCAATCTGTTAGTGAAATGGATTTCTCCTAGTCTCCTTCAACTCGGACGGCCTTCGAACCTGCAAGAACCCAACGCCAAGAGGGGTCCCGGCGTCAGGCCTCCGATACTTAAGTCAATATCACTCCAAAACTCCAAGTCTCAAGAGAATAGTAATAAATGTAGAGAGAATACGTTAATGCGATACCTTGGCCCTCTTTTATTGGGGTATGTACCTTAGGGACCAAGTTGGGCTTGATCACTACCATCATGCCACGTGTCCTAGCCCATGTGTAGGCTTATTCTCCAATATCTTACTTTTTATCCATCAAAACAAGTCTTGTATAATATCCCATATCATCTAGTNTAAGCATGACTCGATCAAAAAGTGAAATACCTCTCTGGGCTGTTTATGTCAACCTTCCACAGAGGTTATAATTTAAAGAAATTCTCGACCAACAAACAGTCACCAAACCTCCAAATGAGCACCGGGACTCAAATGAACACTGAATGACCACTGAGGTCGAAAATCGAAAGACCTACCACTGAGGCCGAGAGCCGACGACCTGCCTCTAAGATCGAACATGGAATGACTGCTAAGATCGAAAATCGAGTGACCCGCCACTGGGGTCGAACACCGAAAGTCGAATGACAACTAAGATAAAAAATCGAGTGACCCTCCCCTGGGGTCAAACACCGAAAACTGAATGACCACTAAAGTCAAAAATCGAGTGACCCACCATTGGGTTCGAAAAACCCAAATGACTATTGAGGTCGAAAATTGAGTGACCCGCCATTGGGGTCGAACGCCGAAGACAGAATGACCTCTGAGGTCGAAAACCGAGTGACCCGCCTGCAATACCCCGCTACTTCTACTAAAATCAGAGTGAATTTTTTGCAACTTTTCTTTCGAAAACGCTTATAAATTTTTTGAAATCATTTGCAAACTAACTCGGGATGCTGCTAAAAACTTATCTGCTTTAAAAATCCATTTTTTTTAAACTTGATATAGACACATGGTTTAGACATAAAGAAACAAATTTACAACTTTTATCGAACAAGCATGTAAAACTGGACCCGTTCATACTGGCGAACTGGGTAAAATCTTTAAGTCTGAAAATACTTAACATGCATGTTCGAAACTGAAAATGCATAGCGGAAGTCCTAAAATGCGTGGCAAAATAGTTATACAGACTGAGAAAACAAATGTCCACAAAACGGCTAGCTGAGCCGAGTTCGCGACCACAACCACCACAGCTGATCTCACGCCTGCCCGCCGACCTTGTCATCTGAAGAACACAGTGGGGGTGAGTACTGGTCCCTTTGTACTCCAAAATAACCCATACTAAAGCAAACAACAATAATAATAACGATATCATGATCACAGTATATATATCTTAATCTCCCGGAAACTGTGGCCGGTAATTGAAATGTAATCTCCAGGAAACTCTGGTCGGTACCGTGTGCACACTCTAATGGCTTATTAAGGCAACTGGCCTCCACCAGAACTTAGGATGGCTTATTAAGGCAACTGGCCTCCACCCTAAGCGGATAAACTTTCATACCTCGGATGGGGCAAGCTCGGCCTCCACCCTAGGTGGCTTATATACATACCTTGGACATGATATCAAATATTATACTCAATGTAATACCCAGGCTGGGTCCCCACTTGATCTGCTTTGAAAATACGTAAGTGCTGCTGTGCTGGTAGCTGACTCCTCAAGCTACGTAAAAATATAAGCAAAACAAATGTACTGAGTACTATGCTCGTCATATGCTCAATAATATGCTAAGATGCTTGGCTCTATCAGTTAACTTATCCGGATATAAAGGAACACTCTAAGGGTTCACTTAAATAATACTGAGTCCGGATATTTGGACAGATATGCTTAACTGAACTGGTTCGGCTCAGAAAAATACTTAGGTTTTAGAATAAAACTCGGACCGAAACTCACGAACCAAAACTGACTCGAACCGCCGAACCGGCTGGTTCACTGACTGGCTGGACCGTCGGCCCACTGCGGGCTGGGCGGTCGGGTGCTCACTCAGACTGACCGGCCTTGCTATGCCCTGGCGCGGCGCTGGGCACGACTAGGGTGCGACCGGGCGCGGTCAGGCGCTACTGGGCGCGGCTCGAGGCTGCTGGCACGAGCACGGGAACTACTGGTGCCACTCGGGTGCGACTAGTCACTACCGAGGCTAACTATGGCACTGGCGTGCTTCTGGGCATGACAGGACTTGGGTCTGGCACGACTGGGTGCAGACAGACACGCTGGGCTCGGGTCTGGCACGACTAGGTGCGGACAGACACGGCTAGGTACTACCCACGTGGACTCTGGCTCGGCTGGCACTACTCAGGCTGCCGGGCAACCCTGAGGGCACTTGGTACTCGGGTGAGCTGCTAGGCACGACCCGAGACCGACTGAGGTTGGCTAACACTACTCGGGTTGACCCTGGGCATGGCACTGAACGCTAGGGCATGCTGTTGGGCACGACCCGAGACCTACTTGGGGGCGGCACGAGCGATTGGCTCGAGACCACGCGCACTAGCACTGGAACAGCGCTGCCGGGCGCTTTCTAATGTAGCTGGGCGCGACTGGCGCCGAGGCTACACACGCAGACTTGGACTGGGCACTGCTGGGAGCACTCGCGTGCACTGGGGCCGCTCTGCCTCGCGCCTACTGGGCGCGGGCACTGACTGGGTCCAAACTTAACCTCTGTGGACACGGGCCCGGAACGGCGCGCACTGCATGCGCGGCCAGTGACCGTGACCAGTCCTCGCCGACCTTCCGGCTACTTCTCCGGTGACAACCAACTCAATCCAACATACAATGACATAAGACTCATAAATATGTCAAGAAACACTATGGTATCTCAGTTGGATATGGAAATGGTCCGGTAGGGCCGATATGGCTCGTACGGACCCTAAGTCACCGAACAACTTAACTTATCTTGAACTTTAATTCAAGGCCAAATGATTACCTATATAAATCATGGCTTCTAAGGCTAAGACATTGGATTTTACTCGCATGCATCTTAATATGACCCGGTAGTGAAAATACGCTCAAACTCACATGCTACTTGACCGAGTAAACGAACTCACCACATGCCCATCTTTTACCAACGTCATATTCATGATATATAAGGAATTATAAGCTACTAAAATCGGCATAAACATGCATGTACATGAAAATTCAAATTTAAGGCTCTAACTTTAAAAAATTCGAAACTCATCTTTAAGTACGTGCATGGCATCAATTCTCTTCTTGATAAATCCTAAATATCATGTTAAGGTTGGGAAAATTGATAGGCATGAGCTTACCTTCACCGAAGTGCTAAATGGTGCTAGGTCTTCTTTGCTCGGCTCTTCTCGAGCTTCCTAGGGACTTCTCGAGCTTCAATGACTTAGGGCCGCCAAAGATGGACTCTAGGGACTTCTAAAAATCCAACTAACACTTTGGAGTGGATAAGCCTCGAAAGAATTTGGCTAGAACAAACAGCAGCTCGGTGCTTCTCCTAGCCCGGGCTAGGCGCGCGTGAATGTGGCTTGCAGCCCTTCTCTCGGCCTCTCTCTATTTCTCTCCATATAAAAGCTCAAAATGTTTAAGTGTTTAAGAGCTCTCCTCAACTGAGAATTGATGCCTATATAATGGCATTTGGGCGGATGAAACTAGGCACAAAGTGGGGGACATTTTAGTGGACTTCTCTTCTCAAGGCGCATGGGGACTTGGTGGGAGCATCTTGCACGAATTTGCATGGATTCTAGGTGGTTTTGCAGACCATTAAAGGCTGGAGACAAGGTCTGGTTGGGCTTAATTGAAGTGGGGAACAAAAGCCTTACACAATGCATTATTTTATTCCCATGCCCATGCTCCATTCACATTAAAATAATGCTAATGATACTTTGACTTTCCTTAAACCTTGTTAAGGCTTTCTTAAGCTGAATTAACTCCTAATCCATCTGATAATATCAGCATGTCCTTGGTCTTGAAGGAAAATGGGCCATAACCAACATTTGTGCTCGGCAATGGGCTGGCACTAGGGCCTGGGCGCGGCCTGCTGGACTGGCGCGAGACCTGGGCGCGCAAGGCTTGGAATGCGCGAGAGAAAGGCTTGGGCCGAGAAAAATCACCTTCCTAGGGCTGGAACTATGGCTAGAACACTTAGAAAATATTCCCATGAATGCTCGGCCATGACTTGGGCCTTCTTGGTGCGGCTAGGGCACGACTCGCAGGACTTGGAGCGAGCGACTCGAGCCTCACGCACGAGCTAGGTGCGGTGCTCTTAGCCGAAGAAAATACTAGGTCCTAGGGCTCGCTAATGATGACCTCATACTTAGAAAAATTCTAAGTATGGCTACAAGCACGGCTAGGCTTGGTCGAGGCTCGGCACTACTAGGGCTCGAGACTTGGCTAGGAGCGAGACTCGTGACCGAAAACCTTGGTTCCGTTCACGACTTGACATGGACGATTTATCGAAATATACTCGATTTTGATTATTCGTCAACTGAAAATAATTAATCCCGACTCTTGAAATCTATTTCTAAAAAGAAACGGACCGAAATTAATTACTGAAACTGACTCGGTTAATGACTGGAATTAACCGAAAATACTATTGACTTACAGTCGAACTTAGAACTGAATAGCTGAATAACTGGGCTCGGAACTCGAATATTCGCAATATTAACAAAAGGAAATTAGTTCAAACTTGGAACTAAAAACTAGCACTTTTATTAATAACTGAACTGGGCTATTACAATCTATCCTCCTTAAAAACTATTTCCGTGCTCGAAAATACTAGAACTGGGAATATATACAACTAGGTAGATATCAGAACTCAAAATCTGGAAAACAAGCTCTAATGTCAACTTCGCGCTCCCATGTGGCATCTGACTCTCCGTGGCGATTCCATCTAATACGAACGAGGGGAATATCTCGCTTCCTGAGCCGGTGAACCTTTCAGTCCAAGACTGCTACCGGCTGCTCCTCGTACGTCAAATCTGGCTGAATCTGAATCTCTTTATGCTGAAGCACATGCTCTGGATCGCACACGTACTTACGTAGCATCGAAACGTGAAACACGTTATGCACACTGGCAAACTCGAGAGGCAATGCTAGTCTATAGGCAACTTCGCCCACTGGCTCGAGAACCTCGAACGGGCCTATATATTGAGAATGCAACTTTCCTCTCTTCCCAAAACGAACGACACCCCTCAATGGTCGAACTTTAAGGAATACTTTCTCTCCAAGCACAAAGTGGGGGACATTTTAGTGGTCTTCTCTTCTCAAGGCGCATGGGGACTTGGTGGGAGCATCTTGCACAAATTTGCATGGATTATAGGTGGTTTTGCAGACCACAAAAGGCTGGAGACAAGGTCTGGTCGGGCTCAATTGAAGTGGGGAACAAAAGCCTTACACAATGCATTATTTAATTCCCATGCCCATGCTCCACTCACATTAAAATAATGCTAATGATACTTTGACTTTCCTTAAACCTTGTTAAGACTTTCTTAAGCTGAATTAACTCCTAATACATATGATAATACCAACATGTCCTTAGGCTTGAAGGAAAATGGGCCATAACCAGCATTTGGGCCGGCAATGGGCTGGCGCTAGGGCCTAAGCGCGACCTGCTGGACTGGCGCGAGGGCCAGGGTGTGGCCTGCTGGACTGGCGCGAGGCCTGGGCGTGCAAGGCTTGGGCTGAGCGAAAGAACGACTTGGGCCGAGAAAAATCTCCTTTCTAGGGCTGGACTTATGGCTAGAAAACTTAGAAAATATTCCCATGAATGCTCGGCCATGACTTGGGTCTTCTTGGCGCGGGTTGGGCTCGACTCGCGGGACTTAGCGCGAGCGACTCGAGCCTCAGGCACGAGCTAGGTGCGGTGCTCTTGGCTGAAGAAACTACTAGGTCCTAGGGCTCGCTAATGATGATCTCATACTTAGAAAATTCCAAGTAAGGCTACAAGCACGACTAGGCTTGATCGAGGCTCGGCACTACTAGGGCTCGAGACTTGGCTAGGCGCTGACTCGTGACCGAAAAGTTTAGTTCCGTTCACGACTTGACTTGGACTATTTATCGAAATAACTCGATTTTGATTATTCGTCAACTGGAAATAATTAATCCTGACTGCTGAAGTTTATTTCTAAAAATAAACGAACCGGAATCAATTACTGAAACTGACTCGGTTACTAACTGGAATTAAAAAAAATACTATCGACTTAAAGTCGAACTTAGAACTGAATAGCTGAATAAGTGGGCTCGGAACTCGAAATAAGCAATATTAATAAAATGAAATTAGTTCAAACTTGGAACTAAAAACTGTCACTTTTATTAATAACTAAACTGGGCTATTACACCGCCATTAGGGTCGAACACCGAAGATCGAATGACCACTGAGGTCAAAAATCGAGTGACATGCCACTGCGGTCGAACATCGAAGACCGAATGACAACTGAGGTCAAAAACTGAGTGATCGCTCGAAGACGAATGAACATTGAGGTCGAAAACCGAGTGACACACCACTGGGGTCGAACACCGAAAGTCGAATGACCTGATGCCACATCCAAGTTGAACCTTGATTCCTATAGTAGATTTCTTTTCTCTTCATTTTGCAATGTCGGCCTTCCTTTGATATCTCTACACCTACTTTAGTTGAATAAGCCCATATTTAGCACCTCCTTAAGGTCCCTAATCTAGCCTATAAATACACTAGGTCCCACCCTCTTCCCCTATGCATATGCTTTGCCGATTTTAGGGTTCCATAGGGAAGAAGAAAATTATGTGTTACATATATTGAGAGTTCGGGAGTTTCGATTAATCGCCCATCAACATTATTTAAAGTAGGTGTTAAGGCCATACATTAGAAGACTTTTAGGTATAATTTATTTGAGCCTTTTATTTCCATATATTTTGGCGTCTAGAGCCATCGTTCTCAGTCACTGAAAATTTTCGTTCGCAGCCAACCACGACAGTCGGAAACTACTGTTCGCCGCAAGAAATCGCTGCTGTCGCGCCCCATCAGCACACAGTGACGGGACTGTCCAGCGCCACTGCACGCAACCCAGACGTAGTCGCCAGCTCCTAGCGACGTCGTCCCTACCCGAGGATCTAGCGCACCATTTCTTGCAGCCATAGGAAACGTGCTCCACACGCCCGACGTTCTTAGCCCCCTGCACTGTACGCTAGCCTATAGCGCCCGACACGCAGGATATCCCTCGCACGCCTAACGAAGCAACGCCATTCGCAACTCCCAGACGCACATGCCAGTTGAGCCCTGCCAGCGCCCAACGCGCGTCACTGTCCGCAGCAACTCGACGCTTGACCCAGCAGATGCCAGCGCTCGACCCGAAACATCCGACATGGACCCAGACAGCACCCGATCGTGACCTAAATGTGACCAAGTGACCCGTGTTCAATCGAGGAGGCCAAGTCCAGCTGCCCAATTGACTCTGTGGTTCAGAAGATCTCCTACAGAGAAAATCAGAAACATGTCAGAGTCGGCAAAAAGTTTTAAACGTTAATGTCCTAATCCTAACTGTAGATTTGCTGTGATAGGATTTATTTCGATAGATTCGGATCTACGCATTGGTGATATTCCTACTAGAACCCAACAACTGGTATCAGAGCCCAAGCTTAATTCATCTTTGTGCACAATTCGAATTAGGACTTACGTGCATATGTGAATTAATTGTGTACGAACGCAATACATAGTAGATTAAAAATTGCAAAAGTTTTTTGTAGGTGATTTCAAATCCGACTCTTATTTCCCGTATGTATAGTTTTAATTCATGTATGTTGTTTGTCCCCTTTTTGTTGCATTTTTCTTTGTTGTTTTGTCATTCTTTTTCCTCCGTTTTAGGTGTTTCTATTGGTTTTTAGTCGTTTTTGTAGTTTATTGTGTGTTTTACTCTATTTTGTTCTTCTATGTGTTTTTCGTATGTTTTTCTGGTTTTTCTTCTTGTTTTTGGTGTGCAGGTCGGAAGCCCTGTGAGGAAGATATTTTGCTCGAAAATTTATCGGGAAATCATGGTTGTGTTCGTTGGAGACATATAGGATGAAGCGGAGCTCAATTTCGAGCTTGGACGAGTCCGAACGGGCCCAAAACGCGAAGTCGCGCGAAGCACGTCTTTGGTGTGCTGGTCATAAGATTTGAGAGAATTGTATTTCAAGAATAATTTGGCCATGAAAAAATCATTGAATAGAGAGGTTCGTTAGCAATGCGTAGGAAAAAACAGAACTCAACTCCGAGTTCGGACGAGCCCAAACGAGCCCAAAACGCAAAGTTGCGCTGCCCTGGCTATAGCGGCGCTAAGGCTTATCGGCGCTAAGCCTGGCTTATCTAGCGGTGCTAGATCATATTAACGACCTCAGAACCTCCCAGCTAAGGCCCCTTAGCAACACTAAGACCACCTGGAACCCGCAGAATTGTATAAAAAGCCCCAAAACTCGTTTCTCTCTCTCAATTTATTTCACCAGCTCTATGGGGGAGGAACCCTAGGTCCGAAAATCGCCTCCCCCCTTCATTTTCCTTCATTCTTCTTCTTGTCTTCTTCTTCTTTCCTCCATTTTTCTTCTTCTTCTCTTTCTTTCTCCTTCCCTTCTTCTTCTTCTCTTCTCATCTTCTCCATCTTTCTTCTCCATTTTTCTTCATTTTCTTTAATTTTTTTCTCCATTTTAGAGATTAAGCTTTGTAAGTGAATTCAACACTTGGATTTGGATTGATTGTAAGTTTTTTCTCTTGTCTAATTCATGAAATTGATTGCTTGGAGTGAAATGGTTGATTGTGTTGAATGTTATTTATTTAGCTAATTCCTATTGTTAGGGATAGGGGTTGATTGTTCTTGTTTAATATGTAATTGTTGGGCTTTAATTTGTTCGTTATTGTGTGAGTTGTTTTAATTAGGAATTGACAAAATCGTGCTTGATAATTTGATATAACCTAAAAGTGACACTTAGGTTAATTTATTGATATAATCGCAGAGTGACACTTCGATTTTGCGATTGAAAATGATTGAATATTGATTTGTTGAGTTAGAATTTATTGATTCTACATGATTAGTTGATTAAACACCTTCTAATTGAATTAGTAACTTTTAGAACCTAAAGGAGAAGAGTCGTAGAACTAGGCTCGTACGAGGTAGACGATTTCGTAAATAAATAGTCTATAGGTTTCGGATTGAAGTACACGCTTGTCGATGTCCCTTCCCTTGTTACGAAGAGTTATTGGGATTTGATTATTGGCCGGTGTTGTATGCTCGAACTTATTCATCTATAATTTCTTGTTACGAAGAGTTATTGAGAGCGAACCGCTAGATGTTTAAGCGAGAGTATAAAATCTTGAACTTAACGATTAATTGTCCGGCTTTACGCCTTGAACTTGAATTAATTATCCCCGATTCCCTAGCCTCTTTATCATTGTTTCATTTATATTTCTAGGTAGACTTGTGTTTTAGATTATTTCTTAGTTAATAATTCTTCATACCCTATCTTGATTAGAATGTTTAGGATTTATTTTCCTTTTATGTGTTATCAATACCAACGCTAGATTCCGAACCTAATTCCTCGAGAGATCGACCCGGGGAACGAATCATTCGATTCGGTACTCGGTAATTTAAAAACAATTTGTGCTACAACAAATTTGGCGCCGTTGCCGGGGAAGGCAAGTAGGATATTTAGTTTTGGTGTTGATTTTATTTTGATGTGTTTCTCTTAGTTTTGTGTTTTCCTTGTTTGTGTTCTTTCTCTGCATCTTTGTTTTTCCCTTTGCTTTTGTTTTTTGTCTTCTTTTTTGTAGCTTCGCGTGGTTGTTCTGTTCTTCTGTGCAGGTATTTTAAACATAAATATCAATGAACCCGAGCAACATGTTCCCCTCCTCACAAACCCTTTACTGGAATAATGGGCCGAGCTACGGTTCGTGGGAGTATGGCCAGGCATGTGCCTTTCCTTACGAGCAAGCCTGGAATCCGCTACCGTTCGAGCATTCATATGAGTCCCACGTGGACTCCTCATAGCACGATGCTAAGCTTGATCAGATTCTCGATCTTCTGACCTCCCAAGTAGCCCGAAGCAAAAATCTAGAGGCCGGAATCGAGAACCTAGCGAAGCGCATTCGAGCTATAGAGGATCGAGTTTACAATTCTTCCCCCGATTTTCTCGTGGAAAATGAACATCGGGAGGACACTTTGACATTTGACGAAAAACTTGATCTCGTTCTTGCTAGTATGTCGGGCCAAACAACTCAACTGGAGGAGATTAGGGTTGGATGCACTCGGTTGGTGGTGTAACTTGACGGTATAATGGAACACATTCAATCCATCCAACCACAAGGCGATGAGCCCATTAGCAATGACTATCAGATTCACGAGGGCGAGACTGAAGAAGAGGAAGATGCGCTTCCAGAGATTGAGGGTGATATTCTGGGCCCTAATTCGAAAGTCCCTCACTTGAGCCATCCCTCCGCACCGTCTAGAAGGCTCCATTTAGCTTGACATGCGACACTCTCGTATTCCGAGAGGTTGAATGTGGAGGTTTGATGACTAGAGCTCTGGGCCGTTTCGTTACCATCCTTGGTGCTCATGCTCGGTTCCACAAGAACATTGCTACCCGAGCCCACCAGGTTTGCGGTCATGCCACACTTCCTGTGTTGTCTCTCCTTGAGAATACAAAGGTGTTGCATGATCGTTACTTCTTTTTGAATCCTGGTTGATTTGTACAGGTTTCGTCAAGCTAATGATGTTAAACAGCACTTCTTGGAAGGCAACCCAAGTGATTTACTGCTTTCTTAGTTATTTTCTTTTTGCTTTTTGGTTTTATCTTTTATATAATGGGAGTTTGGAGTTTTTGTGGTTTTTCTGGGCAGGACGTATCAAGGACTAGGTTGAGCGTAGGCGAGCGGCTTGAACGTGAATGCTTATTCCTCTTCAACGCATCTTTGTTTTGCACACTCTTTTCTTTTTTTGTCTATTTGAGTGTCTTTCCATTTGAGTAGTGTGTTCTTGTGTTAGATGCTAAATTGGTTCATGATGTGAAATTTCTAAGTCTTGTTATTTGACTTCTCGGTTATGTGTGGAAACAATGAGGACATTGCTTCATTTTAAGTGGGGGAGTTTGCTTGGACTTTACATGCTTATATAGTGGACCGGTCTAGTTTTAGGTTTTTGTATCGCTAAGCATGTGGTATTGGTGAATTATATGATTTATTGATAAATGTTTAATGAAATTGGAAAGTTGTGATGACGGACGTATTGATCATTGCCTCGATATTTACTTGATTGCTTTAAGTGACGTTTATTTACTTTGTGAGGTTTTGATCCTTACTCTTCTTTCTTGTGAGATATTGGTCATAGTCATGAATGATTAGAACTTGCCATGAGTTTGTTTGAAGGGAATCGATTAGAGCTTGAAATTGCGAATATGATTGAAGCGTTTTGTTTGTTAGCTCATTTTGCCTTGTTCTTTGGTCCTAAAATTATATCCCCTAGTATCCCGTTTGAGCTTTGAGCCTTTTTCTTGTCAGTCGTGCATGAAATGTATTTTGTTGACTGATTTGGTGATGATTGGTGAAAATGGTGTCATTTTTAAGTGAGGTGAAATTTGAAGTTGCACTATATTGCTTGACCTAATAAAAAAAAAGAAAAATAAAACATGAGAGTTCACAGGACGAATCAAATAGATTCTGCTCCTCTTGCTAGTCGATTCATGTTGACGGGTAATGAGCATTGGGAAACTACTGTAGGACACTTGGATGACCTCCAATGTTCACACCTACAGAATGTTGTCCTTTCGATTCGATCTTATTCGGAAAGAGTTACTCTCCAAATAAAAAATATATATATAAAAAAAAAGATAAAAAAGAATTGGTCAAGTATTGCAATTCTATTAGAGCAATTGGGTGTTGTGTGTGATGTTTTGGTTGGGTGGGAAGTGTGTTGTCATGTTTATTCCGGATGAGTAGAGGAGAACTCGAGTAATCTATTTGCTCGAGAATTGTGATTGTTTATTTGAGCTTCTTTTCCTGCATATATATCCTTACCTTAAGCCCGCATTACAACTCATGAAGTCCTCTTGATTCACAACTTTTGAGGTTTGATTGTTTTCAAGTAATTTAAACGATTGGCAAGCATATGTTGAAACTTGAATATTGAGCAATTTGAGCGAACCTATCATATATTGACGTAAGAAAATGAGTGAGGCATATATGGTAACCTATGTTTTGAGAGTTTTGGCATTTCAAGACCAAGTCGATATTTGAGGCATATGGTTGTACGGTCGTTGGAATTCGACCCAATTGAGTTAGACATTTTGAGGCTCTTCTTATTTGAAACCGTATCCATGCTAGTGTCTTGTTTTCTTTTCTTATTGTTCGGGACGAACAAAGGTTTAAGTGTGAGGGAGTTGTTTGTCCCATTTTTATTGCATTTTTCGTTGTTGTTTTGTCATTCTTTTTCCCCCATTTTAGGTCTTCTCGTTGGTTTTTAGTTGTTTTTGTAGTTTATTGTGTGTTTTACTCTATTTTGGTCTTCTATGTGTTTTTCGTGTGTTTTTTCGGTTTTTCTTCTTGTTTTTGGTGTGAAAGTCAGAAGGCCCATGAGGAAGTGATTTTGCCCAAAAATTGACCGGACAATAATGGATGTGTAGACGGGTTCGTTGCCGACATATAGGAAGAAGTGGAGCTCAATTTCGAGCTTGGACGAGTCCGAACGGGCTCAAAACGCGAAGTCGCGCGAAGCACATCTTTGGTATGTTGGTCATAAGCTTTGGGAGTATTGGATTTCAAGAATAATTTGGCTATTCAAGCATCATTGAATAGAGGGGTTCGTTAGCAACGCGTAGGAAAAAACGGAACTGAATTCCGAGTTTGGACGAGCCCAAACAAGCCCGAAACGCAAAGTCGCGCTGCCTAGGCCATAATGGCGCTAAGGTTAGCTTATCTAGCGGCGCTAGATCGTGTTAACGACCTCATAACCTCCCGGCTAAGGCCCCTTAGTGGCGCTAAGAACACCTGCAACCCTCGAAATTGTATAAAAACCCCCAAAACTCGTTTCTCTCTCTCAATTTTCTTTACGTGCTCGAAGGGGGAGGAACCCTAGTTCCGAAAATCGCCTCCCCCCTTCATTTTCATTCATTCTTCTTCTTCTCTTCTTCTTCTTTCCTCCATTTTTCTTATTCTTCTGTTTCTTTCTCCTTCTCTTCTTCTTCTTCTCGTCTAATCTTCTCCACTTCCCTTCTTCTTCTTCTTCTCTTCTCATTTTCTCCATCTTTCTTCTCCATTTTTCTGCATTTTCTTTTTTTTTTTTCTCTATTTTAGGGATTAAGCTTTGTAAGTGAATTCAACACTTGGTTTTGGGGTTGATTGTAAGTTTTTCCTCTTGTTTAATTCATGAAAATGATTGCTTGGGGTGAAATGGTTGATTGTGTTAAATGTTATTTATTAAGCTAATTCCTATTACTAGGGATAGAGGATGATTGTTCTTGTTTAATATGTAATTGTTGGGCTTTAATTTGTTCGTTCTTGTATGAGTTATTTTAATTAGGAATTGATAAAATCGTGCTTGATAATTGATATAACCTAAGAGTGACACCAAGGTTAATTTATTGATATAATCGAAGAGTGACACTTCGATTTTGCGATTGGAAACGATTGAATATTGATTTGTTGATTTAGGGTTTGTTGATTCTATATGATTAGTTGATTAAACACCTTCTAATTGAATTAACGACTTTTAGAACCGAAAGGAGAGGAGTCGTAGAACTAGGCTCGTATGAGGTAGATGATTTCGTAACTGAAAAGTCTATAGGTTTCGGATTGAAGTACGCGTTTGTCGATGTCCCTTCCCTTGTTACGAAGAGTTTTTGGGATTGGATTATTGGCCGGTGTTGTATGCTCGAACTTACTCGTCTATGTTCATTCCCTTGTTACGAAGAGTTATTGGGAGCGAACTACTAGATGTTTAAGTGAGAGATCAATCTTGAATTGAACGATTAATTGTCCGCCTTTACGCTTCGAACTTGAATTAATTATCCCCGATTCCCTAGCCTCTTTATCATTGTTTCATTTATATTTCTAGGTAGATTTATGTTTTAGATTATTTCTTAGTTAATAATTCTTCATACCCTATATTGATTAGAATGTTTAGGATTTATTTTCCTTTTATGTGTTATCAATACCAACGCTAGATTCTGAACCTCATTCCTCGAGAGTCGACTCGGGGAACGAATCAATCGATTCGGTACTCGGTAATTTAAAAACAATTTGTGCTACAACATATGTTTTTATATAAGCCTCGGATATGTCAAGGAGTTTTGGATTGGTGAATGCTTGTAATAAATTATTCGCGTGGTGGGACACCGTATAGCTTATTGGTTTACCAGATAACTCATGTACGACTCTTGCACGGGTCATAGGATAAATTATGTAATTGTATTATATTATTCGTATTGATTTGGTGGACGTGGACAACCTCGGCCTGACGAGGCGAGCATCACATGGACTGAAGCCGGTGACGACTTGTTGAAGATGAAAAGTTGGAGTCACGGCGAAAAAGGATTTCCATGTCCCGAAAAGGAATACACAGTTCTACAAGGACAAGGATTGCAATTTTCTGAAAGATTGCAGAATAATTAAATGGTCATGATAGTTGAATTTTACTTCCTCGTTTATTTTTGCCTTTTATTTATGCATGTTCATATTTGATTAATTGTTC
Organism: Striga asiatica; assembly: GCA_008636005.1. Taxonomy (NCBI): domain Eukaryota; kingdom Viridiplantae; phylum Streptophyta; class Magnoliopsida; order Lamiales; family Orobanchaceae; genus Striga; species Striga asiatica. Next base: position 351,228 of record BKCP01006038.1, on the reverse strand, counting down.
TATGTACAAGAGGATTAATAAAAGCATGTTCAAGAAAATCCCTTAAAATTAAATATTGAATGTGAATTGATTGAAATAAATTGTATGCACGGACTCCATTATAGGTTTGTCAGTGAATTGATTTAAATTGAGCCCAAAGGTGGACGTATAACTTTGTTAGTAAACTTAGTACCAATTAATGAGTTACACTTAAGTGCAAATAATTGTGATTTCCTAAAGGAAGGCTCACTCTTATTTTGCATTGGCCAAAAGGTGGACCGACTATTAATTAAATGTTGTTGGGGGCAGCATGTTAATTAATGGGGTAAACCCCTTCTCTTGTGATGGTATGAACCGTAGACGTCCACACTCCGTGGCATGTGGGGATTCGGTGTTTTGAAGTGTCGGTGAATTTATTTGAATATTATTTTGAAGAGATCAATATTTGAAGTTACTCAAAACACTTGACTGAGTAAAAACTATGTTTTCATGATCCCAGTAATTCAAACTGGCTTTCAATCTGTTGTTCGTAATTCTCAAAGAAAACAAACTTGTTGGTCCCAATTATATTGACTGGAAAAGGAACTTGGATATAGTGTTGACTGCTGAGGGCCATAAATTTTTTACTACTGAGGCTTGTCCGGAAGTGCCCGGTGATGCGGCTACAGATCAGGACAGAGAGAGGAGTATGCTAGGAGGAAAATAGCTGATGAGATGGCAAAGTGTTAGATCTTGGTATCATTGTCAAATGTACTATTTGTCCCATTTTTGTTGCGTTTTTCCTTGTTATTTTACCATTTCTTTTTCCCCTGTTTTAGGTCTTTTCGTTAGTTTTTATTCTTTTTTATAGTTTATTGTGCGTCTTGTTCTATTTTGGTTTTCTATGTGTTTCTCGTGTATTTTTCCGGTTTTTCTCGTCTTTGGTGTGCAGGTTGGAAGGTTTGGGAGGATTTATTTTCCATGATAAATGGACCGGGCGAACATGATTAAGGAGAGCATTTCGTTGGTGATACACAGGAAAAAGCAGAATCGAATTCCGATACCAGACGAACCCAAACGAGCCCGAGACACGAAGTAATGTAAGAAAGTCACCAGTTCACCCAGGTCCCGCAACGTGCCGAGCCCCACGCCGCGGCACGGAGAGCTCCTCGTGTGCGCCACGCTCCGCCGGGCGTCACGAGCTCCAGCAGAGTCCAGCATCTCACACGTCGGGCCGTGAAGATCCACTGCGCCGCGGCACCTCTCCAAGCTCTGCGCCGTGAAGATCCACCACGCCGCGACACCTATCTCTCTCGCGCCGCGGCGGTAGTCCCGCGCCGTGTTCAGTGCTCCTCCCGCGCCGTGTAGCAGTTCCGCGCCGTAGCACCGGCGCCCCTCACGCCGTGTTGTGGTTTCTCGCTTGCGAGTCCCTACTGATATATATATAAGATCAGGAAAAATCATTGGACTTCATCTCTCATTCCACGAACAGAAAACCATACCCCCTCTTCTCTTTCTCTCATTTTTTTCTCTCCTCAATTTTCATCTAGAACAAGGATTTGAACCCAGATTTTGCTATTACTTTCGGATTAATCTTTCTTATCAGATTCATCATTCAATTTCCATTAATCGTAAGTTTTTCTATACATTTAATCCATGGATATGTTCACTTTGATTATGGTGGTTTGTGTTGATTATTCGACAATGAGTAGCTAAATCATTAAGCTAGGGATATGGATTAATGTTTTGGACTTGTTTATGATTGTGATGCTTGTTGGTTGTTCTTCTTATACGAGTTGATCGTTTAACAGGGTTTTTCAATTATTAAGCTTGAATATTGAGAATTGTTGAAGGGTGACACTTCAACTCCCAATTGTTCCAATTGAATTTGATTTGTTCGTGCATGATGTTGGTGATTCTATTTTATTAGTCGGTTAACCACCCTCTAGTCTTTATTAATCGACTCTTAGAACCGAAAGGGGATGAGTCGGTCGAAATAGGCTCGTATAAGCTAGGCTTGTTCGTAACTGTATTGCCTAGGTGTTAAATGACTTGTTAATTTGTCGTTCAAGTTTCTTCTCTTGTTATGAAGAGTGATTGAGGATGAGTACTTGAACGAGCAGGTTATTCAAATCATTAATCACTTGTCCATAATTGCAATTCGAACAAAAATGGATATCCCCGACTCCCTAGTTTCTTAAATCCTGGTTGTTCTTCGTTGTTGCTTGTTATTTCTAATTCAGAGATTGATTTGATTTTAATTATCTACTTCTACGAAAATTTAAATAAAGCAATAGAAATAGCAAGAGAGAGACAGGTGATGTGGCGTGGTGGATCTTCACGGCGTGGATCTTGGAAAGGTGTCGCGGCGCAATAGGTCTTCACGGCACGACGTGCGAGATGCTGGACTCTGTTGGAGCTCGTGATGCACGGCACGGCACGGCGCGTACGCGGAGCTCTCCTTGCCGCGATGAGGGGCTCGGCACGTCGCGGGACCTGGGCGAACTGATGGCTTCCTTGCATTACTTCGTGTCTCGGGCTCATTTGGGTTCTTCTGGTATCAGAATTCAATTCCGCTTTTTCCTGTGTATCGCCAACGAAATGTTCTCTTTAATCATGTTCACCCGGTCCATTTATCATGGAAAATAAATCCTCTCGAACCTTCCAACCTGCACCAAAGACGAGAAAAACCGAAAAAATACACGAGAAACACATAGAAAACCAAAATAGAACAAGACGCACAATAAACTATAAAAACGAATAAAAACTAAAGAAAAGACCTAAAACGGGGGAAAAGAAAAGAAAAATAACAAGGAAAAACGCAACAAATGGGATAAACATGTACTTCAACATCAACATCAGTTTATGGAAACTGCAGCAGATATGCTCCTTAATCTCAAGGAACTGTTTAACCATCAGTCTCAAGCTGCCCGACAAGAGGCTATGAGGAATCTGATGAACACGACCATGCGTGACAACACTCTTGTAAGGGAACATGTTCTCACGTGGCACATCTCAATGAACTGGAGGTTCTTGGAGCTTTTATTGACGGGGAAACCCAGGTCGATATAGTCCTCTAGTCTTTGCCGAAGAGTTTTGAACAATTCCGATTGAATTACAACATGAATAAGACGTTGCTGACTCTTCCGAAACTTGTGGTAGAATTCCAGTCGATAGAGGGCCTGTTTCGTCAAAATACTAAAGCAATAGTTGCCCAGCGAGCTGAGGAATCATCTTCTAGGCCTAACAAGAGTAAGAAGAGGAAAAAGGCTGCAGGAAATGGCAAAGCGGTCATGAATGGACTGCAACCTCAGGTAGTGGTGAAGAAGCTGAAAGGCAAGTGCCATAAGTGCAAGCAGACGGGACACTAGAAGGCTGACTGCTCTCTCCTGAAGAAGGGCGATAAAGGTAAATCTTTTTCATTAGTCGTTGAAGCATGTTTAGAGGAGTCATCTACCAGAACCTGGTGTGTAGATACAGGAGCCACTGATCATGTCTGCAATACTTTGTAGGGGTTCCAGGAAACCGAGTGTCTTAGGAATGAGAAGTTACCATCTACTTGGGTGACGTCAGTAAAGCATCAATAGTTACAGCGGGAGACGTCTATTTAGATTTTGGTTGTGATAGGATTTTGGTTTTGGAGGATTGTCTTTATATTCCTAGTTTTAGAAAGAATTTGATTTCAGTTTCTAAGTTGTTCATGAATGGATTTTCTGTTACTTTCAATAATAAAGTTGTTATTCGTTTTGGCAAAAAGTTTATTTCTGATTGTTCATTAGTAGACAATCTGTATATTCTGGAACCAAAGTCTTCCCCGCTACAACATAAACAATTACTTCATTCATCATCTAATCTAAATAAGAGAAGAGAACCTCTGAAAATGAACGAAATATATCTTTGGCATCTATGACTTGGTCATATAAACCTCAGTAGGATTTAAAGGTTAGTAGCAGATGCGCCCTTGGGGTCGTTGGAATTCGAGTCTATTACAACCTGTGAGTCTTGTCTAGAAGGGAAAATGACTAAGAGGGTTTTTAAATCTAAAGGGAATAGAGCCGAAGATGTGTTAGGGCTAGTTCATTCCGACTTATGTGGTCCCATGTCAATTGAAGCGAGAGGTGGTTTCGAGTACTTTGTTACATTTATTGATGATTACTCGAGATTTGGGTACATTTACCTATTGTGCCGCAAGTCTGAATGCTTCGAAAATTTCTTAAAGTATAAGGAAGTTGTGGAGAAGCAGTTAGGAAAAAGTATCAAGTCACTACGATCATATCGTGGTGGCGAATATTTCTCGGGCGAGTTTCTGAACTATTTGACAGATAATGGGATTACATCCCAGCTGAATGCGCCGAGAACACCTCAGCAGAATGGCGTAGTAGAACGAAGGAATATGACTCTTATGGAGATGGTTATGGTATTGATGAGTTATAGTACATTACCAGATTTGTTTTAGGGATATGCCCTATAAACGACATTATACATTCTAAATAGGGTGCCTTCTAAATCAGTACCGTGTACACCATTGGAGTTGTGGTCTGGGCACAAGCCCAGTCTAAGACATCTCAGGATATGGGGTAGTCCAGCACATGTGCTGAGAACTTATATTGATAAGTTAGAACCTAGAACAGAAGTTAAGCTGTTTGTGGGATATCCTAAGAAAATGAAAGGTGGTCTATTTTATTGTCCCGAGGACCAGAAAGTAAACGTTAGCACGAACGCTAGGTTTCTGGAAGAAGTCTATGTTATGGATCATAAGACCAGTAGTAGAAATGTCCTAGAGGAGATAACGAGGGTGAGTACTTCAATACCGAGTGCACTGATGCTACATCACATAATACTGCAACACGTATCATTGATGATGCACCTGTGCCTGTAGTACCTCGTCGTAGTGGGAGGATTGTCCAGCAGCCCGATCGATTCATGTTTATTGGAGAGTCTTCTAAGACCATCCCAGATGATCTTAGTATGGACTCATGGACATACTATGGGGCACTCCAAGATCGGGACGCAGAGTCTTGGCAAAGAGCGAAGAAATCTGAGATGGAGTCTGTGGATTCAAGTCAGGTCTGGGATCTTGTAGAGCCACCCAGTGGCACTCGCGCCATTGGATGAAAGTGGGTATATAAGATAAAGAGAGGGGAAGATGGAAAGGTTGAGACCTTTAAGGCTAGGCTTGTTGCGAAGGGGTATACTAATAAAGAAGAGATCGATTATGAGGAAATTTTTTCGCCGCTAGCTATACTAAAATCCATCAGGATTCTCTTGGCTGTAGCCGCTCATTTAGATTATGAGATTTGGCAAATAGATGTTAAGACTGCTTTTCTTAATGGAAATTTGGACGAGGACATCTACATGCAGCAACCAGAAGGGTTCATTGCAAAGGGACAAGAGAGTATAGTCTGTAAGCTGAAGCGGTCAATCTATGGACTGGGCAAGCTTCAAGATATTGGAACATCCGTTTTGACAAAGTTGTCCAATCATATGAATTTACCCAATGTCTGGATGAGCACTGTGTAAACAATAAAAGTGACAGAAATGTGGTGGTGTTTCTTGTGCTATACTTAGATGACATTCTTCTCATTAGAAACAGTATGAAGAAGTTATCAGACGTAAAGGTATGGTTATCCAAGCAGTTTGATATGAAGGATCTGGGAGAAGTAGGACACGTTCTCGGGATGAAGGTCATTCGAGACCGAGATAAGAGAATGCAATGCTTATCCCAATCCACATACATAGACACTCTCTTGGTGCGTTTCAACATGCAAGGTTCGAAGAAAGGGAAATTTTCGTATCGACATGGAATCCCTATATCTAAGAAGATGTCTCCAAAGATGCCTCAAGAGATAGAGGACATGAAGGCAGTTCCTTATGCATCAGCAGTAGGAAGCCATATGTACGAAATGTTGTGTATGGAGCCAGATATCTGTTACGCTTTGGGCATGGTAGCCAGATATCAAAGTAATCAGGACCGGAGCATTGGTATGCGGTGAAACATATACTAAAGTAACTGCGAAGGAGTAAGGAGTACATGTTAGTTTACTAGGAAGATGAGTTACTTCTGTTGGGATACACCAACTTTGACTTCCAGCCCGACCGGGGCGAATGCAAGTCAACCTCTGGGTTTGTGTTTATTTTAGGAGGAGGAGCCATAATTTGGAGGAGTGTCAAGAAGAAATGCGTGGCAGACTCCACCATAAAAGCTGAATCTGTAGCAGCCTCAAAAGCAACAAAGAAAGCGGTGTGGCTCAGAAATTTCCTTCTGGACCTTGACGTGGTACCGAGTTTGCCTGGTGCAATCACAGTTTTTTGTGACAACAACGGAGCAGTAGAAAACTCAAAGGAACCAAAAACTCATAACGCGGGTAAACACATTATGCGTAAGTACCACCTGATACGAGAAATAGTTGGACGAGGGGAAGTCGTTGTTGCCAAGATACAGTCAGAGGACAACCTAGAAGATCCTTTTACGAAGAGCCTACCGGTGAAGGTCTTTGACTGACACGTAGAAGGAATGGGAGTCAGACGTTACGACGACATGTTAGACTATTCTTTGAGAATTAGATTGAAAGAGAATTATGGTTAGTGATAGCCGTGAGCTTATTAAGTATAAATGTGAGATTATTAGAATATACTGCAAAAGCTTGGCTTTCAGATTCTAGCAATTCCAATTTGATCTGGACCTCAGTTTTAGTCAAAGTACTTATGTTTGCAAGTTTATTTATTTTTGCAATCATAATTCTTTCGTCTTACATTGTATGTATTATGGTTCGTTGTGTCGGACAATAAGATTATACTATCGATTCCTTAGATGAATCATTTCTTAACAGCTTAAACAGGCATAGAAACCCCTGTTGGAAAAAATGTTGTACTGCAATTTTGAATCAGTTGGTCTTTGACTGATGAATTACACTAGTACTTATGATAAGTATTGAACGTACCGCGGAAGGATAGATTATAAGATTTACTGATCGTAGTTATAATCTAGACCTTCAGTAATTGATTCATACTCTTAAGCCGTTATGTAATAAACAGGCATATTTATTCATTACTTGTTTATTTGATTTACCAAGGGTGATTCTTATTTTACTAGGATGACATACTCGGTATTTTCGTAAATGATTATATCTATATGATGTGTTGTTATAATTAGTTACGGTCACTATGTCCCAGTGCGCTGGGTTGATGATGTCCCCGAAATGAGCTCATGAAGGAATATTTTGTCAAGCCCTGCAGGCGGATGGATTTCAAACACAATGATTAAAGAACTGAGTTGTACTAATTTCGGAATAATAAAGAAGTCGATTTAATTTTATTGTCAGTAATTTAATTAATCGACGGACGTTACATCTTACACATAGGGATGGTAAATCATCAATTAAATTCATATTTATTAGTTAAGTGGATGTTCAAATTTATTGAATAAATTGGAACTAAATGGGGAGAGCAATAATATTTCTCTAGTGGAATATTTTGTTATTTAATTTAATTAGGAGATAAGAATTAATTATTCTCTATTTACTTAATTCCCTAAGAAGATGAATATTCCTTCTAGAATATTTTATAAGGTTAGGGGATTAAAGAGTCTTCTAGAAAGGAGAATTAGGGTTAGAAGGAATAAGGCTTCTAGAAGAGAAAGGATATTGAGGATGATTAGGATTCCTAACCCTATTGAATAAGCCCATATTTACCACCTCTTTAAGGTCTCTAATGTAACCTACAAATACACCAAGTCTCAACCTCTTCCCCTATGCATATGTTGGCTGATTTTAGGGTTTCAAAAGAAAAAGAAAATCGTGTGTTACATATATTGAGAGTTTGGGAGTTTCGATTTATCTCCCACCAAAATTATTCGAAGTAGGTGTTAAGGTCATATATTAGAAGGCTTTTAGGTACAATTTATTCGAGTCTTTTATTTCCATAAATTTCGGCGACCAAAGCCACCGTCCTCAGCTACCGAAAACTGCTGTGTACCGCCAACAACCGCTGCCGGAAATCGCTTGTGTCACACCCCAGTCGCACGCAGTGACTCGACCGCCCAACGCCACCGCATGCAGCCCAGACGCAGTCGCCAGCGACACCGTCCGTATCCGAGGATCTCGCGAGCCATTCAGTGTAGCCGTAGGAAACATGTTGCGCACGCCTGACTTTCTCGGCCCCTACAGCGCACGCTAGCCACATGCGCCCGACACGCAGGATAGCCCGTGCGCACACAGAGGAGTGACACTGTTCGTAACTCCCAAACGCGCACGCTAGTTGAGCCCTGCAAGCGCCCGACGTGCCTCACAGTCTGCAGTATCTCGATGACCGACCTAGCAGACGCCCATGCTCAACCTGCAGCACCTGACGTGGACCCAGAAAGCACCCGATCGTGACCCGAACGTGACCCGGTGCATGTGTTCAATCGAGGAGGCCTAGTCTGGCTGCCAAACGGACTCTGTGGTTCAGACGATCTCCTATAGAGGAAATCAGATATGTCTCAGAGTCTGCAAAAAAATATTAAACGGTAATGTCCTAATCCTAACTATAGATTTCGTTGTGTTAGGATTCATTTCGATAGATTCTGATGTGCCTAATAGAACCCAACAACGAGGGCTCCTAGCTGAGGTGTTGCGACCTCGGCTCTGGCTTCAATGTGGCTCTCGACTTTTGGAGCTGGCTCGCGGAAATGGCGGGCTTTTGGCTGGACTAGGCTCGTTGCTCAAGGGGTTCAAAGGGGCCTCAGATGCTGCTCTCGATCTCGGCTTCCTTGTGGCTGTCGGGCTCGCACAACTGCTGGCGTGACATGGCTCTTGGTGCACAGTCTCACCGGAAAGCTTGTGGGTTGGAGGCTTTTGAATATTTTTTACTGAGGGACTTAGGAATTTTTATGAACTTGTTGAGGGTGCCAAAATGGGGAGGTGACTGAGGTTAAGAGTGCTTAAATAGGTGTGTGAGGGCTGCAATTCAAATTGGAGGAAGAGGGGGAAATAAGGAATATCTTCATGGGGTTGTTAGGAGACTAGGTCTCCCTTGCTTGGAGTTGGCGGCTAATGAGAAAAAATGATGGAGTGGAGGGCTGCTTGGTGGTCCTAAAATGGAGGGAAGTGGTTAGGGCGTAGGACTTGGTCTTAGCTTGCATGGTGCATGGCCGAGTGAAGCTAGGGACTTGCTTGGATTAGAGCCATGAAAGTTTCAATTTTAAACAATAAGGGCCGAGTACAATAGCAGTTGGGCACTTAGGGGAAAAATGAACACTTAGAAAAAATAAAGACTTAGGCACAAAACTTTGGCAAAAAAAATTAGGTAAAATAATTTAATAAACACACTTAGCTCACATTTAGGCACAAAATATATACTTAGGCATACTTAGGAGAAATTTCATAAAACAAGAGCACAAAAGAAGAATTAAGAAGATGAGGACATCTTCTTAAATCTCAGACTTTTAGTTATGCAAAATTATTAGGGAAATTAAATAGATGAGAACATCTATTTAATTCTCATTTTGATTAAAGGACTTGAATTAAGAACCAATATTAAAACGTAGTCGAGCAGTGAAATGAAATGCAAATGCTATGCTTTCATTAAAATAAACAGGGCGTTACATGGTAGGCTTCAAATCGCCGAGACTAAGCTGCCGATAAATAGAGAGGGGCATGAGATTTATGCCCGCTCCAAGGTGGAGCATCCCCGATGTCTCTTTGTCATTCCCAAAGACTATATTGATCACAAAGCCCCCAAGATCTCTTTCTTTCTTCGGCAAGTCATGCTGAAAGATACTTGTCGCCTTGCATACACCCACCTCATCGCCACTCTCGAACCGCTTCTTATTTGTTGCCAATTCTTTGGAAAATCATGCATAAATCAAAAACTTCTTAATCACGTTAGGAAGCGGTAGGTCAACATTGGCCTTAGCCAACATCGCATAGAGGTCGAAAATCATCCTACTATCCTTCTCTTACAAGAGTCAGTCTGGGAAGGGAATCCTCAGCCTGTATGGGTTCAAGTACTTGTGTAAGGTTGGGTCACTAGGCTGTGTCAATGGGACCTCTTCTTTTCGTTCTTGCTTCCTCGGTACTTCTTTTGCTTCTTTTTACTCTTTGCCCACTATCTGCTCTCCAAGTTCGGGTATAAGAACTGTAACCACCTTCGTATACTCCGACGACTTGGCAACTTGTCTTTGTCAGTTCCACCTCGATGCCCCCCACTCGGGTGGCTAATTATATGCATCTTGAGGCGCTTTATGGAAGCCTCATTCTTCATGGTCCACTACTCGTTGTTGGCAAAAAAATTTATGATTTTATCCAACTTGTCATCCGTGCTCGGCTGGCTCGGTCAGGCTCCCGGTGCTGGCATCCCCGTCATTTATCCTCTATGTTGCTGTTGTTGGGGCACAAAGTTGGGTTCAGTTTGCTGATGAAAGTTATTTTTGGCTCATGAGAAGTTTGGTGGTTTTGGCATACAAGGTTGTACCTGCTCGAGTACGGGTCATTTCTAGGTTGGTTCTGATACCCCTGCATTGCATTCACCTCAGCACTCTACCTACCATAGTTCTCAGACCAGTGTCCATGAATTCCACATGCGCTGCACACACTCACGGTCATTGTCTAAACTGGCGAAGCTCCTCTTGCATTCAATAGCCTCATTTGCTCGATGAGGGCAGCTATTTGTTCGGCCATCAAGTTGTTGCTCGGTCTGATCTCATTCGTTGTTGCCCTCTTTCTTCGGATAATCTTCTAAGACGAGTTTCTGCTCATCGTCTCAAATATCTCCATCATCTCCTCAGCCGTTTTTGCTCCTATATTCCCTCTTGCTGCATTGTCCACCACACACAACAAGTTCTGGTGGAGGGAGTCGTAGAAAGAATTCACCAATAGCCCCAGAGAGAGGTTATGGTGTGGCCACTGTCTTTGGAGGTCCTTGAATTGCTCTCAGGCCTGATGAAGAGGCTCATTCGGTGACTGAGAAAAAGAGACGATTTGCGACCGAAGCTCTTGGGTCTTCTGATGCGAGTAGTATCTCCCTATGAACTTCAAATACACTTCGGCCCAAGTGGTAAGAGAATCCGGCGTCAGGGTCATGAACCACGTCTTGGCCCGATCCTTCAGAGTCTTCGGAAGGCACCGCATCTTTAGTTGGTCCTCGCGCAGCCCTTGTAAAGAAAACGTCTGGAAGACGTTGTAAAACTCCTGAATGAATTGGTGTGGGTCCTCATTCAGGAGACCGTGGAATGACAGGAGCTGGTTGTAGTGGACCATTTTTAGTTCATAGTTTTGTGCGTCTTGCCCCAACCGAATGCATGATGTTATCGTACCAATCATCGGTAGGGCCAAGTCTCGAAGGAGATCACGAGGGGGTTGCTGGTTAGCCATGGTGACTTGACTGTTTTGTTCGGGTGATTCGAAAACAAGGTTGTCCAAAAGCACTACCAAGTTCTCGTGAATGGATTTGTCGTTCAGGGTAAATATACGTCGACTCTTGGTACGTATACACTCAAACAACAAACGAGTTACGAGCACCAACGATAAACAAAGGAAAATAAAGAAAAAAAAAACACAAGAAAAGCAAAAAAAAAGAAAAAACAACTAAGCAAAAGACCAAACAAAGAGAAACACAAGAAACAATAAAACAAGAAAAACAAAGAGAAACACTAAAAACAAGAAAAACACAAGAACGAACAGAAACACATAAAATATGATGAATAGGCGCACAAAATAAATACTAAACCTTCCCCGAAAACAACGCCAAGTTTGTTGTAGCAAATTGTAATTTTTACTGAGTACTGAATCGAAGGATGCATTCCCCGAGTCGATCTCTCGAGGAAGGTTAGCTGGAATAGCTTGCGCATGTATTCAACAACAAAAAGAAAAAGTAAGTTCCTAAACACCCTAATTCAAAGATTGGTTTTAATTATCAGCTAAGAAATTCCAGAAAGGTAATTTCCCAAATCAACTCAAAAACATGAATCTACGATAATAAAGGAGCCAAGGAGTCGATGATAATCATTTTGGTTCGAAACACAATTAACAGGAAACTGATCATTCGGTTAAAGGACTAGAATAACCTACTCGTTCAAAGATTTATCTTCAATAACTTTTCGTAACAAGAGAATAAACATGAACGACAAATTAGTGAGTTATTTAACACATAGACAATACAGTTACGAAGAAGCTTATTTTATACGAGCTAAGATCCATCTACTCATCCCCTTTCGGTTCTAAGAGTTGATTAATTTTGTAACACCTTGCTTATCAGAGTAAATTTTTCGCAACTTTTACTTCGAAAATACTTTAACTCTTTCGAAATCTTTTGCGACTAACTCGGGATGCTACTCAAACTCATCATCTTGAAAATCCATTTATCTTTAAACTTTTGTCTAATACTTCTTTAGACATAAATAAAACAGATTTCCTTTAAACTTGCAATTAAAATACCATAATCATATTTCTCATAATGGTAAAAACTTGAAATCTGAAATTCATTAAAATGCAAGTTCAATACTTAATGTGGATAGCGGAAATACTTGAAAACGTGGTTAATTATACAGACTGTTATAAATGTCCTTATCAAAGCTTGTCTTCTTCTGAGTCCACGATCCACACCAACACTGCTCCACTCACACCTCTTCTTCGACCTGTTACCTGAAACTAAAACTCATGGGGGTGAGTAACGAATATGGATAATCATAAACCGATCTTGATCGGTAACTTAAACTTTTCTCTTCTCTTGCCGATAGTTAATCGGATCCGTGTGCACACTCTGATGGATATTTCTTAGGCAACTTGGCGGCCTCCATCAGAACTTAGGATATATACTCTGAGACAACTGAATGCCTCCTCATCCCAAGTGTATAAACTTAAACTGTATACATACCTCGAACATGATATCAATATTATACTCAATGTAATACCCAATCTGGGTCCCCACCTTTCTCCTTTGAATTCGTTAGTGTTGGTCTCGAGTAGCTAACTCTTCAAGCTTCTTCAAAAAATTTGAAAATGAAACTTCGGAAGTTGATCTCAAATTATCTTCGTCAAGATTTCTCTCGATTTTTCTTCCTCACTTTATAGCTAAGACTTTGCTTATTTTTGTGTGAATTTCGAGTCTATGGTGATACCCCTTTATATAGGGTAGCAAAGGAGACAATATCACCTTCTTCACATCAATACTCCATCATAATAAACTCATTAAGGCCCTTGCCATTAATGTTTTTCTAAAATCATGCACAAAGTTGAGTAAGCTTTGAAAATTACTTGTAATGCATGTTTCATCTTGTATATATCAAGACAAACTCCTCCATTTGACCAATCCTCCATTATGGCTCGAATTTAGTCTTAAATGGCTCATTTATTGCTTAAGAATACTAAAAAAAATGATTATAAAAAAAAATAAAGATAAAGAATAAAAATCATAACTTGTAAACTTCTCCAATCTATAATCAATGCTTAGAAAGGGCCATCTTGTGATCCTAATCTAGTTTCCATGATAAAATTCGTGACTTAATGAAAAATTTCCAATTTACAGAACCGAATTCTGACGTAAAACGAACGGTTACCGAAAAATCGAAAATTCTGAAAATTTCAGATTTCCATCTTTTGCTTTTGGCCTTTTTCCTTTTTATGCTGAAAAATTTTAGCTCTTATTAATGATCTTGAAACTTGTAAAAAGATACAAGAAAATAAATTTTTCGGAAACGAAATCGGACTTAATTATCGTTTACAACCGAACATCGAAAAACTCGAAACTTGCGAATATAATTTCGAGTATACTCTTAATAATATAAATAGACCTTCTTGTCTAAATAACTTCTACTTAATCCTTATAACTTATCAAATCATATAAGTCACATAAAATACTTAGGCAATTTATAACATTTACTCGACTAACTCAATTTAATAAAAAACGATTCTGATTTAACTTTAATGTCGAGCCAACTGAAAAATAAAATTCTAAGAGATTTATTAAGGCTTGAAAATATAAAAGATCATTATTAATAAAATTAAAATAGTTCTAACTTAGAACTGAAATAATTACTTTTATTAATTACTGAATGGGATATTACAATCTACCCCTCTTAAAACTATTTCCGCCCTCGGAAATATTAAAACTGAGATACATACCTTCTGAGTACATATCAGAACTCAAAATCTGGAAAACGAGCTCTAATATCAGCCTCCCGCTCTCAAGTGGCATTTGACTCTCCGTGGCGATTCCATTTAATACGAATGAGGGGAATATCTCAATTCCTGAGCCGATGAACCTTTCGGTCCAAAACTGCTACTGGCTGTTCCTCATAAGTTAAATCAGGCTGAATCTGAATCTCATTGTGCTGAAGTACATGCTCTGGAACGCACACATATGCACGTAACATCGATACGTGAAAAACATTATGCACACTTGACAACTCGGGAGGTAAAGCTAAGCGATAAGCTACTTCTCCGACTCTCTCCAGAACTTCAAATGGACCTATATAACGAGGATGCAACTTGCCTCTCTTCCCAAAACGAACGACACCTTGCATCGGTCGAACTTTCAAGAATACTTTATCTCCAACTTCAAACTGCATCTCCCTTCTGTGCTTATCGGCTGAAGACTTTTGACGACTCTGAGCAGTCTTTAGCCTTTCTCGAATCCAAGCTACTTGCTCAACTGTCTCTTCAATCATCTTTGGTCCAAGAACTGGTCTTTCTCCAACATCATCCCAATAAAGGGGTGAACGACACTTACGGCCATAAAGTGCTTCATAAGGAGCCATCTGAATCGATGCATGGTAACTATTATTGTAGGCAAACTCTACTAATGGTAACCACTTCTCCCACTTGGCACCTCTATCCAAAATGCAAGCTCTGAGCATATCCTCGAGTGTCTGAATAGTCCTTTCTGACTGGCCATCTGTCTCTGGATGATAAGCCGAACTAAACTTCAATTGTGTGCCCATTGCCTCATGCAAACTCTCCCAGAATCTGCTAGTATATCTGGGATCTCGATCTGATATGATCGTAACAGGCACTCCATGGAGTCGAATGATTCCACTAGTATAAATGTCGGCTAACTGGTCCATTGACATGGTCATTGTTACAGGCATAAAGTGTGCGACTTTCGTCAATCGGTCCACTACCACCCAAATTGCATCGTGCTGCTTAGATGACTTAGGTAGCCCTGTAACAAAATCCATGGTAACTTCTTCCCATTTCCACTTTGGAATTTCAAGTGGTTGTAACAGACCTAATGGACTCTTGTGCTCAGCCTTAACTTGCTGACAGACCAAACACTTCTTTACAAAGTCTGCTACATCTCTCTTCATCCCTTTCCACCAAAACGACTTTTTCAAGTCGTGATACATTTTGGTGCTTCCAGGGTGAGCTAAATAAGGCGCACTGTGTGCTTCTGTCAAGATCTCCTTTCGCAAGGACTCGACTTTTGGCACAACAATCCTGCCTCTGAACTCTAAGGCTCCATCTGTTCCTTGGTAAAAGCCTTCTACTCCTCCGGTATGATCTTCTATCTTTCGAATAAATTGATCGAAAGTTTGCTCTCTCCGAATTCTATCTCTCAACATAGGCTGAATTCTCATCGAGTTAACACTTCCTGTAATCTCTTTAGGAAGTGACTTAACCACTTCAATTTGCATCTGGGCAAACTCTTTAATGAGTTGCTTCTGTTGAGATATACAATAAGCCAACTCACCCTTCACCTTACGGCTTAGTGCATCAGCTACAACGTTTGCTTTTCCCGGATGATATTGAATAGTGCAATCATAATCTTTCACAAGCTTTAGCCATCTTCTTTAGCGCATGTTGAGCTCTTTCTGTGTGAAGATATATTGCAAACTCTTATGATCAGTGAATATTTCACACCGACCACCATAGAGATAATGCCTCCAAATCTTGAGTGCATGAACTACTGCTGCCAATTCTAGATCATGAGTTGGATAAATCTGTTCATGAGGTTTCAATTGTCTCGAAGCATATGCAACAACTTGACCATCTTGCATAAGTACACATCCCAAACCCTGCTTTGAAGCATCACTATAGATAGTGAAATTTCTAGTGGGATCTGGAATAATTAGTACTGGCGTCGTGGTAAGCTTCTTCTTAAGCTTTTGAAAACTCTCTTCACACCGATTTGTCCATTCAAACTTCACAGATTTTCTCGTTAAATTTGTCAAAGGGAGTGCAATCTTTGAAAACCCTTCGATAAATCTACGATAATAACCTGCTAGTCCAAGAAAATTACGAACCTCAGATGCATTCTTAAGTACTGACCAATTCTGAACTGCTGCAATCTTCGCAGGATCAACTTCTATGCCTCTTTCAGTGATAATATGGCCTAAAAACGCCACTTTCTTCAGCCAAAACTCACACTTAGAGAACTTGGCATATAACTTCTCTCGTCTAAGGGTACCAAGAACAACCCTTAAATGGTGCTCATGTTCTTCCATACTCTTGGAATAGACCAAAATATCATCAATAAAGACAATGACAAATTGATCTAAATACGGATGGAATACTCGATTCATTAAATCCATGAACACCGCTGGTGCATTACTTACTCCAAATGGCATAACTACGAACTCATAGTGTCCATATCTTGTTCGAAACGCAGTCTTGGCTACGTCAGATTCTTTAATCTTCAGTTGATGATAGCCTGAACGTAAATCTATTTTAGAAAATACGCAAGCTCCTCTCAACTGATCGAACAAATCATCTATTCTTGGGAGTGGATACTTGTTCTTTATCGTTAATCGGTTCAAATCCCGATAATCGATTCACATTCTCATGGATCCGTCCTTCTTTTTGACAAATAGTACCGGTGCTCCCCAAGGGGAAACACTTGGTCTGATGAAACCAATTTTCAACAACTCCTGGATTTGAGTCTTCAACTCCTGCAACTCCTTCGGTGTCATTCGATATGGTGCCTTCGACACTGGTGCTGCTCCTGGAACAAGGTCAATTGTGAACTCCACTTGTCTGTTAGATGGTCCTCCGGGTAATTGATTCAGAAACATATCCACAAACTCACAGACAATTGGAATATCATGAGGTGTTTGTGCTTTCGAATCATCTTCGACAATGCTCACCAAATATCCTTGGCAATCCTCCTTTTTAAGAATCTTTCTCGCCTTCGCCATCGAGATTACATATGGTAGGGTTCTTGTCTTTGCACCATAGAAAGTAATTTGATTACCTTCTGGAAGATAAAGAATTACCTCCTTCTCATGGCAACGAATATCAGCTCGATAATTGGCTAACCAATCCATTCCAAGTATGAGATCGAAGTCCCTCATTTCGATCACATAAGCCTCTAATCTCAAGATTTTTCCTCCAATATTAACACTAAGGTTCTCTACCTTAGAGCTTGTCTCTATTTTCCTTCCTGAGGCTAAACTTACCTCAAGAGGGTCAATAGTGTTAATAATCTTAACTCCAATGGCATCTATGCATCTCTTCGACACAAATGAATGTGTTGCTCCAGTATCAAATAATGCAAAAACAGGCATTTCATTTAAAATAATCATCCCAGACATGGTACCTGGGTTCTGCTCAGCTTCAACTTGATTGATAGCATAGACCTGAGCTTGTGGTTCTCCTCCCCTCTGCTGCTGAGGTTGACCCTGAAACTTCCGCTGCTGCCTTTCTGGACAAAACTTCATACCATGCCCAGGCTTCCGGCAATGGTAACATACATTTTGTCCAGCCAGACATTCTCCTCTATGGAGCTTTCCACATTTGGTACAAGTTGGAGTCTGTCCGCCTTGCTGCTTCTTCTTATTCTTATGATCATTCTTGTATCCTTTCCACTTTCTCTTATTCTTTCCTTCCTTCTCTTGTGGAATAGGCATCATTTGCACTGGTGGTGCTGCTGGAATTTGTGATATTGGCTGTATCACAACTTGATCATCTCCTCTCTTGAAACTAGCTTCGATCTCATAGCCTTGGCCACAACTTCAGCATAAGTATGAATATTGTGTCCAGCCACATGGTGACGAATTGAGGGTAGCAGGCCATCTCGGAAACGTCTCGCCTTTTTCGCCTCCGTCTCCATTAAATAGGGAGCAAAGGATCCCAATCTAGTAAATTCTCGTTCATACTCATCTACTGAACGAGTTCCTTGAACTAACGCCAGAAATTGGCGTTCCATCTCCGCCTTGTAATAGTCAGGGTAGTACTTATCATTCATCATCTCCTTAAATTTATCCCAAGTAAGATTTTCTTTCTCACTAGGACGCATGCCCCAGTAAGAATTCCACCAGAGACGAGCATCCCCAGTCATTTGCAACTGAGCACAGAGAATACGATTTTTCTCCGAGCACTCAGTAATCTCAAAGATTGACTCCAGACCTTGGATCCACTCCTCCACTTGACGAGGATCTCCTTGTCCAGAAAACTTCTCAGCATTGAAACCACGAAACTGGGCAACTACTTCTGCTAATGTCATCTCTCTTTGACCTTGGTTCACTCTTCGTGCCATCTGGATTTTTAATCCATTATTAAGTTTTAGCACAATCATATTTTCAAGATAAGCCATTATTTCTATACAAGTTATTTATTAACTTGATAACTCTAAATTTATTGGGAGTAACATGATAGTCTTAAAATCTTTGCTTAAGTATCTTTTCTAATTTGGATATCCGAATCTTATTGAGCATAGACTTAGAAATTTTCTTATATAAAAACTTTCATAAAACTTAACAACACTTACCTGGTAGTCGGCGAGGTGTGAGTGTGGTGTGGTCGGTTTTCCTGAACTTAAACTTTTAGTATACAGAGCACTTAACCTGGCTCTGATACCACCTGTAACACCCCGCTTATCAGAGTAAATTTTTCGCAACTTTTACTTCGAAAATACTTTAACTCTTTCGAAATCTTTTGCGACTAACTCGGGATGCTACTCAAACTCATCATCTTGAAAATCCATTTATCTTTAAACTTTTGTCTAATACTACTTTAGACATAAATAAAACAGATTTCCTTTAAACTTGCAATTAAAATACCATAATCATATTTCTCATAATGGTAAAAACTTGAAATCTGAAATTCATTAAAATGCAAGTTCAATACTTAATGTGGATAGCGGAAATACTTGAAAACGTGGTTAATTATACAGACTGTTATAAATGTCCTTATCAAAGCTTGTCTTCTTCTGAGTCCACGATCCACACCAACACTGCTCCACTCACACCTCTTCTTCGACCTGTTACCTGAAACTAAAACTCATGGGGGTGAGTAACGAATATGGATAATCATAAACCGATCTTGATCGGTAACTTAAACTTTTCTCTTCTCTTGCCGATAGTTAATCGGATACGTGTGCACACTCTGATGGATATTTCTTAGGCAACTTGGCGGCCTCCATCAGAACTTAGGATATACTCTGAGACAACTGAATGCCTCCTCATCCCAAGTGTATAAACTTAAACTGTATACATACCTCGAACATGATATCAATATTATACTCAATGTAATACCCAATCTGGGTCCCCACCTTTCTCCTTTGAATTCGTAAGTGTTGGTCTCGAGTAGCTAACTCTTCAAGCTTCTTCAAAAAATTTGAAAATGAAACTTCGGAAGTTGATCTCAAATTATCTTCGTCAAGATTTCTCTCGATTTTTCTTCCTCACTTTATAGCTAAGACTTTGCTTATTTTTGTGTGAATTTCGAGTCTATGGTGATACCCCTTTATATAGGGTAGCAAAGGAGACAATATCACCTTCTTCACATCAATACTCCATCATAATAAACTCATTAGGGCCCTTGCCATTAATGTTTTTCTAAAATCATGCACAAAGTTGAGTAAGCTTTGAAAATTACTTGTAATGCATGATTCATCTTGTATATATCAAGACAAACTCCTCCATTTGACCAATCCTCCATTATGGCTCGAATTTAGTCTTAAATGGCTCATTTATTGCTTAAGAATACTAAAAAAAAATGATTATAAAAAAAAATAAAGATAAAGAATAAAAATCATAACTTGTAAACTTCTCCAATCTATAATCAATGCTTAGAAAGGGCCATCTTGTGATCCTAATCTAGTTTCCATGATAAAATTCGTGACTTAATGAAAAATTTCCAATTTACAGAACCGAATTCTGACGTAAAACGAACGGTTACCTAAAAATCGAAAATTCTGAAAATTTCAGATTTCCATCTTTTGCTTTTGGCCTTTTTCCTTTTTATGCTGAAAAATTTTAGCTCTTATTAATGATCTTGAAACTTGTAAAAAGATACAAGAAAATAAATTTTTCGGAAACGAAATCGGACTTAATTATCGTTTACAACCGAACATCGAAAAACTCAAAACTTGCGAATATAATTTCGAATATACTCTTAATAATATAAATAGACCTTCTTGTCTAAATAACTTCTACTTAATCCTTATAACTTATCAAATCATATAAGTCATATAAAATACTTAGGCAATTTATAACATTTACTCGACTAACTCAATTTAATGAAAAACGATTCTGATTTAACTTTAATGTCGAGCCAACTGAAAAACAAAATTCTAAGATATTTATTAAGGCTTGAAAATATAAAAGATCATTATTAATAAAATTAAAATAGTTCTAACTTAGAACTGAAATAATTACTTTTATTAATTACTGAATGGGATATTACAAATTTAGACTAGGAGGAGGTTAATCGCCTAGTCTATTAGAATTAAAAACATCACACAAGAATGAGTCATATCCAATTGAAAATGAACTGCAAGTTTGAAGTGTCACTCTTCAACAATATTCAACATTCAAGGATGATAAATAAATACCCTTTTAAAATCAACTCGCATAAATTGAATGATCAACAAGCACGATAAGCACAATCGTATCCAAAACATTATCCTCTATCCTTAGCAAATCGAATTAGCCACTCATATTGGATTCAACAAAATCAATCACCAGAACACAAGCAATCATATTCGATAATTAAAGGAAAAGGATAATTTACGATTGATAAAGAAATTGAGAGTTGAATCCAAAATACAAGCTTAATCCAAAAAAATAGAAAACAACTCCAAGATGTAAACCAAGATGAAAGATTATGTTCTTGAGTAGAAAAACAGGAAAAAATGAGTCTGGGGTTCAATAATTAAGGGGAATCCAAATAAATAGCCTATGGCCCAAAAAATCAAATTTTGAAAATTGGTCATGCCCACCCGGGGTTCGCGGGTCTGCCCGAGGGTCGCAGACTGGTGTGGTCGCGGGCCGCACGCTGGTCGCTAGGCACGGGTCTGGCCGGTCACGGGGCGCGAGTATGGAAAGGCCTAGGCACACTGTGAGGCTCCGTCTAAGTCGCTGGGCGCAGGTGGAGCTCGCTGGCCGCGTGATGCGTGTGTTGCAGGTCGCGACCACCTCACAGGTCGGGAGCCTGGGCGAGGCCTGGGCTGATATGCGCGACTTTGCATTTTGCGATCATTTGAGCTCGTGTGAACTCGGAATTGAGTTTTGTTTCTTCTAGCTTGACCCGAACACTTCCTTTTAGTTAATTACACTAGTCTCACCAATTTGTACTTGAAATCATATCCGCCTGAAGCTACCGACCGGCACACTAAAAATGATAAGAAAACGAAAATAACCGGAAAACAGAAACTAAAACGCAAAAAAATCCAAAATAAAGAAAAACACGCAACAAACTACAAAACAGACTAATAACCAAAGAAAAAGACCTAAAACGGGGAAATAAAAAAAGTATAACAATAACGAAAAACGCAACAAAAATGAGAAAAACAATAAACACCCATGTTACATTTCGATGACTAAATATATCATCACCTTTAATATTCATTTGGTGACATTGAATATTTCAGTACTAAAACATACTTTTATATGATATGTCTGTTCGTCATTATAAATATTTTATTGGTGGCAACTAATCTTTTGTAATTATAATACAACTTTTTTATGACAAGTTATATTATAGATGACAAGTCTTATATGGAATTTGAGACGAACCAAGTGTTATTATATGTTAAAAAAAGCAACGACAAAATTATTTTTGTCATTATACACGAATTATTAAATGATGAAACCATATATGTTTGTCATGAAAAGGCTAACTTTTAGTGACGATACAGATAATTTTGTGACAAAAATTACATGATAAATGTGACATGTCAAGCATAACCAAATCTCACAAAGATACAATAAAAATACTAATTATCGTCATAAATATTAAATATAAAATGACAAATTTAAAAATTATCATACAGACTTTTTTTGACGTGGTTACAGTGATAAACATTGTGACACTCAAAATTCGGCATCGAATATACTTTCATAGTAATACAAGTAATGCTGGAACACGCCGACGAGGCGGTCCGTCCCACGGATCGATATCGGATACCAAACATGTACATACATGATTTCGAATAACCCTAGGCATGCTCCTAAAGGACGAACAGAGAATTTACCATTCTTTGAGGCTTTGATTCGATCTGAGTGATGTTCTAGTCTGTGTCCCGACCATGTTTGGACGCCGGATGGATGACGATCTACCAAACGGTTGAAAAGAATGGATTGGTTTCGTTCTTCTCTGAACCCCTCACGTTTTCTCTCACGTTGTTGTGGTGGCTGAAGACGTGATGTAATCTCTTAGGGTTCAAGAACGTGTGCAATCCCTCCTTTTGTAGAGGTCCTTCGGCCAGACTAGGGATCTCTTGGAAGGTATAGGGTCTGGGCTTCCTACGGGCCCAAAATTCTTATGTTCAGCCTAGAACACAATTTGTCCCGTAAATATTAATTCATTCCACTAGAGAATTAATATTGCACTCCCGTCTTATCCCGAAATAAATTAGGGCTTCTATTAGACTCGATATAATTCCCCGTGTTTAAGATATCGCACGTCCATTAATTATTAAAGCTTCTGACTGTTTTAATTAATTAATATCTTTTATTCCTTAAGTAGTACCACTCAACCTTATTATCGTACGGATTAAATCCACCTGTAGGGTTTGATACGATAATCCTTATGAGTTCCTTAAGGGGACGTCATCTGTTGGGATCTGTGAGGATCTCGTTATGTACAAATCACGAATTCAATAGCAAACGTAAACCTATGCGCAGCGGATCTAAAGGTTTGACGTAGAGAACTTACGGCTTAAAATTTATGTAGATCTGGTTGACCACGAACAGTTGACCGCAATTGATTGACCGCAAATCACGTCTTGGGTTGCACGAGCAAGATCAGATCAAAACTGGATCAAACGGATCAAAACGAGATTTTGCTGCCTGGCACCTTCCGGCGGCGCGTGGGGGCGCGTGCGGCGTCCGATTCCGGCGACGTCGGCGGCGATGGAAAGCTCTCGTCGAGGCGGTCGTCTGGGTATACTGTACGTCTCAATCGGACTTCTGATTAGTTCTGTAGGTCAAAATATATTTCGTCTCGTTTTTCCTACAGATCTTCTACTGTATTACTCAATACACCCTTCTTCAACTTGTACCAGTGGAGCAACAAGAAGAAGATAAAGCTCGAATGAGATCTAGAGAGAGAGAGGCGTGTGAGGCGTGTTTCACGTGAGATGTAGGATTGGGGTTCTCTTCTCATGAGCTTAATGATGTATATATAGAGCTACAGTAGGGATCCTAAGGAGATTAGGAAAAGGGCTCCTTAATTAATTAGAGTAACTGTGGGCCAAACCCACTCCTCTAATTAATTAAATAATATTAATGGGCCACCAACATTATATTATTGCACTCCCTTTCCCTAGACCAAATTACATTTGAGACTCCAAGAATAATTACTCGATTTACCTCCCCATGTTTAAGATATAATGTCCATTAATTAATTCGATTACTGACAATCAAGAATTAATTAATTTATTATTATTTCACCGAAGCTAGCGCTCGTTCATCACATTTTTATTATGCCGGAATTTAATCCACCAGCAGGGTTTAGCATAACAATCCTTCATGAACTCACTCCGGGGACATCATCAAACTAACGCACATGGTGACCGTAAATATCCTAACAGCACATCCTATATATAATAATATTACCCAAAACAGTAGGAATATTAATCCAGTGAACTGAACCTCACCCATGTGAATCAAAGTAATATATATTATATATATCTGCCTGTTTAATATCTTACGGGTTAAGAGAACGCAGTAATTAACCGAGGCCTAGTTCATTTACGACGATCAGTATAAAATGAACTTCTCCTCTCTGGGATCCTGTTCAATACATAAATGTACTAGTGCAACTAATCAGTCAAGACAAACTGTACAGTTGACACTACAACCGTTCGGATGGGGTGTTCATGTCCATCTAGGTTGTGAACAACTATTCTTGTTCGCAAGTGACTGACAGAGTGATCTTCGGTTCGCCCGATGACGACCCACCCTATCTAAGTGCAGAACAACAGAACGTAGAACTTGTTTAATCTAACATGATTCTCATTCATAAAGGGTAAATGTGTAATAACATGCAAAGCCAAGCTTTCAGTATATAACACTAACAATCTCCCACTTATACTTAAAGCTTTCGCTTTTACAGTATAGTCCTATCAATCCGTTATTCTAAAAGACCTATGTCGATCCTATCGCCATGCATCCTCTGATGCAATCTTGGCAACATCAACGTCTCCTCTACCAACGATATCCCGAATCAGATGGTATTTGCGCTCTATGTGTTTGCTTGCCCTGTGGGCTCGAGGTTCTTTTGAGTTCGCTACTGCTCCACTGTTATCACAGTACACGGTGATACCACGTGGCAAACTCGGTATAACCTCTAAGTCCACTAAGAAGTTCCTGAGCCAAACTGCCTCTTTCGCTGCCTCTGAGGCTGCTATGTACTCGGCTTCCATGGTGGAGTCTGCCACGCATTTCTGCTTAGCACTCCTCCATGAAATGGCTCCACTTCCCAAGGTAAACACATAACCTGAGGTTGACTTACTTTCATCCCTATCTGACTGGAAATCAGAATCACTGTAACCCAGAGGTAACAAGCTGTCTGCACGGTAAACTAACATGTACTCCTTAGTCCTTCTCAGGTACTTGAGTATATGCTTCACCGCAGACCAATGTTCCCGTCCTGGATTACTTTGATATCTAGCTACCATGCCAACGGCGTAGCTAATATCCGGCCTTGTGCATAGCATTGCATACATGAGACTTCCTACTGCCGAAGCATAAGGAACTGTCTTCATCTCCTCTATCTCCTTAGACGTCTTAGGAGACATCTCCTTAGATAAAGGTATTCCATGTCTAAAAGGTAACATACCTTTCTTGGAATCCTGCATGCTAAATCTGGCCAAGACAGTATCTATGTATGAAGACTGGGATAAGCACAACATTCTCTTCTTACGATCTCTAATGAGCCTAATACCAAGAATGTGTCCTGCTTCACCTAAGTCCTTCATATCAAACTGCTTAGACAACCACACCTTTACGTCTGATAACTCCTTCTTACTGTTTCCAATAAGCAGTATGTCATCTACGTAAAGCACAAGAAACACCACCACGCTCCCACTGATTTTCTTGTAAACACAATGCTCATCCGGACATTGAGTGAACCCGTACGACTGGATCACCTCATCAAAACGGATGTTCCAAGATCTCGAAGCTTGCTTCAGTCCATAAATAGACCGATTAAGCTTACACACTAGATGCTCACGACCTTCAGCAATGAATCCCTCTGGTTGCTGCATATAGATGTCTTCCTGCAGGTTCCCATTAAGGAAAGCTGTCTTGACATCCATCTGCCAGACCTCATAGTCCATATGAGCGGCTACAGCCAAGAGAATCCGAATGGACTTAAGCATAGCTACTGGCAAAAAGGTTTCATCATAATCAATACCCTCGATCTGGGTATAACCTTTCGCAACAAGCCTAGCTTTAAAGGTTTGCACCTTCCCATCCAATCCTCTCTTTCTCTTATAGATCCACTTACATCCAATGGGTCGTACTCCATCGGGCGGTTCTACAAGATCCCAGACCTGATTAGAGTCCATTGACCCCATTTCAGCTTTCATTGCAACATTCCATGAATCTGCATCTTTATCTTGCAGTGCCTCATCGTAAGTTCTTGGGTCCGATTCTAGGCCTCCTGGAACTGAGTCCGATGACTCTCCAAGACCTATCCATCGATCGGGTAAATGAGAAACCCTCCCACTGCGACGAGGCACTGTCTGCACTGGTACACTCTCAGTGTGCCGTGTTGCAGTATTATGTGATGTATCTACTTGCGCACTCGGTGGGGAACCATCGATTTCACCCCTTAACTCCCCTAAAACTAGTCTACTCGCGGGCTTATGATTCATAATATAGTCTTCTTCCAAGAATCTAGCGTTCGTCGAAACGATCACCTTCTGATCCTCGGGACTATAAAATAATCCACCTTTCGTTCCCTTGGGATAGCCTACGAAAACTCGTGCTTCCGAACGTTTCTCCAACTTGCCAGGTTTCTGCACTAACACGTGTGCAGGACTACCCCAAACTCGAAACTGTGAGAAACTGGGTTTGCGCCCTTTCCACATCTCATAAGGGGTAGTGTCAACTGACTTCGATGAAACCATGTTCAGAATATACGATGTCGTTTCCAATGCGAAACCCCAGAACGAATCTGGTAACCTCGAATAACTCATCATAGACCTAACCATCTCCATAAGAGTCCTATTTCTTCGCTCTGCAACCCCATTCTGCTGGGGCGTGCCGGGTGCAGTCAGTTGGGATTCAATCCCAGCTTCCGATAAGTATGTCCTGAACTCTCCAAAAAGGTATTCGCCACCTCGATTAGAACGAAGTGACTTGATACATTTACCATGAAGGTTCTCCACAACTGCCCGATACTCCTTGAATTTCTCAAAGCATTCGGACTTGCGGTGCAACAGATAAACGTACCCAAATCTCGAGTAATCATCTGTGAAAGACACATAGTACTCGAAACCTCCTCTAGCCTGGATCGACATAGGACCACACAAATCAGAATGAATCAATCCTAGCACTTCTTGGCTCCTATACCCCTTTGCAGTAAACGGCTTCTTGGCCATCTTACCTTCCAGGCATGATTCGCAAGTTGGATAGTACTCTTCCAATGGACCGAGATGTCCACTGGCCACTCACTTTTGAATCCTCCTAAGGTTGATGTGCCCAAGTCTAAGGTGCCACAGATATGCTTGATTCATCTGCAAAGACTCCTTCCTCTTTTTAGATGTAGTTATGACATTATTCAATTCATTATGTTGCACTGTGGGAGAGTTCGGTTTGAGAACATATAAATTGCCAACTAATGAACCACAACATATGAAACGATTTTCAAAACGAATAATAACCATGTCATCAAACGAAACTGAAAAACCATCCATAACAAGTTTAGAAACTGAAACAAGATTCTTTCTATAACTAGGAACATAAAGGCAATTTCTCAAAACCAAACTACTACTATCGAACGATAAAGTAACGTCTCCCACTGCAAAAGCCGCCACTTTCGTAGAATTGCCCATGTAGACGGTGATCTCTCCCTCCCTAAGTCGCTTGGTTTCCTGGAACCCCTGCAAAGAATTGCAGACATGATCAGTGGCTCCAGTATCTACACACCAGGTTCTGGTAGATACAACCGCTAAACATGTTTCTACGACATTAACGAGAGAGTTACCTTTCTTGAGGAGAGGGCAATCGACCTTCCAGTGTCCTGACTTATTGCACTTGTGGCATCTTCCTTTCGGTTTCTTTGCCACAGCCTGAGGGGTCGGTCGTGGGTAAACCGGAGCATCCTGTGCCTTCGCCTTTCCTGCAGACTTCTTTCTCTTCCTGCCCTTGTGAGGCCTGGAAGGTCCAGCCTGCTCGGCGACTAGCACCTGAGGTGCTTGAGTGAATAAGGCCTCCACCGACTGAAACCCTGCAAGCAGTTCTGGAAGAGCCATATGCATCTTGTGCATGTTGTAGTTCAACCGGAATTGATCAAAGCTCTTCGGTAAAGATTGGAGCATAATATCAACCTGGGTTTCCCCGTCAATATAACCTCCCATAACCTCAAGCTCATTGAGCTGCGCCATAACCCTGAGAGCGTGCTCCCTTACGGGTGTGCCCTCGGCCATGCACGTACTCATCAGAGCACTCAAAGCCTCTTGCCTAGCAGCCCTAGACTGATGTCCGAACAGATCCCTCAGATTGAGAAGTATATCTGCTGCAGTGTCCTTAGACTGATGCTGATGTTGAAGAACATTTGACATAGAAGCCAGAATGTAACACTTCGCCATCTCATCAGCCTTTTTCCACCGAGCATACTCCTCTTTCTCCTGCTCAGGAGCATCAGCCGCCGGCACCGCCGGACAAGCATCAGTGATAGCAAACTTATAACCCTCAGCAGTCAACACTATGTCTAAGTTC
The DNA here is from genome assembly GCA_008636005.1 of Striga asiatica. NCBI lineage: Eukaryota > Viridiplantae > Streptophyta > Magnoliopsida > Lamiales > Orobanchaceae > Striga > Striga asiatica. The sequence goes on along the minus strand of BKCP01006038.1, from coordinate 322,964 downwards.
CTCTTCCAATCAATGTAATTAGGACCAGTAAGCTGATTTTCTTTTAGAATGACAGACAACGGATTGAACGACATGATGAATATCCTGAGAATCATGCAAATAAATTTTACAGATTAAACACTTTTGAATTTAACTGTTAATATTGATATCCTCAAAACAACATTAACTTAAATCCACCGACATCTATTACACCTTGTGAGAATGCATGCTACGAGGGTCGCCCTACAAACTCGCATTTTGTAAGAGAAAGACTTTTCTAAGGCCCATTAATTTCCATAAGTCAAAACCAAATTCATGACGAACGAAATTAATAGTCGGTCTCCATTTGGCCATGCAATAGAATTCAGGGACCCCGAGGGGGGTTAATAAATTTAATCGCATTCTAAGTGAATCTCATTTCTCGGTCCTAAGGTCGTCAAATTTGATTATACGTCATCCGAGGGGAAGCCCGTACGCTCTCTTAAGATTTCCTCTAACCGTCTAATATTAGAAATTTGTCCTAGTAATTTCCTACAATTAAATTTTAGCAATGTCACCCGAGGGGGAGCCCATTACCACAGCTTAATTGATTTACCGACAAATTAGAAATGGAGGCCTTAGGAATTTTACAATTAACTTTAATTTAAAATCCCTTCTCAAACTTAGTATAATTTAATGAGGATTTTTAACTATTTATACAATTCCAAATTAATCTATGTTAATGCAATAATTAATTAACATGCATATTAATTCATGCAATTCTAAATTAATCTATGTCAATGCAATAATTAATTAACATGTTCAATAATTTATGCAATTCTAAATTAATCCATGCCAGTGCAACAATTAATTACATGCATAATTTATTGACACAATTCCAAATTAATTATATGCATTACATAATTAATTAACATGCATAATTAGTCTAGCAATACTAAATTAATCCCATGCAAGAACATAATTAATTAACATGCATAAATAATAATTTAATGGCATAATAAATTTAAATAAATAAATTCACTATTATGGCCATTAAATATTGAGTCTCCTTAAACAAGGAAACTGTGACAGTTCTTTTCCCTGTTCAACTGGAACTCATTTAAGCAGTAGAATCGTGGTTGATCTTGTACTACTTGGACAAGAAGGCAAAACCTATCCACCTCCTGCAGCCAACCGCCGACCGCCGCCTGGCCGCCGGCCGCCGCCGCCGGTGGTCGGAAAAACGCGTCGTTCCCTTTTTTTTTTTTTTATTTCTTCGAGGCTCGTTGATCTCTTGTGATCTCCCGGTTATCAACACACGATCACAACACGAAAAATATAATTTACAAAATTACATAATTCGATCCTAGATCCAACGAATGGATGTACATGTTTTCTAAACAAATAATTAAATCTATCCGGTCAACCCCCGGGCGAATAATTATTACAAACATTCATCCATAAATTCCTCGACATGCCCGAGGCTTTAAAAACAAATTTAAAACCATACATCACATTCAACAACATTCATCAAACACATAATCGGCCATAATAGTGGATTAACTATTTTTCTGCAAAACCGAGTTATGCAAATATAATCCAATATATGGCTGCGTTTGAACACATCTTGTCAAATAAAGCCGTAAAAATTCGAACTTTGTACAAAACGAATTAACCAAGTGCTCTGATACCACTTGTTGGGATCTGTGACGATCTCGTTATGTACAAATCACGAATTCAATAGCAAACGTAAACCTATGCGCAGCGGATCTAAAGGTTTGACGTAGAGAACTTACGGCTTAAAACTTATGTAGATCTGGTTGACCACGAATGGTTGACCGCAATTGATTGAACGCAAATCACGTCTTGGGTTGCACGAACAAGATCAGATCAAAACTGGATCAAACGGATCAAAACGAGATTTTGCTGCCTGGCACCTTCCGGCGGCGCGTGGGGACGCGTGCGGCGTCGGATTCCGGCGACGTCGGCGGCGATGGAAAGCTCTCGTCGAGACGATCGTCTGGGTATACTGTACGTCTCAATCAGACTTCTGGTTAGTTCTGTAGGTCAAAATATATTTCGTCTCGTTTTACCTACAGATCTTCTACTGTATTACTCAATACAGCCTTCTTCAACTTGTACCAGTGGAGCAACAAGAAGAAGATAAAGCTCGAATGAGATCTAGAGAGAGAGAGGCGTGTGAGGCGTGTTTCACGTGAGATGTAGGATTGGAGTTCTCTTCTCATGAGCTTAATGATGTATATATAGAGCTACAGTAGGGATCCTATGGAGATTAGGAAAAGGGCTCCTTAATTAATTAGACTAACTGTGGGCCAAACCCACTCCTCTAATTAATTAAATAATATTAGTGGGCCACCAACATTATATTATTGCACTCCCTTTCCCTAGACCAAATTACATTTGAGACTCCAATAATAATTACTCGATTTACCTCCCCACGTTTAAGATATAATGTCCATTAATTAATTCGATTACTGACAATCAAGAATTAATTAATTTATTATTATTTCACCGAAGCTAGCGCTCGTTCATCACATTTTTATTATGCTGGAATTTAATCCACCTGCAGGGTTTAGCATAACAATCCTTCATGAACTCACTCCGGGGACATCATCAAACTAACGCACATGGTGACCGTAAATATCCTAACAGCACATCCTATATATAATAATATTACCCAAAACAGTAGGAATATTAATCCAGCGAACTGAACCTCACCCATGTGAATCAAAGTAATATATATTATATATATCTGCCTGTTTAATATCTTACGGGTTAAGAGAACGCAGTAATTAACCGAGGCCTAGTTCATTTACGACGATCAGTATAAAATGAACTTCTCCTCTCTGGGATCCTGTTCAATACATAAATGTACTAGTGCAACTAATCAGTCAAGACAAACTGTACAGTTGACACTACAACCGTTCGGATGGGGTGTTCATGTCCATCTAGGTTGTGAACAACTATTCTTGTTCGCAAGTAACTGATAGAGTGATCTTCGGTTCGCCCGATGACGACCCACCCTATCTAAGTGCAGAACAACAGAACGTAGAACTTGTTTAATCTAACATGATTCTCATTCATAAAGGGTAAATGTGTAATATCATGCAAAGCCAAGCTTTCAGTATATAACACTAACATCATCAACCTGGATGTCCAGGACACGGTTCCCTAATGCCAATAAATAGATATCATGCAGACAATATTGTTACCCAGGATACGGAGCATATTGAACCAATACTTGGTTCTCACCCATGGTAAATCGAAGTAACAAACAAATATCCCACATATCTAAGTATCACAATTAGAGTTAAGAATTAGTAGAGTCACCGAGACCTTGGTTCTTCATGACAGTCAGAACAGAAGAACACGTCTCAACTGTGATCCTTTCAATGCGACGCAATGCACTAGTGTAAACCTATAGCCAGGATAAGCTATATCCAGTTTGTACTTCAACTTAAACCGATAGTCATATCCATAACTATCTCAGTTGTGAATACATTTATATCTTATAACGGACCGACAATGTAATCTTCTGTGTGACTACTAACATACCACATTGTCTACAATATAAGATAATTGGACATTTAGCATACAAGCAATCATAAAGAAAGTAACAATGTGAAAACATTTATTTCAGTCAAATGGGAAATCGAATAAATACAATCTAAAAGCTCACATAAAAGTTTGCTTTACAGTATACTCCAACAAGTAATTCCTCTCCGCACGTACTGAACATCCATAAAAAATTTGGTGGATCCATCGTGATTCTTAAGATGGATTGAACCTATTTCTGTTGTCTTACATGCATTATTATTACCCATATAGACAACCCCTCAATTTATCTCTTGGAAATAAAAGAACCACTAACTTATGGGAGATATATGTAGGTGCATCCAGAATCCAAAATTCATTCTTCTGGATAAGATGATGATCGTGAAACCACAAGTGAAAATTCTGAGTCTTCACTTCCATCCTCGAACACATAGTCATCTTGAGGAGATTCGCCTTTCTTTTTCAACTTTGGACAGTCTTTCTTTCAATGCCCCTTCTCATGGTAGAAAACACAATCGTCTTTGTCAAGCTTAGTTTTGGAACGTGATTTTTCTCTTCTATTCTTCTTTTGGCTCTTCGACCTACCTCTTTTAACCAACGCTTCATCTTCTATTGCTGCATTCTTTTCTTGTTTATTGTTTTGTTCAACTCATAGCTATACAGAGTAGAACTCACCACTTCAAGAGTTACATTGTCTTGTCTATGGAGTAAGGTAGTCTCCAAGTGCTCAAACTCGTTCGTATGGAATGATAACAACATCAGAGTCAAATCTTTCTCGTTGAATGTGATGTCCAAGTTTAATAAATCTGCAATCAACTGATTGAATGCAGTCACGTGGTCATTCATTGATGATCCATACTGGTATTCAAATCGGAACAATCACTTTTTCATGAGAAGCTTCTTCTAGCCGCTATTCTTTTGAAATTTGTCCTCCAGAGCCTTCCACAGGTAGTGAGAAAAGTTCTCATTCTTGAACGCGTACTTCGGTTGTCTAGATAAAGACGAACACATTGTTCCACATGCAAAGCTATTGATATTCCTTGAGTCCTTCTCGTCAATGTCGTTTGGCTTCTATTCTTCAATGACAACGTTGATGCGTTGTTGAAATAGAAAATCTAGCACCTCACCTTGCCACATGTTGATATGACATGTCCTATCAAAGATCTCCACCGGGAGTATGATATTCGATATTACAGTCCTTGTCGGAATAAGTGCAGAGGATGAGGCATCCTTGATCTACTTGGCCATCTCAAACTTTAATGCAATGCTCGCCTCACTGAACGAGCCTAGAACGAACCTTCAACTCTGATACCACTTGTTGGGGTATCACAACAAGCACAATGAACGAAAATACCCATACAACAAATAGTGGAAAAAATTTATAATAACTAAAATAAGTCAACACAAATAAATAAAAGTCGAGAAAGAAAAAGAACACACATAATTGATAACGGAGTTTGGCAATATTGCCTACATCTCCGGGCACCGCCAACCGCAACGTCAAATTCACTAAATTCACTAATAAAATACAACTAGGGATAAGTAACTCACAAATTCAATTTTTTGAATTAAGGATTTTCTTGTAAGATATAAGATAAGAGAATAAGGTGGAATTGTAAGCTAAAGGTAAGGAACCTATTTATACTAAAATGATCCTACACATCTTTGGTACATATACGGTGTGGGTCAAACATTAATAAAAAATTTAAAGTTAAAGCTTACAAGGCCAGCATCACCTAGCACTCAGATGCCTGGAATCATCCGGAGCTTGGCTATTCATCAAATTAATTTGTAAGCCACTGAATCATTCTCCGTACTTGGGCAATATAATACTCCTTCTTCAAGTGATAGCCCATTGCATGTATGTATGCCTCGTTTTTTTTTTTTTGCGATCAAAAGAGAACGATCTCTCTTGCTATTTATTTATTTATATTCAGAAGTGAAAGGTTAATTATATATATAACATTTGAAACATATAATTAATGAGTAGTAAAAATGGGTGTTGATATACATCAACTCTGTTGGGAAAAATACGCTGAATTTTCCATGAAGTCGGATCCATAAAAGTGAAATAAAAAATAAAAATTGGACACACCAAATTGATAACGGAGTTCGGCCAATAATGCCTACGTCTCCGGACTACTGCAGATATTTTATTAGGAAGAAAAAAATTCACTCGTGTTTACAAACACTCTCAAACTCACTCACAACTCACAACTCAAAAATACACATAAATACTAAATTATTTTTCTAGCTCACTCTCTTTTCTATCTCTCTTGTGTTTTTCTTTGTTGTGGTGTGTCTTTGCTCATCAAATTTGCCTTCTATTTATAGTTGAAGAGTACACCATTTTTTTCCACATTTGTGTACTACATTTTTCAACAAAAACGTGGCTTCAATGTTTGGTGGCTTTGAGCATTTGATGGCTTCCAATTTTTGACACAAAATTGGTGGCTAACAATCTCCCACTTGAGGACTGATTTCAATCTGTCCTCACACCTCAATTACTGCAGTAGTCTTCTCGGTCTGTTATTCTAGCAGGCCAACTGAAGTTGAGCACAACTTCAGTTTGTCAATGGTCACCACCTTCGTTAGCATATCTGCTGGGTTCTTGCTTCCTACAATTTTATTCAAAGTCAACACTTCATCCTCGAGAAGAGATCTGATGAAATGATATCGTATGTCAATGTGCTTAGTTCTGGAGTGAAACACTGAGTTCTTTGCCAGATGTATTGCACTCTGACTGTCACTGTGCAAGACACTCTCTTTTTGAGCGAAACCCAACTCTGCTAACAATCCTTGAAGCCATATCAATTCTTTACTGGCTTCTGTCACTACTACATACTCAGCCTCTGTAGTGGATAGAGCAACAATCTTTTGTATCCGCGACATCCAACTAACAGCTGTAGCTCCGACAGTGAAAACATAACCGGTGGTACTTCTTCGGTGATCAACTTCACCTCCAAAGTCTGCATCTACGTAGCCCTGTAACTTTAGATCTCCTTTTCTAAAGTACAGACATTTTTCTGTTGTGCCCCGTAGATATCTCAAAATCCATTTGACTGCTTCCCAATGAGCTTTTCCTGGTTTTGACATAAACCTGCTCACAACTCCCACTGCATGGCCAATGTCTGGCCTCGTACAGACCATCGCGTACATCAAACTTCCAATGGCTGAAGCATATGGAATCTTAGCCATGAACTCTTCTTATTCTTTTGTTTGAGGAGACTGATCCTTGGATAGACGAAAATGGCTGGCCAAAGGTGTACTGACTGGCTTAGCCTTGTCCATGTTAAATCTCTGCAAAACACGGTTGATGTACTCTGCCTGAGATAACTGCAAAACTCCCTTTTGCTTATCTCTCGTGATTTGCATTCCAAGAATCTTCTTTGCTGGGCCTAAGTCCTTCATGTCAAATTCTTTTGACAACTGCATCTTTAATTTTCTGATGTCTTTCATATCTGATCCTGCTACTAACATGTCATCGACATAAAGTAGCAAGATGATATAGTTGGACTCATTTTTAAAGAAGCAACAGTGATCGGCATTGCACTTCTGGAAACCTTCCTTGTGCATGAAGCTTTCGAACTTCCTATACCACTGTCTTGGAGCTTGTTTCAGGCCGTACAAGCTCTTCTTCAATTTGCACACCATATCCTTCTTTCCATCTGAAAATCCTTCAGGCTGGTGCATATAGATCTCCTCATCTAGGTCTCCGTGAAGAAATGCAGTCTTCACGTCTAATTGCTCTAGGTAGAGCTCTTCACTAGCCACAATACTTAACACCGTCCTGATAGTATTGAGTTTTACAACTAGAGCAAAGATTTCAGTATAGTCAACTCCTTCTTTCTGCTGAAATCCTTTGACAACCAGTCGGGCTTTGTATCTCCTGGAACCATCATGGTCTTCCTTCACTCGATACACCCATTTGTTGTGAAGTGCTTTCTTTCCCATAGGTAAGTTGACTAGTTCCCATGTCTGATTTGAGATCAAGGACTTCATTTTGTCCTTCATGGCAAGCTCCCACTTGCTAGCATCTGTGGTTTGATAAGCTTCTATGTAATTTTCAGGCTCCCCTTCATCAGTCAGCAGCATGTAGTCCATGTATCTCCTGTTAGGAACATGGGGCCGAGAGGACCTTCTCAATACAGGAGCTGGAGTAGGAGGTTCTGATTGCACTTCACTTTCTTCATTTGATTCCTCTGATCGAGGATTCCTTATTATAGGAATGTCTGGGATATCTTCCACATTCGCATTAACTGGCCCACTCGCTTCTGAGTTGCTGGCACTTGTCTTATGCCGGTCCTTGTACATCACTCTTTCATTAAAGATGACATCTCTGCTGCGGATCATCCTTTTCTTTTCGTCATCCCATAAGCGGTAGCCAAACTCATCTTCACCATAACCAAGGAAAGTACATTTCTTTGATTTTGGATCAAGTTTGTTTCTACCTTGATCACTGATGTGCACATAAGCTACACACCCGAAAGCTCTAAGATGTGAGAGTTTTACTTCTTTTCCGCTCCATACCTCTTCTGGTAACTTGTGATCCAGTGGTACCGATGGACTTCGGTTGATCAAGTAAGTTGTTGTGTTGACTGCTTCTGCCCAGAACTGCTTTGGTAGGCCTGACTGCACACGCAAGCTTCTGGCTCTTTCAGTCAACGTTCGATTCATACGCTCAGTTACACCATTGTGTTGAGGCGTACCAGGCACGGTTCTCTCCATTCTGATCCCGTGCTCGTAGAAAAACTTCTTGAATCTGGTGGTTACGTATTCATCACCATTGTCGGATCTGAGCTTCTTGATCTTCAAGCCTGTCTCATTTTCCACCATAGCTTTCCAAAACTTGAAAGCTTCAAATACTTCTGACTTGTGTTTCAGAAAGTAAACCCATACCTTTCTGAGTGATTATCGATAAAAGTCACAAAGTATTGCTTCCCACCAACGGATGGGACGGTGGTTGGACCCCAGACATCAGAGTGGATGAGCTCAAGCTTTTCCTTCTTTAGAGTTCTTCTACTTGTTTGAAAGCTGACTCTCTTCTGCTTTCCAAGTATACAACCTTCACACATGTCAATTTCTATTGACTGGAGGCCTGGTAATTTTCCTTTTGAGTGAATGATCTTCATCCCTTTTTCACTCATATGCCCAAGTCTTTGGTGCCATAGATTGGGACTTTCATTTGCTGCAACTGCAATCAGATGACATGCTCCTGTTGTCTTGTAAAGAGTACCACTCTTTTTGCCTCGAGCAATTGTCATCGCACCCTTTGAAATCTTCCAATCATCACCATGGAAGATTGTCGTGTAGCCTTCACTGGCTAGCTGGCCCACGGAGATTAAATTCTTCGTCAGGTCGGGAATATGTCTGACATTTTCAATTCCCATACAGACCCGTTCAACTTTATTTTGATTGCACCTTTCCCTACAACCTCACATGATTGCTCATTACCAAGGTAAACTTTACCAAGGTTACCAGGAACATAATTTTCGAGTAGTTCCTTCTGTGAGGTAGCATGAAAGGATGCTCCAGAGTCTAACACCCAAGAGTCATCCTTGTTCTCTAAAGAACATATCAGCGAATCTCCTCCAGAGGCTGAAGCAATATTTGCCTCTTCCTTTGCCTCTTAACCCTTCGGTGCACTCTTGCACTAGTTTCTGTAGTGCCCGGTCTTCCCACAATTCCAGCACTCGATCGACTTCGAGGTTTGGGAACTACGATGATTTCTGGACTTGGATCTTCTTCCTTTTGATTTGTTGTGTCTGCTTTCTTTGGTTGAACTTCTTCCTCTTGACTCTGTATGCAATACAGAAGAGGTCGATGGTTCACCCGACTCTCTCCGCCGGATCTCTTCACTGAGAACCAAATTTTGGACATCATCAAATCTCAACTTATTGCTTCCCGATGAGCTACTCACAGCCGTGACTGTAGCATTCCAACTTTCTGGTAGGGAAGACAAAAGTATTAAAGCCCGTACTTCATCATCGAACTCGATCTCAACTGAACTCAACTGGGTTGTGACGGTGTTGAGCTCATTGAGATGATGTGCCACCGAAGCACCTTCGGTCATCCGAAGGTTGAACAATTGCCTCATCAAATGAACTTTATTTGAGGCCGATGGTTTCTCGTACATGTTGGAAAGAGCCTTCATGAGGCCTGCTGTCGTCTTTTCTTTTGCAATGTTAAAAGCAACATTACGGGATAACGTCAGCCGAATGGCTCCAAGAGCTTGTCTGTCAAGGAGACTCCATTCTTCCTCCTTCATGTCCTCTGGCTTCTTTCCTATGAGTGGTTGATACATATTCTTCTGGTACAGATAATCCTCGATCTGCATCTTCCAAAAGCCAAAGTCCGCACCATCGAACTTTTCGATTTTCATTTTTCCTTCGTCTGCAGCCATCACTTCGACTCTGATCTGACTTCTCTGCCGGATCGTTTCTGCAATTTTGTGAACTACCGTGTTTTAAAACACGTCGGTAGATAAATTTGTAGCGCCGACAAAATTGGTACTATTCACGTTTTTAAACGGAATAGTAACACCACACAAAAAAATACAGAATTAACAATCTGGCTCTGATACCAGTTGTTGGGAAAAATACGCTGAATTTTCCATGAAGTCGGATCCATAAAAGTGAAATAAAAAATAAAAATTGGACACACCAAATTGATAACGGAGTTCGGCCAATAATGCCTATGTCTCCGGACTACTGCAGATATTTTATTAGGAAGAAAAAAATTCACTCGTGTTTACAAACACTCTCAAACTCACTCACAACTCACAACTCAAAAATACACACAAATACTAAATTATTTTTCTAGCTCACTCTCTTTTCTATCTCTCTTGTGTTTTTCTTTGTTGTGGTGTGTCTTTGCTCATCAAATTTGCCTTCTATTTATAGTTGAAGAGTACACCATTTTTTTCCACATTTGTGTACTACATTTTTCAACAAAAACGTGGCTTCAATGTTTGGTGGCTTTGAGCATTTGATGGCTTCCAATTTTTGACTCAAAATTGGTGGCTAACAAACTCAACTAATCATGAATAGGTACATGGCATTATTCTAAGTTTTTTACGTGAAAAATCAAACAAGCAATGTGGTGCTTAAATTATGCGATAATATGCGAAACATTTCGGCGGATATGCGATTCGTGATATGGGTTTGCGAGAAAATAGCGAATAGTCGTAAATTATGCGGCTTTCGATTTGGATATGCAATTCATGAATATGCGAACATATTACGCATAATCGTTAATTATCTAGCGCTACAGATTTGGATATGCGAATCGTAAACTATGCGAAAAAATATCATAATAATAAATTAGGCGACGTTCGATTTAGAAATGCGATAACGAAATACAAGAAAGTGTTTCGCATGATTGATGAATTTGGATAGACGGTTACAAAATATGCGAAAGTGTTTAGGATAATTATTAACTATTCATCAGATTCGGACTTACTTTGGTATATATGTCGCATAGTTGTTAATTTTGCGATTCATTCAAGTCCAGATTGCCTATAGATTACTTACTTGTAACAGTGCGTGTATACGACTGTAGAGAAACAGAGAAAGTAATTCTTATGAGAATCACACTCCGTATACATATATATTTTAATCCAATGTTTTACCACCTGATGCGTTAAATGTTGTATGCATTTATTTTATATTTTTTATCCGGAACACCTGGAGGTTGATCAGCTAATAGCTTAGTGCCTGTAAAATAATAGTATGCCAGTGAAAAACAAATCTCGTTTTTCAGGTTTGTTTCAGAAGATTACAAGGACCACATTAAGAAATAAATTTTTGGAAGGAAAGAAAAAGGAGTTTAAGGGATGCTATTGCACCTGAACTTGTCCAGAAAACGAAATTAGATCTCTAGAACAATATCTGCCACCATAAAAGAAAAACTCAGATAAAAAAAACATTAGGATTTATCAACCCTTCAGTTAACACAATAATGCTAACATCTAGATACTGAAAATCTCAAGAGGACCAGAGCCGTCTTTTGGGGGGAGCAGGGTGAGCAACTGCACAGGGCCCCCAATTAATTGGGGCCCCATATATAAATATTAAAATATTATATATATAATAATATAAATAAAAAATATAATAATATATAGAAAGAGCCTTTTGTGTTTTGTCTATCCGGGGGAGGTTCTTTCCTACTTGAGAAGTGGAAGTTGTTATTAATAAAATATTAAAAATATATTATTCAATATTGTAATTAGGGGGGCCTAATTTTATTTTTCGCTCTGGGCCCAAAAAATGTTGGAGACGGCCCTGAAGAGGACACAAAATTTTGTACAACTCACATTCTAAATCTGTTTTGTCCCATTTGCTTCTGTAACTATCTTCTTCGCACTCTTCCTTGCGACTCTCGGTCATATCCATATATTTTCTTGACCCTATCTTGGGACTTGGCCTCTGAGGACATATCTTTTTACGCAGCATAGCCTTCAATCTCCCTTCCCAAGCTCATTCAACACCCTTCCACACAGCATATTACTGCAACTTCCCCCCGACCTCCACCACAGCCACACTGCCGGCGGCCGGAGACATCAGCGCCGGAGACGGCTCCGGCGCCGGCGACGGCCACCACCAAGTGACCGGAATCCACACCTTTCCATTCGGTATGTTAAGACGCGGCTCCACCGTTGCGTCGGGCTCCTCTATTCCGACGGCCGGCACCTCAGGCCCGACCCCACAAGCCGCTAGATCCACAGCCCCCGTTGGGCACTATTGGAGCCACCGAACAGCCCCTGACGGGCTCATCCACACCGACATTGGCCCCCGCCACCACCCGATCCTTCCGGGATGCGATTATCGGCAATCTAGCCGGCAAGTCGGGCTACCAAAGACGATCGCTTCAATCATTTCGAGACAAGCAATGCGGAACTATCACGCGCTCCGAGGAGGGACGGTTCACGGCTGGTTTCCCAGATCATGACATTTCTTTCTTAGTCGAGCCGTTTGCGAATGCCCTTATTTTTAAGTTTTCCTTCTCCGTCCCCAACCTCCGAGATTTATCTGTTGGATTAGGAAAATTGAGTTTTAAGGGTAGACTTGCTCCTGCGTATTTAAACTTCAATCATTACATTGTGTTTTTTGATTTGAAAGAGGACTATAACTCAGTGTGGATTAAATCGTCTATATCCATTTGTGGGTGCACGGCCCGGGTGTTCAAATATACCCAGGATTTCTCCTCTTCGGCGGAGTCTCCCATTGTCCCAGTCTGGTGCTGCCTGCCAGGCCTCCCCGCGCTCTTTTTTGACCCCACTGCCCTTATCTCGATTGCCACTTGCATTGGCAATCCGATTGATGTTCATGACGCCACAACCAACAGGTCGAAGTTCTCTGTCGCACGGGTGTGCGTTGAGATAGATTTGCGTGGTAAGCTCATTGAGGAGATTGAGCTCTCCCACGGAGGAAAGACCACCACTAAGAAGGTGATCCATGAGAGAGTTCCTCCGTTTTGTACCATCTGTGACCATGTTGGTCACACACCGACTGATTGCTACACCAAGGGCAGCAAGTCCCGGCAGTCACTTCCTCCACGCCACCGAGTGGCTAGATCGGGGACCTCAGCTATTCTGAGGGATCCTAATGGGAAGGGTAAGGCCCCTGCCCGAGCGCCTAAGTCTCTGAAGGGACAGAAGGACAAGGGCAAGGCGGTTATTGAGACTCCCTACCAGGGCAGACAGGTCAGCCAGTCTAACCACCTCAAGGAAGTTACCTTGGACAAGCCAAAGTCCAGAGCTAAGGGGTTGTTCCCTCGACAGTCCCTCCATTCGGCACCCGTGGGCGTTCACTCCTTCTTCTCAGTCCTTGCTTCAGAGACTGAGGATGAGCCTGCTTCCACCTCCAGCCACCCAGTACACTCGACTAGCTCTCTCCTTGATGATGATGACCTCTTGGACGACGAGCCAGGACCGTTGGTCTTCTTAGCTAATAGCCTTCATTCCCCTCTCATCGCCTCTAGCTCCTATACCAATGCGCAGCCGAGTGACACTTTCATCTCTATGGAGGAACCTCATAAGCTGAGGTCCCCTCCTGCCTCCACTCTATTAGTAGGATCGGAGACTTTCCCTTCACCCTCTCCTGCCAGTGAGCAATTGATGGTGCTCACAACCAGACCCTCTTCTCCGACCACAGTTGGGGCGCTTTTGGCCCCAACCTCTTACATCCCCTCCCTCCCACCCCCCCAGGAGTCGGGAAACACACCCACCCATGACCGGGCTCTGATCGTTGCAGGCCCAGGAGGCCCCCTGTTGCCCCTACTGGAGGACCTCCAATCGGAGAGCATAGATCACCCCCGGGCGAGATCCCTGGAAAATATTCTTTCTGAGAGTCCTTCCCACCACCGCCCTCAGACCAGATCTAGGGCCGCGCGACGCTCGGCGAACCGACTCTTACCTCTCTCAGATAGACAGACACAGCCTAGCCATGGGCAGAACCGGTTAGGTGGCCCCCTCGACATTTGATATGTCAGTCACAACCCTAACTTGGAATGCCCGTGGCCTGGCTAATAGTGTCACTCTTGCTCACGTTAGATCCCTAGTTCGTGACCATAGTATAGACTTTGCTGCTTTCCTAGAGCCCATGACCTATAACCCCTCGTTTGACTTATATTCTCAACGTCTTGGTTTCCACTCCAGCGTGGGAAACGTATCTAACAAGATCTGGTTCTTTTATTCGCGAGACTTTACATGTCGGATCATCCGTGATACGGAACAGGTCCTGCATGTTGAACTCTCTGCCGCTCATCTCCCGGAACCAATCTTTCACACTCTGGTCTATGCCAGCTGTGCGAGGGTTGGTCGTTATGATCTGTGGGACACCATGCGCGAGATTGCGGAGAGTATGGAGGGATCACTGTAGATGATTAGCAGTGATTTCAACATCTTTCTTCATCCCAATGAGCGCATTGGTGGCCAGTCGGACCGCTCTGTGGAGATCTTAGATTTCGCCCAGGCTGTGGCAGATTGCAAGTTAATTGACGCTGAATACGAAGGTTCGCCATTCACGTAGGAGAGGGCTGAAGTTAAGGAGAGGCTTGACCGTGCTTTGATCTCTGAGGCATGGACGAGGGTGTTTGCGGTCATGACCGTCACACACCTCCCTCGAATTAAATCTGACCACGCTCCCATTCTTATCCGGTGTCGGTTTTCGAGCACCCCACGTCGCTCTTCCTTTAGGTTCCAGAACATGTGGACCCACCACCCCACGTTCCAGGACACGGTTAGGGCTTGCTGGCTCCATTCGACGGGGCTTTTTGGGATGCGAAACCTGAAGGCGAAGCTTGATATATAGACTGAGGCGCGTTTTGAAGCAGTGGAATTGGACGGTATTTGGCGACATTTCTCAGCACCTTGCTGCATCTTATAGTGCGTATACGGTTGCTGAGCGAGCCTATGACTTGGATTCGTCACCAGAGAATAGGACCACGATGCGCCGCTGCGATGCTGAGTACCAGCTCCGCCTCCTTATGGAGGAGGATTTCTGGAAGCAGAAGGTTGCGGTTCGCTAGGTTGCGGAAGGGGAACGTAATACCAACTACTTTCAGGGGTTTGTGAGGCAGAAGCGAGTTAAGTCGTATATCCATTGTATTGAGGATAATGGGTCTTCCTTGACTCAAGAGTCCGAGATACGGGAGCCGGCTGTGACACACTTCCAGTCTCTCTTCACATCAGATCGCGGCTGGCTTACGCCCCCCGACGCTGCCGTTTTCCCCACCATCCCGCAGTCGGTCGACCCTGTTGACCTCTGCGACCTCCCGACTAGGGAGGAGATCAGGGAGGCTATTTTTGGGATTGATCCCAACAGTGTTTCTGGCCCGGATGGCTTCTCGTCTCTTTTCTTTCAAGCCTGCTGGGAGATTGTGGAGACTGACGTTCAGGAAGTTGTGGTGGATATCTTCTCGGGCCACCGAATGCCAAAGTCCTTCACAGCGACCTCTATTGTTTTGATACCTAAGAGACCTAGTCCGAGTTCCTGGTCCGACTATAGACCTATCAGCCTTTGTAATATGACCAACAAGATCATCTCCATAATGCTTAATGGTCGTCTAGCTCCCCTCCTCCCTTCCCTAGTCTCTCCGAACCAGAGTGGATTCATCAAGGATCGAGTCATCAGTGATAACATCCTTTTGGCCCAAGAGATGATCCATGACATCTCCCATGCGAATCGTTTACGATCTCCGAATCTTGTGCTAAAGCTAGATATGGCTAAGGCATATGACAGGGTCGAATGGCCGTTTCTCAGGGAGGTTCTATCTCGGATGGGCTTCCCTGAGCGTTGGATTAGTTTTGTGGAGACGTGCATGGAGCACTGCATGTTCTCGGTTCTTCTTAACGGTAGCCCTACTGACTTCTTCCCTTCCACTCAGGGTCTTCGGCAGGGAGATCCTCTATCCCCCTCTCTTTTTGTCTTGGCAGCGGATTACCTGTCCCGTTGCCTTAACGGCTTCATTCGCGACTTTCCGAGGATGACCTATAGCACACGTGGGTACGGTCCTCCCATCTCACACCTATCTTATGCGGATGACATTATTATCTTTACTCGTGCGGATAATAGTGGACTGACTGAGCTCATGCGCCTCTTGGGGCACTATCGCTCGGCTTCCGCTCAGCTTGTCAGTGTGCAAAAGAGCACCTTCACCCTTGATCAGCATATTACGGACCAGTGGGACCATTGGGTCCACGAGCGCACTGGCTTCGCACGTGGAGACCTCCCCATCACCTACCTTGGTGCCCCTTTGTACAAGGGCCACCTCACGCATGAGCTTTTTTCTGACGTTAGACAGAGGATGATTGACCGGATCTCCGGTTGGTCTCACAGGCACCTATCTTTTGGGGGTCGGCTTGCTCTGATCAAGAGCACCCTCAGCACCCTGCCGCTTCACCTCCTTACAGTCCTTGATCCCCACCAGTCTACTATCCACGAGCTAGATCAGATTCTGGCCCGTTATTTTTGGGGGCATGTGAAGGGTTCTCGGAGAGGGAGACAGGTCCATTGGGTGAAGTGGGACTCTTTTTGTCGCCCCTTATCTGAGGGGGGTCTTGGGATCCAGCGTTTCTCGGATGTCGTCACTGCATTTTCTTACAAAACGTGGTGGCGATTTAGGGAGGATAAGTCACTTTGGGCACAGTATCTTCGCCGGAAGTACTGTCCCGGAGGCACTGCCCATCCCTGTCGGGCGACAACTACCGCCCGCGATAGTAGGCAGTGGAGGCGGCTCACCAGGGTTGGTAGACGTGCTCAGAAGCACTTTTTTTTTTCTCTGGGGGAGGGGGATGTTAGCTTTTGGGATGACTGGTGGTTCGGTGAGGACCCCCTTTCGAGCACTAGATAGGTCACCCACCTTCCCTTTTCTACAGGTGAAGGACCTGTGGACGGAGGGCAGATGGGATAGGGATAGGCAAGAAAGGATTCTGGGTACTAGAGCGGGCCTTAGTGACCAGGTGATAGATGAGATCCAGTAGATTTCCATCTCGGAGGACGGTTTGGACGGTATAAGGTGGAGGCTTACATCTTTGGGTGCATTCTCTACGACCTCGGCTTGGGGGGAAGTACGGTAGGGTGACCGGCCTAACCTTCTCTTCGGGGCAATTTGGACCGACCTACTTACCCCTACCATATTTGTTTTCCTTTGGCGCCTCCATTTGCGCCGCCTACCGATTGACACTTTGATGCAGACGAGGGGGTTCTCCTTCCCCTCCGTTGCTACTGTTGTGCCGAGACTGGCGATTTTCAGACAGAGACCTTTACCCACCTGTTCTTAGAGAGCGAGACTGTGAGGAGAGTGTGGGAGCATTATACCAGTTACATTCATATCCCTCTACCCTCCACAGATACATTCTTTGAGCTTCTGAGTTTTTTCAGACACCGCACACACAGTAGACACGTGAGCTTCCTTATTCTTTGTCTGATCCTTTGGGCCACCTGGACAGAAAGGAATAACGCGAAGCATAGGGATAACCCTTTTTTGTCTTCTCATATTATTTTGCAGGTTGACCGACATCTTTCCCTTCTCACCGCTTTGGGCAGACTCACCCAGAGAGACTGGACAGGCTGCACGCCACCTCACCGCCTTGCACCACCTCCGCTGGTGCCTGTCCAGCATCTACGTCTCAGAGCTGTTGTTTGGCTGAAACTCGAGTCGCCTTGGGTTAAGCTAAACACTGATGGAGCCTTTGATTGACTTACTGGAGTTGCAGGAGGTGGGGGCCTGATTAGGGATCATAGTGGCGCCTTTATTGCCGCGTTTCATGCCCCTCTTCGGGCCTCCTCGAGCTATGACGCGGAGGTTCAGTGTAATGCCCCGTTTATTTGTGGATTATTTTGGATTTATTTTTATTATTTTTATTGCTATTATTATTGTTATTATTAATTGGTAGTANTTTAATTAAATTAAAGTTTGCGAAAAATTTATTGTGATTTTTATTAAATAAATTCGATAAATATTTCAAAATAAAGTGGGGCGTTACATTCAGGTACTTCAGATCGGTCTGCTGATTGCCGCCTCGATCTCCTCTCACATTTGGATAGAGTTGGACGCGGCCGCTGTCATCACTCTTCTGTCATCTGGACATCAGGACACGTGGCAGTTCCAGCATCCTCTCATGCGCATCAGAGCCACCCTCCAGTCGATTCGCTCCAGGATCTCGCACATCTTCCGCGAGGGGAACCGGACAGCTGACTTCCTCGCAGGCATCGGGTCCTCCACCCCCAAAGAATCATTCTTTACCCTGACGACATTCCTATCCGCCTCCGCACCCTCATACGGATGGACCAGATGGGATGCCCTTCATTCAGGTTTGTGTAGCAGGACCTACCTTTTGGCGCTCCCGCCACACTGTCATGCTGACTTTCTAGCCGGGACTCCCCACCGGATCATGATCTGTTATTTTCATATGTTGTCAGTTTTTCTCTGTATTTTTTCTTTTCTTTGTTGTTTTTTGGTTTTTCATTTGACTAGATGTATATCAGACATTGCACTTGTAGCTTTGTGACTTTTTAGCCCAATTAGGACATTTTATATACAGGTTGAGGGTTCTGCCTTAACCCCCACCCTACTCGGGTGTTGGTTAAAAAAAAAAAAGCATAGCCTTGAACATCTAAAGTAAACCGACCTTAATACGAAATACGAAAAGCAAAACAAGTTATGCCATAAAAGTGAATAGAATGTTTTCTGACAGAGAGAGTTTATGCACATTTAATCTAAGAATAACCACGAAAATAATGTTTTGTGACTGTAGTTGCATGTCAGCATGTAAAGTACAAAACCTTTTTCATTATTGAGTTATCAAATTTATGATCTAAGATCCGATCCTTCACGATCAGAAGTGCCTTCTTGCGGAGAAAGGATAACGACTTTTTGTCAAATCTACCCAACTGATTGTCTTTTCTGCCCTCGCGTACAATACTTGTGTCACTTTTTGACTCGTCATCAGTCTCTTTCTTGGCCTCTATATAAGTCCAAGAAATTGTGGACAGAGAGATTTCGCTTTCCAGATTCCAACAAAAACCGGAATCAAACGAGTTTTGCTTACTCAGTAATGTTCTCAAATGCCAATCGCCATCTTCAGGACAATATTGAGCGGAGGCGAGATTAATCTCAGCTTGTATAAAATTGCTATTCCCGAATGTGCCAATAGCAAGTAGCGAATTAGGCCAATCCGCGAATTCTTCCAGAGTAGACTGCCGCATTTTCTGGTCTGTCACACATTAACAAAAGAAAAATGTCTCCTGCGGCCTTTTCTTTTCGTTTTTATATATTATCTTATCGGCTATTGTGTATTTTTCCCACTAATTTTGTTCTAAAATACTATTGATACGAGTGATTGATAAGAAATTTATATTTAAATTTAAAAAAATAATAATTATTATTTTAATTTTCAGATGTTTTTTTAATAACTATACTACTGTCGATATTTAAAATAACACGCATCACTTATACAAATTACCATCGTATATTATAATATTTTTTAAGTTATATCATTCAACGGCTTTGTAGTTAAATTTATTTAAATAATTTTATTTTTTAATTAATATTAACAGATATTTTATTTTTTATCATAAATATAAATATAATTACTTATTTATTTTGTATATACAAAATAGATGTCAAATTAAAGTTCATCAAAACATGATTACTTTGATATATTATGTAAATAAAAAATTAATTAACTATAAATCTATTTATAATTTAAGTTAATTATTTTTTCATAATTTCAGAAGTAAGATGAGGAAAAAAGAAAGATTGATGAGAAAACTTATGCCTTATCAATCACGTATCTATACATATAAAGAGAATAACCATTTTCTAACAATAGTAGCTAAAACATCTTGGAACATTAAATGCATACCTTCTTTGAAAACTCTTAAAATATATGCATTAATTGCTTTCATATACACAATTACAAATCATATGAAATCAGATATGATCAAAATGATTCTTTATTTTAATAATTTATTAACATCTGTAATAATTTTATTGATGTCCATTGTAATAAACTACGAATTTAATTTTCCATGATTCATGTTGATTATTTTATTGGCAAGATAGACATGAAAACATATTTTATATTCTAAGCATATTATTTTTTTCACCAATATTAATTATCATCCTAAAATATTTATGAAAATGTTAACATGTTAAGTAATTTTTTTCTTCATCTTTATTTCATTATATATATAAAGAAAAATCAATTATTCTTCAAATTAATATAATCTATTGATATATGAAGAGCCAATGATATTTACTTGAAATAGTAACAAAAAATCAACAAAAAACCATTTGGTTTTTCGCCTAAAATATTTACTAAATTGAGTAATCTTTTTGGCCAAATTTGAATAATCTCGCCTATGTAATATCTTTATTTTTTATAAAAAATTTAAAATGTAAACATTGGTTTCGGGCCTAATTTTGTGTCTATCGGATATATTTATGCTTTTATTTTTTTAAAATCATACTGTCTTGCCAATCAAAAAATCTGAATTTTTGTTAATTTAAACTATCAGTTTATTTCAGACGTTTTTTGTTTCTTGACAATAAAACAAATATGAATTTAGTTAATTTCAACAAAATATTATCAATTATAAAAAAGACGATTTTTCCAATAATAAAATATAATTACACATTTGANACTAGTTTTAAACCTATTTATCATTCAAGTCCATAAGGTAACACAATTTAAGTACACTACAACTAGAAAAGTAAATTTTATTTGCATATAAAATATTAGATTTTGATTTTTTCAATACAAATGCTAAAATTTGATTCCATAAGGTAGCAAAATTTAAATCTTTTTAAAGCTCTAATTGATAGCAATTTAACATTATTATAATTCCAAAACAGTACCCTCGGCGTAATAAAACTCATTTGCACGATTTTCCAACCTAATTAACAATTGGACTCTTACTTCTTTCTCGTCCTTTTCTGGTGATCACGCCCTCTTGCGAGGACTCTTACTTCTTTCTCGTCTCCTGCTCGACCTCTCGCGATCTTTGTATATGAACTCCTTCAAGTGGCCCGCCTTTATCAACCTCTCAATCTCGTCTTTCAAGTGTCGACAATCGTCAGTGTTGTGCCCGTAATCCTTGTGGAATCGACAATATAAGTTGCTTTTGGGCTTCATGGGTCCATCCTTCCTCGTCCGCGGCCATCTCATCACATCGTCGCGGATCTCTCTTTCCATTACTTCCAGAATTCTTACGTGAGGGGCTGACAGTGGTGTGTATTGAATCGGCCTCCATCCTCTAGACCGTCCTTCACCCCTGTCAGCTCGCGGTGACCCTCTTCTTTCTCCTGTCGACTGGCTCTTCTTCTCCTTTTTGTCATCTCGTCCATCAATCTGGGTCATTTTCATGCTCTGTAGGTAATCGACTTCTACCTCCTCGACATTCATATATTTGGCACACCTTCCCAACACGCCATCGAAACTCCTACCAGGGCGTTTGGCCAAAGAATTCTTACATAAACCTGGTAGTAGCCCCCTCGTCAATCCTCCTGATTTGATTTCCTCTGTCGCTGTTGGGCACTCAACACACGCCTTTGTAAGTCTCGCCACATATTCTCGTAACGACTCGCCCTTCTTTTGTTGCATGCTAATCAACGAGAGGTAAGCCTTCTCTTGCACTCTCACACTTGCAAATTGGTTAAGAAAGCTCGAGCTAAAGCCATCGAAATCCCTAATCGACCCAGCTCGTAGCTGGTGAAACCAATCCTGGGCCGATCCTGTCAGAGTCGTCAAGAAAGCACGGCATTATACTGGGTCGCTGTAGCGGTGGAGCACCGCCATGTTTTCAAAACTCCTCAGATGTCGAGACGGGTCAGTGGAACCGTCGTACCATATGTTCAACTCCCTGAAGCTTTTGAGTAAGTCGGTTCTCAGGATCTGCTGCGAGAATGGGTGTTCTTTTGCTCCTCTGCTCTTCTTCCCACCGACTCGAGCTTGTAAGTCGCGGACCTGAGCCAACAGTTGCTCTAATGTCTCGTCCCTTGCTTGCGGATTGATAGTTCGAATGGAGGATTCCTCCTCGTCCACCCTTCTGTTCTGCTGTACGTTTGACTGGGCTTGTTGCTCGACACGGGTTGTTGCTCGACCCGAGGCGGGTACTCGACGTGGGGCTGATGCTCGACCCGATGCGGGTACTCCACACGAGGTTGCTGCTCGACCTGCGCCATCTGCTTCATCTGGGCAGCCACGGCTTCAGCGATCATCCTTTGCATTTCGCTCCTCGTCATCGTCAAGGTCTGCTCCTCGATGCGGGGTTGTGTCTGCTCCGGTACCTCCTGTATTCGCGTCGAGACATCTCCGTTGGTTCCTTCTCTCCATCTGGGTTAGGGTTTTGACTTGTTTCTGTCTGGGTCAGCACTTGCAACTTTACTCCAGTCGGAGTGACGGGAGTTTCTCCGCCCAACGTCAGTCCTGGTTGTGGAGGCCCTCCAAATGGTGGCATCCCCATCATCTGCGTCACTGGGTGCTTTGTGGTTGAAAGTGGTGGTGGCCTCTTGTCCATCCACGTTCCCCTGAACTCCTCATTTAGATTTCTCTGCAAGCCTTCCTTCTCCGTCATCGGCAAACAGATCGGAGCTGGGTGTGAAGCTCTTTCTTCCTTCAAGAACTTCCCACAGACGGCGCCAATATGATGGGTCTACTTCCAGATCTGGAGTAAACCAGTGGATTTGAGCTCAGATCTGCTTGAACCGCCTCTGAATCATTGCTAGACCGCGAGATACCTGCAAAAACTCAACGCCGGAGGTGTTTCCGGCGTAGAGCCTCCGACGCTCAAGTCAGCATCAGAGTGATGAAGAGATGCTGCGCAGCAGCTATAGGGGAGAGTGGGAATGAATGAGAGTTAGGGTTTGGGGTTACCTCACCTCCTTTATATAAGAGTGGACACTTACTTGATGTACCTAAAATGCCCAAGTCGGTGGACCTGGAAGGTCCAAAATGCCCCGGTCGATTTCGCCTCCCCTTGCTGCTGAGTCATCACAAGATTCCTTCTTATCCTTTGGAGTATATAGAGCTTTGAGTATATCGTAAGTGTTATGAGTCGACATCACATCTTTGGCCTTCGAGGTATACAGAGTCGACCTCAAGAGCTAGGAGGTCGACTTATGATCATATGAGGATTCGGAGGCTACGCTTGGTTGTTTCTTTTGAGTGGAAGTCATCTTCAGAGAATCGTTTTAGTAAGTCGACTATCAGGAGTCGACTTAGAATATCCGGGTGCTCGAAAGCTACTCTCCTGTTGCTCTTCGTATGCAAAGGTCGACTAATGGAAGTCGACGTACTGAGGTCGACTTGTGA
Source organism: Striga asiatica (assembly GCA_008636005.1). Taxonomy (NCBI): domain Eukaryota; kingdom Viridiplantae; phylum Streptophyta; class Magnoliopsida; order Lamiales; family Orobanchaceae; genus Striga; species Striga asiatica. The sequence continues at coordinate 299,611 of BKCP01006038.1, read as the reverse complement.
GAGTCGACAGGGCAGATTCCTACCCCTTCCTGATTGCCCTTGTGGAAGTCAACTTGAGCATGTCGATAGGGTCATGTCGACATGTGAGTAGTTCGAGGGATTCACCGGTCGGGTAAGGAGCCCTTGGACCGGTTTATCCTTATGTGGCTATATCATCTAGTCCCCCCCCCCATCCTTATGTGAATAGACGACTTGGTTTTCTCACTGATCCAACGCTCAACGTCAATTGTCTTCGCCTATAAATACGCCTCCTTCTCTCAAGAGGTCACCTTTCGCATTCTCGAACTTTTTGCTCACTCAAACTTCTTCAATTTCTCCGGGGATCTTTGCTCTTCGGCTTCACCGGCGCCCTTCTTCTTCTCCGGAAACTTCAAGCTCATTCAGAGTTCCAACCAACCACGCCATCATGTGTAAGTTATACTTCCTCTCTTATTTCTCAATTTTTTGTCGGTTTTTCCCTTCTTTAATTTTTTTGGCCTTTTCGAACTTGGAGTTCATGTGAGTTCTTCACGTTCTTCGGAGATTTTTTATGGATTTCGCGTTGGATCTTTTTACGCGCATACTCTGCTAGGATTTATTGTTTTTGTAAGTCGTCGGCTGCCGATGTGCAGTCAATTTTCATCTGTCGTTGAGTCGGCTTCTGTCGACTTAGTGGTCTTCTTTCTTCGGTTTTCCCTTTTTGAGTCGACTAAGATCGACTTAGTGATTTATTTAAGTCGAGTTATTTATAGCAACTGCCCCTTTGTCCTCTCATCCTTTGTCGATTCTTGCGAGTCAACCTGATTCGTTCTGGTAGGCTTTAACTCGTGACTTTACTAACTTCGACCTTCTCCTTCTTTTTCTTTCCGTAGCTTCCGACTCGTCTCCTCTCTTTGACTCCCTCGGTCAGCAGGTCAATGACTATATTCATTAAACCGACGAGGGTTCTAGTTCTAATTCTGTCGAGGTGACCGACTTTAAGATGGTCTCGTCACCTCCCCGTCCTTCCTCCTCTCGTGCTTCCGCTTCTACTGTCGACTGGAATGAATATGACCAAGCGCTTCTGGCGGGGGGTTTTGTCGACACCTCAAAGAGCCCTTCTCAATAAGGTCTCTCTCGTCTCGACCTCATTCCTCGAGGTATTCCTCTTAGGTTTTTAGATATTCCTGTATATAGAACGAGTCTCGTATCTGTACCCATAATTGCTCCTCTTCTCGACTCACACAATGTTGTATCCATAGCTTATCCTGTAGTTAGGTTAGCAACTCTAAATCCTTGTTCTTATGCCTCTGCAGCTGAGGTCGAGGGCTTCAAGAATTTTAGCGGGCTCCCTTCCGACTGGGAGTTGGTTGCTCCTGGTCCCCATAACGATTTCGCTCATCCTCCCCCCGGCTGTCACACCTTTTTTATTGACCAAGTCGTCTTCGGGCTTCGGTTTCCCATCCAAGACGAACTTATTATGATTAGTAACTTGTACGATGTACCAATAAACCAATTTTCTCCCAATGCCATCCGTATTATGATAGCTTTCATAGTCGTCTCTCAAATAGTTCTTCATTTATTCATGCCAGACTTTTTCTTTTATTGCTATGGCTATCGACTTATCAAGGGCGCTCATTGCCTGGTTCGCCGCGCGGGTGTCACATTCCTTGACGATCTTTCTTTGAATGTTACCGAATGGAAGTCGAACTACGTGTTTATTCGACCAGCTGTTGGTATGTATCCCTATGTAAATACCTAGATAACTTCAAAAGTGAAACAGAATAAGCGGCCTCGCTCTGACGGGTTTGCCATGCTCGTAAAGGAGCTTAATAAGCACACATACAGTGCTCGTCAATTAATAAAGGACCGTGCGTTGGTCAATCATGCCCGCATCGTTATTTATGAGGATCTTCCTCGTCTTGATGATCCTCGTAAGCCATCCATGCTTCCTTTTGTGAAGTCGATCTCTTGTTCTGGTCATTTGTATTGTGGTTACTGTCTTGTTTTATTGCTAACTCCCCCCTTTTTTTTGTTTTGCTTTCAGTTAAAGCGCGTAAACGTTTTGAGGTGAAAAAGAAGCAGGAGATTGAGAAGCCGCCGACTGGTGACGCAACTCCTCTTCCTTCTTGACCCGAAAGCGGATCCGGGTCGAGGCCGGCTGGAGCAGCAGTCGAGACGACTGCTGCGAAAAAATCTAGGGTCGAGATCCCTAGCGCTGTTAAACAACACAAACCGTCGGGATCTGGCTCCCGAAAGAGGGCCCAAGACGACCGGGCCGTGGTCCTGATCCCCGACGACCTAAAGCGCCGTAAGGTCGACAAGGGAAAGGACCGACAGTCGAGAAGAAGGTCCCCTCCCCCATCACCGTTACAGACGTGACGGTCAAAATGCCTTCTCGGCTCTGGAATCATCCAGAGCCGTATCGAGTGGCTAAGTACCTCAACTCCCTCACCCCCGAGGACGACAAGCAGCGTGTCGAGGGGAACCTGTATGAGCGTTCGAACTACGCTATTCAGAGTCTCACCCGGGTATATTTTCTCCTCCTTCAGTCGTCTTGGTATCACATCTTTCTTAATCTTTATTTATCTCTTTCTCATCTTTCTTTGATGCTTTCTCGCAGTTTCTGGCGGCGGCGCTTCCTTGCCTCGAGGAAGGGAGTAAGGCTCCTGCTCTCTCCACTAAGTCCCTCGAGGACAAGTGCGAGGCTCAGCGCCAGGAGATCGAGGCACTGAAGGAGGACCTGGAGGCTTCGAAGGCACTTGTCGACAAGCTGAAAGCCGACAAGGCAGTGGCTCTACACCTAAACGGCAAGCTTAAAGACGACCTCGACAAGGCTCGTGGCGAGTGCGTGGTCGAGAGAGAGAATGGCATCGAGGAGAGGCGCAGAACCTTCTTGAAGTCCCCTATGGGCGTCATCTTTCTCAAGACTTATCGTCAGGAGGTCGTCAAAGCCTTCTGCAATTCTCCTGCTTTCCTCGACAAGCTCTGCCCTGCTGTCGTCCAATACTTTGATTTTGCTTTTGACGCGTGGGCGGCAGCAGTAGAGGGGTCTGAGTTTGCGGGGAGACTCGACCGCGAGGCCGTTAAGAAGACGCTCCCCGACCCTGAAGGTTATGAGGGTGATTCATCTCTTCCAGATGATTACCCTTGGTGGTCGGGACTCGAGGCTTGGGCCATTCGCAAAGCCGGCCTGAGTGCCCAACTCGAGGTCCCCACCGCTCTCCTAGTCGGTTCGACCGAATTAGTCAGACCAGAGGGGGTTAGCCGTGCAGAAGGGTTCGTGGAGAAAGAGGAGGCCGAGAAGCAGGGGACAGAGCCGCTTGCCGACGAGGATGTCGAAAAAGATGCTGACAATAAAATTGAGTCTATCGGGATGGAAGGTGGAGACGACACGGTTGAGAAGTCGACTGGTGACTCTTAGTTGTGTTGGTCTATTTTTGGGCTGTGCCGCTGTTTGCTCTTTTTGTTGTTGTTTTTTGTTTAATGTCGTTCTCGACCTATTTTCGAGTTATGTAAAGGTCGAGACGACTTCTAATGTAATGAATTTGCGCTGATCAATGTCATCGTTATTCTTCTTATTCTCGATGTTTGTACTTTGCTAATTGTTCCTTCTTTGAACTGTTTGTGTTTCATCTTACTGTTATTTCCTTATTACCTTCTCCCCAACCCTTCTTGCGAGCTGATCGAAGTCGAGCAACGATTTTAGCAGCTTCATAGCTCATAAACGTGAGGTTTTTCAACCCGTCTTCTCCCCAACCCTTCCTGCGAGCTGGTCGAAGTCGAGCAACGATTTTAGCAGCTTCATAGCTGATAAACGTGAAGTTTTTCAACCAGTCTTCTCCCCAACCCTTCTTGCGAGCTGGTCGAAGTCGAGCAACGATTTTAGCATCTTCATAGCTGATAAACGTAAAGTTTTTCAACCCGTCTTCTCCCCAACCCTTCATGCGAGCTGGTCAAAGTCGAGCAACGATTTTAGCAGCTTCATAGCTGATAAACGTAAAGTTTTTCAACCCGTCTTCTCCCCAACCCTTCCTGCGAGCTGGTCGAAGTTAAGCAACGATTTAGCAGCTCCATAGCTGATAAACGTAAAGTTTTTCAACCCGTCTTCTCCCCAACCCTTCCTGCGAACTGGTCGAAGTCGAGCAACAATTTTAACAACTTCATAGCTGATAAACGTAAAGTTTTTTAACCCGTCTTCTCCCCTACCCTTCTTGCGAGCTGGTCGAAGTCGAGCCACGATTTGAACAACATCATAGTTATTCCGATGTTCGTTGTGTGGATGTGTAGTAACATTAGTTGGACGAGGTTTTGTCATTCTTTAGGTGTGAATGCTGCATAATTGTGTATACCGATGTCATGAGTGTGAACTTTGTAGTATGCTCGAGATTCCGCTTGAGAATTTCAATCTTTATGGTTGTGTTAGTCGACTGCGTAGTCGAAGGTTTTGTAGCCTGCTCGAGATTCCACTCGAGAGTCACAACGATGTAATTGTGTAAGTCGACTTCGTAGTCGAAGGCCTCGTAGCCTGCTCGAGATTCCACTCGAGAATTTACAACTTCGTAGTTGTGTTAGTCGACTTCGTAGTCGAAGGCTTCGTAGCCTGCTCGAGATTCCGCTCGAGAATTTACAACTTCAGAGTTGTTTTAGTCGACTTTGTAGTCGAAGGCTTCGTAGCCTGCTCGAGATTCTGCTCGAGAATTTACAACTTCGTAGTTGTGTTAGTCGACTTCGTAGTCAAAGGCTTCGTAGCCTGATCGAGATTCTGCTCGAGAATTGACAACTTCGTAGTTGTGTAAGTCGACTTCTTAGTCGAAGGCGTCGTAGCCTGCTCGAGATTCAGCTCGAGAATTTACAACTTCGTAGTTGTGTAAGTCGACTCCGTAGTCGAAGGCTTCGTAGCCTGTTCAAGATTCCACTCGAGTGTGTACGACTTCGTAGTTGTGTTAGTTGATGTCATAATCATTGGAGAGTTAGTCGACTTCATAGGCGTTTTGAAAAATTCGATTTTTCATGCAATCGTAATAAAATCGACGAATAGATATAAGAAACATAATTGAAGCATAAACGTTAAGATTCATTTCATCATTGAATTCAAATCAGACATCGTTCAGTACAAAAAATAGTTTTAGACATTGCCTTAGGCGTAAAAGCGTTTGAGATGGATCACATGCCAGGTCCGCGGGAGTTGTCGACCTTCTCCATCTTCGAGTTCGTATGCGCCCCTCTCGAGCACCTTCGTGATTGTATAAGGCCCTTCCCAGTTAGCTTCGAGTTTGCCGACATGTTTGAGAGCGTCGGCTCACTTGAGGACGAGATCCCCAACTTTGAAAACGTCTGGTTCGGACCTTCTTGTCGAAGGCCGCGCGCATCTTCTGCTTGTATTCGACGGACCGCACTCAAGCTTCTTCTCGCCCTTCTTCGATTAAGTCGAGGGCTTCTTCTATCATCTCCTCGTTTTTCTTTTCCTCGTAGAACGTCGACCTGTGGGAGTCCAGGCCGATTTCTATCGGCAATAGTGCGTCCATCCCATAAATCATGTGAAATGGAGATTGTTCTGTCGAGCTCCTTGGAGTCGTCCTATAAGCCCATAGGACTGTTGTCAACTCGTCGACCCAAGCTCCCGACGCCTTCTCTAATCTTTTCTTCAACCCTTGGAGGATAGTACGATTGGTCACTTCGACTTGCCCATTTGCTTGTGGGTGTGCGACTGATGCAAATCTCTGTTTTATTCCCATATCGAGGCACCATGCTTGGATCCTTTTTCCTTGGAATTGAGTTCCATTGTCTGATATTAACACTTTTGGAATTCCAAATCGACAACAAATATTGTTGAACAAGAACTGTATCATCTTTTCCTCAGTAATTCGAGCCAAGGGTTCCGCCTCGACCCACTTGCTGAAATAATTGACTGCGACTACCAAAAATTTCCTTTGTCCCGTCCCCATTGGCAATGGGCCTACCAAGTCGATTCCCCATTGAGCAAAGGGAATCAGAGAGTTGATTGTCGTCATATATTCAGCTGGCACATGGGTGACTTGTCCGTGTCGTTGACACTTATCCCATTCTCGCACGAGCTTCTCCGCCATTGCCCGTACCTTGGGCCAGTAATATCCTGCTCGCAGGGTTTTGCCAGTTAATGCTCGAGATCCTATGTGTGCTCCGCAACATCCTTCATGGATTTCTTTCAGAACATGGATTCCTTCTTCTTCTGAAACACATCGCAGATAGGGCCCGACCAGCGATTTCTTGTATAAGATCCCGTCGACTTCGAAGTACTTGCTCAAATATCGATCCATCTTTTCCACCTCTTGCTTGTCTCTTGCAGGGAGTCGACCCTGCAAGAGTTCACGAATCGACTTCCTCCAATCATCCTTCTCGTCAATTTTCATGGTTTCGCTTAGAACGCTCCCCTCGAGGTGCATCGTGGTGATGTGATTTCCTCCTTTTTCCCTCGTTCGAGCTTTCAATTCTTGCGAGCCAGTCAGCTCGTTTGTTTTCTTCTCGCAGGATTTGTGTTAATTCGAATTTCTCCAAGCCTTGTATGAGGCTTTGGATTTCTTCGACATACTTCATCATTCTATCTTCCTTTATTTCACAGTTTCCCAACACTTATCCGACGACGAGCTGCGAATCGGAATGTGCTGTGATCTCTGTTGCTCCACCTCCGATCGCCAGCTGGATCCCCTTAATGAGTGCTTCGTATTCGGCTTCATTGTTTGAGGCTTTGAACCCCATTCTGATGGCGAAGTCGAGCTGTTCGCCTTCGGGAGATACGAGTACGACTCCGAGACCGGATCCTTTGGCCGCAAAGGACCCGTCAACATGCATTATCCATTTCCTTTCCTCCCCTTTAGTGCCCTCTTGGATGAAATCAACTAGAGTCTGGGCTTTAATGGCTCGCCTCGGCTCGTACTTGATAGAATACTCGCTCAGCTCGACTGCCCACTTCACGAGTCGACCTTAGACTATAGGTCGACCTAACGTTTCTCCCAACTGAAACTTTGTTCTTACCACTATCGTATGATTCAGAAAATAGGGCCTCAGTTTTCTGGCCGTTATAACTAGTGTCAGGGCGGCTTTCTCGACTTCTGAGTATCTCATCTCCGTACCTTGAAGTATTCGACTTGTATAGTAAATCGGCTGTTGGGAACTTCCGCCCTCCCGTAGTAATACTGAACTCAAAGCAAACTCCCCCACCGAGATGTATAAAATCAACTCGTCACCTGGTTCTAGTTTGGTCAGCAAGGGCAGCTCGCTCAGGAACTCTTTCAACTTCTCAAAGGCCATCTGCGCCTCGTCACTCCATTTGAAAACCATCTTCTTCTTAAGTAATTTGAAAAAAGGGAAACTCTTCTCGGCTACTCGAGCAATGAATCTGCTCAAGCCTGCAATCCTCCCCGTCAGCACCTGGACTTCTCTGATGTTTCGTGGTGGAGCCATGTCGAGTATGGCCTTCACCTTGTCCTTGTTCACCTTGATTCCCCGTTCTGTGAAAACATATCCCAAAAATCGCCCGGCTTTTACCCCAAAAGCACACTTGCTCGGGTTCAACTTCATCCCAAACGCCCTAAGGGTGTTGAAAGTTTCCCTCAAGTCGTTTGGGTGTGAAGTCGAGGATTTGCTCTTCACCAGGATATCGTCAACGTACACTTCCATATTTCGCCCGATCTGGGGTTTAAACATTTGATCCATCAACTGCTGGTAGGTTGCTCCTGCATTTTTGAGGCCAAAGGGCATGACGACATAGCAATATGTCCCCTTGCTCGTCACAAAACATACTTTACTTTGATCCTCCGGGGCCAAGGGAATTTGGTGGTATCCTTGAGATGCGTCTATCATGCTTAACAACTCGCAGCCAGCCATGGAGTCGACTAACTGGTCAATTATGGGTAAAGGATAGTGATCTTTTGGGCACGCCAGGTTCAAGTCGCGAAAATTGATGCACATACGCCATTTGTTCAGAGCTTTCCGCACTATCACCGTGTTAGATATCCATTCGGGAAATTGGATTTCCTTAATGTGTTTGGCCTTTAGTAATTTGTCCACCTCGACTTCAATTGCTTTGTCGATTTCAGCACCATGGTATCTAAGTCGTTGCTTCACAGGCTTTCTAAGGGGGTCGACATTGAGTTTGTGCTCCATAACATCCGGATCGATTCTCGTTAACTCTTCGGGAGAGAAAGCAAATATGTCCCTGAATTCCTTCAACAATCCCACTAACTGTTCTCGCAACTGGTCCCCCAACTCTCTCCCGAATTTGGTGGTTTGGTCTTTTGATTCACCGATTTGAATTTTCATCAACTCCCCATGGGGCTCGAGGTCACTCCCTCTCGGCCTCTTTTCACTCGTCAATGGTTTCTTGCCTTCCTTGACCTCGGCTCGTTGGTTGGTTTTGACTGCGATCTGGTAACATGTTCTCGACAACTTTGATCCCCTCGAGCCTCTCCCACTCGATCTCCTGCGGAGAACTTCAACTTCATGTGATAAGTCGACACGACTGCTTGGAAGGCATTGAGCGCCGGCCTCCCAAGGATCACGTTGTAAGCCGACTCGACATTGACCACCACAAATCTCACCATTTTTACTTTTCTCAAGTCGCCTTCCCCCAGGACGACAGCGAGCTTTCCCAGGGGAGCGGCTTCCGAACCATTGAATCCAAAGAGTGATGTATGTAGAGGCGTAAGTTCAATATCAAGCTCCATCCTTCTGAGGCATTCATAGAAAATCACGTTTATGGAACACCCGGTGTCGACAAACACCCTTTGCCCCTCATACCCCGATATATGTGCGGTTATCATCAGGGCATCATTGTGTGGCCTCTCGACTTCACCAATGTCCGTAGGTCCAAAGTTCATCACTGGCCCACTCTCGTCGACCTGCTGCACCTCGACTTTCGCATATCGGCCTCGAGCATACGCCTTTCTCGCTCGGTTGGAATCCCCATCCGTCGACCCTCCGAAGATCATATTAATCACTCCTCTTTTTGGTGGGAGCTCCTCCTTTTTTGGTGATCTCGCCCTCTTGCGAGGACTCTTACTTCTTTCTCGTCTCCTGCTCGACCTCTCGCGATCTTTGTATATGAACTCCTTCAAGTGGCCCGCCTTTATCAACCTCTCAATCTCGTCTTTCAAGTGTCGGCAGTCGTCAGTGTTGTGCCCGTAATCCTTGTGGAATCGACAATATAAGTTGCTTTTGGGCTTCATGGGTCCATCCTTCCTCGTCCGCGGCCATCTCACCCTATCGTCGCGGATCTCTCTTTCCATTACTTCCAGAATTCTTGCATTAGGGGCTGACAGTGGTGTGTATTGAATCGGCCTCCATCCTCTAGATCGTCCTCACCCCTGTCAGCTCGCGGTGACCCTCTTCTTTCTCCTGTCGACTGGCTCTTCTTCTCCTTTTTGTCGTCTCGTCCATCAATCTGGGTCATTTTCACGCTCTGTAGGTAATCGGCTTCTGCCTCCTCGACATTCATATATTTGGCACACCTTCCGAACACGCCATCGAAACTCCTACCAGGGTGTTTGGCCAAAGAATTCTTACATAAACCTGGTAGTAGCCCCCTCGTCAATCCTCCTGATTTGATTTTCTCTGTCGCTGTTGGGCACTCGACACACGCCTTTGTAAATCTCGCCACATATTCTCGCAACGACTCGCCCTTCTTTTGTTGCATGCTAATCAACGAGAGGTAAGACTTCTCTTGCACCCTCACACTTGCAAATTGGTTAAGAAAGCTCGAGCTAAAGCCATCGAAATCCCTAATCGACCCAGCTGGTAGCTGGTGAAACCAGTCCTGGGCCGATCCTGTCAGAGTCGTCAAGAAAGCACGGCATTATACTGGGTCGCTGTAGCGGTGGAGCACCGCCATGTTTTCAAAACTCCTCAGATGTCGATATGGGTCAGTGGAACCTTCGTACCATATGTTCAACTCCCTGAAGCTTTTGGGTAAGTCGACTCTCAGGATCTGCTGCGAGAATGGGTGTTCTTTTGCTCCTCTGCTCTTTTTCCCACCGACTCGAGCTTGTAAGTCGCGGACCTTAGCCAACAGTTGCTCTAATGTCTCGTCCTTTGCTTGCGGATTGATAGTTCCAATGGAGGATTCCTCCTCGTCCACCCTTCTATTCTGCTGTACGTTTGACTGGGCTGGTTGCTCGACACGAGGTTGTTGCTCGACCCGAGGCGGGTACTCGACGTGGGGCTGCTGCTCGACCCGATGCGGGTACTCCACACGAGGTTGCTGCTCGACCCGCGCCATCTGCTTCATCTGGGCAGCCACGGCTTCAGCGATCATCTTTTGCATTTCGCTCCTCGTCATCGTCAAGGGCTGCTCCTCGACGCGGGGTTGGGTCTGCTCCGGTACCTCCTGTATCTGTTTTCCTTCGCGTCGAGACATCTCCGTTGGTTCCTTCTCTCCATCTGGGTTAGGGTTTTGACTTGTTTCTGTCTGGGTCAGCACTTGCAACTTTACTCCAGTCGGAGTGACGGGAGTTTCTCCGCCCAACGTCAGTCCTGGTTGTGGAGGCCCTCCAAATGGTGGCATCCTCATCATCTGCGTCACTGGGTGCTTTGTGGTTGAAAGTGGTGGTGGCCTCTTGTCCATCCACGTTCCCCTGAACTCCTCATTTAGATTCCTCTGCAAGCCTTCCTTCTCCGTCATCGGCAAACAGATCGGAGCTGGGTGTGAAGCTCTTTCTTCCTTCAAGAACTTCCCACAGACGGCGCCAATATGATGGGTCTACTTCCATATCTGGAGTAAACCAGTGGATTTGAGCTCAGATCTGCTTGAACCGCCTCGGAATCGTTGCTAGACCGCGAGATACCTGCAAAAACTCAACGCCGGAGGTGTTTCCGGCGTAGAGCCTCCGACGCTCAAGTCAGTATCAGAGTGATGAAGAGATGTTGCGCAGCAGCTATGGGGGAGAGTGGGAATGAATGAGAGTTAGGGTTTGGGGTTACCTCACCTCCTTTATATAGGAGTGAACACTTACTTGAAGTACCTAAAATGCCCAAGTCGGTGGACCTGGAAGGTCCAAAATGCCCCGGTCGATTTCGCCTCCCCTTGCTGTTGAGTCATCACAAGATTCCTTCTTATCCTTTGGAGTATATAGAGCTTTGAGTATATCGTAAGTGTTATGAGTCGACATCACATCTTTGGCCTTCGAGGTATACAGAGTCGACCTCGAGAGCTAGGAGGTCGACTTATGATCATATGAGGATTCGAAGGCTACGCTTGGTTGGTTCTTTTGAGTGGAAGTCGTCTTCAGAGAATCGTTTTAGTAAGTCGACTATCAGGAGTCGACTTAGAATATCCGGGTGCTCGAAAGCTACTCTCCTGTTGCTCTTCGTATGCAAAGGTCGACTAATGGAAGTCGACGTACTGAGGTCGACTTGTGAGAGTCGACAGAGCAGATTCCTACCCCTTCCTGATCGCTCTTGTGGAAGTCGACTTGAGCATGTCGACGGGGTCATGTCGACATGTGAGTAGTTCGAGGGATTCGCCGGTCGGGTAAGGAGCCCCTGGACCTGGTTATCCTTATGTGGCTATANGATTACGATTCTTCTCATATTGATAGTAATTTGACAAAAATAAAATTCTAAAATAAAAAAGTCCACTATAGTTTTTTTTTTTCCCGAAATGATAGATAGTTATATAAATCAAAATGCACAAATGTGCGAATACACAGCAGCCAACGGCTGAATACACAGCAGCCAACAGCTGAAAAAGTGGGAGGACAGGTCAGAAGCCCGCCTAGAATCCCGAGTAGCAACGCTAGAATAAAAAAACACACTCATAACTAACTAACCAACAACACAGACAACTATAATAACTACAAGGACCCCAACAGAGTAATACCCGAGTGTCGGACCCCAACGGAGTAATAAGTTTGACACCCGGGCTCACAGAGGCCAAACGGCCGAAGCCAAAGACACAACCTAAAACACAAAGACAAACACGAACACAAAAACTAAACAATAAACACAAAAGAAAATAAACTAGCAGCCCTTCCCCAGCGAACGGAGAAGCCCAAACCAGAAGTGAACGATCGACACAAGACAAATCCAGGATAAGAACCGGCTACCGAAACTGCAATCAAGCCTATACAGTAGAAGAATCCTAACCCCGAACTAGTCCACAAATCGACCCATCAAAGACCTAGAGAGCCATCTACAAACCCACACCGGTAGTTAGGAAAGTAAATTTCATTTGCAAAAAAAATTAGATTACGATTCTTATTTTTCAATATAAATGCTAAAATCTAATTCCATAAGGTAGCACAATTTAAGTCCAATACAATTAGAAAAGTAAATTTCATTTGCATATAAAATATTAGATTTTAATTTTATTTTTAAATATAAATACTAAAATCTGATTCCTTAATACAAAAAATATATTTCAATTTTAGTTTATAAAATCATTCCATATAAATGTTATACATATTTTATTTTTATGATTAAAATTTTAATGTTTTTATTTAATGGCCATGGACACATGAGTTTGTCCCACAATCGACTCGATTATTGATAATTGATGGTACCTTGTTTGCAAAGGTGCAATGGCAAGATGGAGAGTGAAGATAGCGAGATGCATTGCACCAAGTGCACCCATACACATGGCACTGCACGGTTAGAATAATTTTTTTTTTTTTTTGCAATATTAAACAATTTTTAATTAATTATAATATTATTTGGTACTTTATGACATGCTTTTCATATTTATAAAGATACAAGATTCAATTTGAACTCGGTGATGCTTCTGCAAATGGCACTATAGAGAGTGTGAATGGATGATTGCCAAGTCTTGTGAGCTTCTAAAACGTGAATTTTTTGCGTTAAAGGTGACTAATATTTAATGAAAAATTATCAAATATTTAAACTTTTATCAATCAAAAATATTGTATATAGAGAAGTGTTTAATAACATATTATTTTTTTTTTATATGTTGTATTTCTCTTTTTTTTCCATTATAATCAAATGATTAATTTTTAAAGAAGAAAATTTAAAATAAAGTTTGGAAAAAAGGGTTTGAGAAATAAATCTCACCGTGCAGCGCACGGGGAGTACACTAGTTTACCATTTAGGAGATAATAACAGATATATTAAATAATTTTAGTAATGGCAAATAATGAAATTGAAATAATAACAGATATATTAAATAATTTTATCATTCTGTTTTATTTTGATTTCTCTTCATATGGAATTCTTTTAAAATATATGTTCATCGCATTGTATGTTGAATAAACTATAATACCTTATGATTAAAATTAGAAAATTCAAAGATGTTTAATTGTTATAAAATAAAATCTGTATATTTTGTAAATTATTTGTACACAATGTTTAATTCTAGACTTATTTACATAATTTAAATTAATTATATTCATAAACAATATTAACATACATTAAATATTTTCATTACATAAAATAAAATGAAGAAGAATACTACATTTATACTTTTAAAAATAATAAGAATGACATTATATTACAACAAATTTTATAATACAATAATAATTGAGTATTGTACGAGGAACAAGATTAAGTAAATTTGTTATTTTTCTTATATCAGAGAATATATATATATATATATATATATAGGGAGTGGTTCAAATAAAAACCTCTTCTGATGTGAGAACCGTGAGAACCATATTTGATGCTATTTTTAATTGTGTATGATGCTATTTTTAATCTTACATGGTGCTATCATTTTTACAAATGCTAAGTTGCTATTTTTAATAAAATACATCCTGATTAAAAATAGCACTAAGGGTTGGGTTCAAGTGAGAATGGTGCTTAGTGAAAGAAATAAGAATGAATCTTAGCCATAAAATCTGATCATCCAACGTAAAAAACAAGCCAATTATTTACACTCATTAAGGGTATAAGAGACATTTTATCCTTGTCAATTGGGCCCCACTCCATTTACACATGCGTCTCTCACGCACACACACATCACATACCCTGTATACACAATACTCACACATACACATTACACATACATTGTACTCTCTCTCACACACACACTTTACACACACTACTCACACACTGTGCACACACACAACACACACACGGCAACTTCGCCGCGACCTGCCGCTCGCCACCGCCAGACCGCCGGCGCCACCTCCTTCTGCCACCGCTGCACATCCTCACATCTGCCGCCACCGTCACACAATATTGGTCACGCACAGAAGGCATGCACACACACACAAAACGAACCTCACACACACCCCTTTGTTGCCCGCCACCGCCGATTGCGCCGTTCGCCGCCCACCACCGCCGATTGCGCTGTTCGCCGCCCGCCACCACCGTATTCATCACGTTCGCCGCCCATTTTCCAACACTAGCACACAAAAATTTCCGGAGGCAACAGATGGGTAAGGAGGCAGCGATATCGCCGGAATCCGCCACGCCGCCTGCGAATACCGCTTCCGCCATTGCCAACTCAGAGAACCCTGCCTCCGCAAGAGCAGACCACTGGAACCGGCCTCCGCCGCCCGAAATTGTCGAGCCATTCCAATCGAGCCACCGCCGAAGTTCCTGTACAGAGGAGTTTCGCAGCGCCGCTCGCCGGATTCACCGTCCTCCAACGACCTCGAAATCAACCAACAGAGGTTAAAGCAGATTGGAGATGATGGAGCTGAGGTCTGCCGTCTACGCACAGACGAATCAATTTGNGTGAACTTGTTTTGAGATTTAGATAGGTTTGAGGGACTTAATTGCCATTTTATAAATTTTAATTATATTACAATGTAGTCCTTGGGCATAATCTGTAATATAGAGAACTTGTATTGTGTGTTGGGTGTATTTTTATGAAATGTCAATTTAGTACATGTGTCGAATATGTAATTAATAAAAACTTTATAAAGTCTATTATTCTTTATATATTTTTATACACACATAATTTATATAATACACATAATAATTATTTCAATTATATTATTTAGATAAAAAAAATGTAATAATAATTATTACAAGGTATATTTATTATAAAATAATTAATACTATATTTTTATTATATAAATATAATTTTAAATATATGACCTTGTTTTATATATGCACTTTGATTGCACATTAGTATTGAATGGATTTCACAATAGCGACCGTCAGAGCACACTTTAGCGACCAAAAAACGTACGAATTAAATTCATGTGTTCTAATTTTATGTTTTGGTCGATTATTTGTTGTTACTTTTAAAAACGAATATACATAATACTTTAACATCAATCACGTCATTTATCCGCACAAAACACAAGTATGGTAACGTACCAAAATTACAGTAGTTCGACATATACACTATCACGTTGCACTTTATAAAACAACACATTGAACTTTACAAAACAATACATTGCACTTTATCATTATCAGATTGCACAGTATTGATTGAAACCGACCGACCTCAATTTTATTCAACAAAAAATAATATGAAAAATAATAAATAAAAGTATTAACATATTAAATATAATTTCAATTTAAACAACAAATTGTTTAAATTATTTAGGATAATCCGGTTATTCGAACCGAATAAATCAATTGACTATGTTCATTTTTCAATTTGATTTGGGACAAATGGCCCACCGGGCCGCTACTCGGTGGGGTGGCCTTGGCCCTGGGCCCACCGCTACTCCTCATGGCCTTCTAGGTTGCTCTCTCCCAGTTTTTGCCCTCCTCAGGATTCAAACCCAGTACCGTGAGCATAAGGTACTAGTTCATGAGAACCCTGGTACTAAGCTCATTGGTACCAGGGTTCTCATGAACTAGTACCTTATGCTCAGGGTACTGGGTTCGAATCCTGGGGAGAGCAAAAACTGGGAGAGAGCAACCCAGAAGGCCATGAGGAGTAGCGGTAGGCCCAGGACCAAGGTCACCTCACCGACTAGCGGCCTGGTGGGCCAGCCAAGAGAGTGGACCCCACTGGGGCATTACAAACCCGCTTATCATAGTAAATTTTTCGTAACATATTTTTCGAAAATACTTATGTATCACTTTAACTTAACTCGGGATGCTACTAAAAACTTTTCTTTTCTAAAAATTCATTTTTCTGTAAACTTAATCTAACTACTGAGGTAGACATAAAGAAAACAGATTTTAAATCTTTAATCAAACATGTAAATATACCTTGTTCATACTGATGAACCGGTAAAATCTGAAAATAACATGCAGTGCGAATTGAAACACATAGCGGAAGTCTTAAAAACATGAATAATTATACAGACATAATTTATTTAAAAGTCCATATATCAAAAGTCCATTGAGTCATATCCCCGAATACCACATCTGATCTCACACCTCTGCACCGACCCTGTTACCTGAAAATGATAATAGTGGGGCGTGAGTACTAATCCACCGTACTCCGTAAAAACTCATACTAAAGCAAACATCAATAATAATATAATATCATAATCGTTGGTATACATATATATGAACCGGAAATCTGTTCCGATAACTAAAACTGAATCTGTAATCTGGTCGATATCTGATCGAATACGTGTGCACACTCTGATGGATATTTCTAAGGCAACTGAGACCCTCCATCAGAACTTGGGATGTACTGTTAAGGCAACTGAGGACCTTTATCGTAAGCGTATAAACTGTATACATACCTCGGACATGATATCAATATTTTAGTCAATGTAATACCCAGGCTGGGTCCCCACCTTTCTTCTTTGAAAACTCGTAAGTGCTGAATGATATAGCTGAATCTTCAAGCTACATAAATATATAAACCAATATACTAAGTACTACGCTCATATACTCAATAAGATACTAGAATACTCGATTCTATCACTTATCCGGATTATAATGAACACTCTTAAAAGTTCACTAAATCCCAATTTAAACTGTTAAACTTAAACTCTTCTTTAACTTTTACTTAAGGTTGAATACTTTTACATATAAATCATGACTTCTAAGACTTGAATATTGGCGTATAATCACATGTAACTTAAAATGACTCGGGAGGAAAATAAGCTAAATTTCACATGATATATGATCGAGTACATGAACTCAAAACATGCTCAACTTTTACCAACATCATATACATGATTTATAAGGATTTATAAGCTATTACACTCAACTTAAACATGCTTAGTACTAAAAATTTGAATTTAAAGCATATTCAACTCAAGTGCTAATCATAACATGAAATTATGTTATTTACATGCGAGACTTCAAACAATTTTATAAAATCGTATACTCAACATATTAAGCTGAAACTTGGTCAAATTGTTCGTCACTCATGTGAAAATTGTACATAATAGTTTCACATTAAAAGCTCGGACATGGACTGAATACTCTTGCATATAAAATCATCTAAACATACATGCGGTCTAAACATTTTATCTAATTCATTTCTCAACCTAAAATCATGAAATTTGGCAGGCATGCTCTCAACATATATATATACATGTCTTACAAATTTCATAATTTTATCATGCATTTATCTCGACTTATTCAAATTCAAAATACGCAGCTGAAACTGGGCATAAAAACTCGATTTGCATGATAAACTTTAAAAAATCTATAACTCGAGCTATACTTAACTAAATGACATGATTCTTGTTCTAATGTACGCCTTATTTACACAAGAAATACCCATTTGAATCATACTTTCCCAGATTATGCATATCATACTCAAAAACGCATTAAAACAGAGCACATATCACATACATGCGAGCTGGGAACTAATTTAAGTTCTTGCATGCCTATAAGCGATTATAAACTGAACTTATAAGGCATTAATATACATCAATAACCACCAAAGATCAGCTCAAAGCATATAAATAAGTTTAGTAGTTTACCTTCTTCAATTGACTCGAAAAAATCGAAAGTTTGATCTCAACCTATCTTCGGCAGAACTCCCCTCGATTTTCTCTCTTTCTCACGCTCTAGTTAAAACTTTGCTTAATTTGGTGTGAATTTCGATTCTAACCTGATGCCCCTTTTGTACAGAGTAGCAAAGGAGATAACATCACCTTCTTTACACCCACACTTCATCATAATAAACACCTTAGGGCCCTTGCCATTAAAGTTTTTCTAAAATCTTG
The DNA here is from genome assembly GCA_008636005.1 of Striga asiatica. Taxonomy (NCBI): domain Eukaryota; kingdom Viridiplantae; phylum Streptophyta; class Magnoliopsida; order Lamiales; family Orobanchaceae; genus Striga; species Striga asiatica. The sequence goes on along the minus strand of BKCP01006038.1, from coordinate 281,618 downwards.
CACAAAGTTGATTAAGCAGTGCTAGGTACATGAAATGCATGATTTCTCTTGTATATATCAAGACAAAAACTCCTCCCTTTAACCATACCTTAATATGTCTCGAAATTAAGCTAAAATGGCTCATTTATCACTTAAGAATACTTAAAAAAATTTGATAAAAATAAATAAAGATAAAAAATTGAAATCATAACTTGTAAACTTCTCCAATCTATAGTCAATGCGTAGAAAGGGCCATCACGTGATCCTAATCTGATTTAAATGATTAAATTCGAGACTTAATGAAAAATCTTCAATTTACGAAACCGAATTCTGACTTAAAACGAACGGTTACCGTAAACTCGAAAATTCTAAAAATTTTGGATTTCCCATTTTTTCTTTTTGCATTTTTCCTTATAAATGCTGAAAATCTTAATTCTTAATAATGATCTTGGAACATGTTGAAAACCCAAGAAAATAAAATTTTCGAAACCGAAATAGGACTACAACCGAACACCGAAAAAAAACTTTAAACTTGCAAATAAAATTTGAATATACGCTTAATAATATTAATAGACCTTCTTGTCTAAAAAACTTCTACTTAATCCTTATAACTTATCAATCCAATCCTATAAGTCACATATAAATACTTAGGCAATTAATAGCATTATGCCGACTAACTTGATTTAATGAAAAATGTTTCCAATTTAACTTTAATGTCAAGCCAAGTGAATATCGGTTCTATTTATTAACTGACCAGTTCATTTCATTAGCTTGATGACTTAAACACTTAACAAAATTCTAAGTATTTAACACTAATGATCGACTATAACTTAGGAACTTCTCGGCACGGTTAACTTGAATCGAGCTTAATTTACTTCTAAGGCTAATCTTTGCTCAATTATACTTCCAAATTAATGGATTGATCTTGACCTTAAAATGAAGAATAAAATTCTAAGAGATCTATTAAGGCTTGGAAATATAAAAGATCATTATTAATAAAAGTAAAATAGTTCTAACTTAGAACTGAAATAATTACTTTTATTAAATACTGAATGGGATATTACAATCTACCCCCCTCAAAACTATTTCCGTCCTCGGAAATACTGAAATTGGAATACATACTAACTGAGTACATATCAAAACTCAAAATCTGGAAAACGAGCCCCAATATCAGATTCTCGCTCCCAAGTGGCATTTGCTTCTCCGTGGCGATTCCATTTAATACGAACGAGGGGAATATCTCGATTCCTGAGCCGATGAACCTTTCGGTCCATAACTGATACTGGCTGTTCCTCGTAAGTTAAATCTGGCTAACTCTGAATCTCATTGTGCTGAAGCACATGATCTGGATCTCTCACGTATGCACGTAACATCGATACATGAAACACATTATGCACACTTGACAACTCGGGAGGCAAAGCTAATCTATAGGATACTTCACCCACTCGCTCTAGAACTTCGAATGGACCTATATAACGAGGATGCAACTTTTCTTTCTTCCCGAAACGAACGAATCCTCGCATCGGTCGAACATTCAGGAATACTTTATCTCTTACTTCAAACAGCATCTCACGTCTATGCTTATCAGCTGAAGACTTTTGTCGACTCTGAACAGTCTTAAGCCTTTCTCTAATCCAGGCTACTTGCTCAACTGTCTCCTCTATCATCTTGGGACCGAGTACTCGTCGCTCTCCTACATCGTCCCAATAAAGGGGCGAACGACACTTGCGGCCATAAAGTGCTTCGTAGGGAGCCATCTGAATAGATGCGTGGTAACTTTTATTGTAGGCAAACTCTACTAATGGCAACCACTTCTCCCACTTGTCACCTCTATCCAGAATACAAGCTCTGAGCATATCCTCGAGTATCTGGATTGTCCTTTCAGACTGGCCATCTGTCTCTGGGTGATAAGTCGAACTAAACTTTAACTGTGTGCCCATTGCTTCATGCAAACTCTCCCAGAATCTACTGGTAAATCTGGGATCTCGATCTGATATGATCGTAACAGGCACTCCGTGGAGTCGAATAATTCCACGGGTATATATCTCGGCTAACTTATCCATCGACATGGTCATTGTCACAGGAATAAAGTGTGTGACTTTCGTCAATCTGTCCACTACTACCCAAATCGCATCATGATGTTCTGACGACTTCGGTAGTCCTATAACAAAGTCCATGGTAACTTCTTCCCACTTCCACTTTGGAATCTCAAGTGGCTGTAACAGACCCAATGGACTCTTATGCTCGGCCTTAACTTGCTGACAGACCAAACACTTCTTTACAAAGTCTGCTACATTTCTCTTCATTCCCCTCCACCAAAACGACTTTGTCAAGTCGTGATACATTTTGGTGTTTCCGGGGTGAGCTAAATAAGGTGCACTGTGAGCTTCTGTCAAAATCTACTTTCGCAAGGCCTTAACTTTCGGCACAACAATCCTGCCTCTAAACTCCAAGGCTCCATCTGTGCCTTGATAAAAGCCTTCCACTCCTCCATCGTGAACTTTTTCTTCTATTTTACGAATAAACTGATCGAAAGACTGTTCCCTCCAGATTCGACCTCTTAACATTGGCTGAACTCGCATCGAACTAACACTTCCCAAAATCTCTTTAGGAAGTGACTCGACAACTTCAATCTGCAACCGCGCGAATTCTCTAATGAGATGGTTCTGCTGTGTGATACAACAGCCTAACTCACCCTTCACCTTTCGGCTTAGGGCATCTGCTACCACATTTGCTTTTCCTGGATGGTACGGAATGGTGCAGTCATAATCCTTCACAAGCTCTAACCATCTTCTTTGGCGCATGTTGAGCTCTTTCTGTGTGAAGATATACTGCAAACTCTTGTGATCAGTGAAAATTTCACACCGTCCACCATAGAGATAATATCGCCACATCTTGAGTCCGTGTACTACTGCTGCCAACTCTAAATCATGTGTTGCATAATTATGCTCATGTGGCTTCAGTTGTCGCGAAGCATATGTAACAAGTTGGTCATCTTGCATAAGTACACACCCCAAACCCTGCTTTGAAGCATCACTATAAATAGTGAAACCTCTAGTAGGATCAGGAATAATTAGTACTAGAGTCGTCGTAAGTCTTTTCTTGAGCTCTTGAAAGCTATTCTCACAATGATTCGTCCATTCAAAATTCACATATTTTCATGTCAGATTGGTCAAAGGAAGAGCAATATTTGAAAACCCTTCAATGAATCTGCGAAAATAACCTGCTAACCCGAGGAAACTCAGAACCTCGGATGGATTCTTGGGCACTAACCAATTCTGAACAGTTGCAATCTTTGCTGGATCAACTTCTATACCTCTCTCAGTGATAATGTGGCCTAAAAATGCCGCTTTCTTCAGCCAAAACTCGCACTTGGAGAACTTGGCATACAACTTTTCTTGTCTAAGGGTTTTTAAAACAACCCTCAGATGACTGTGGCTGGTTATCTCCTTCTGGTTGTCTCTTATTCTTGTTCTTCGCCTGCTGAACCATCACCGGCTATACTGTTGGCAAAGCTAGAAATTGAACTAATGGCTGCACCAGGACCTTCTCATCACCCCTTCTGAAACTGGCATCTACATCTTGTGCCTTACCTACAGTATCAGCATATGAATGGATGCCATATCCCGCTACATGGGGACGGACTGCTGGTCGTAGTCCATCACGAAAACGTCTTACCTTCTTCGCCTCCGTATCCACCAGATAGGTAACGAAGGATCCCAGGCGAGTAAATTCTCGCTCATATTAATCAACTGAGCGATTTCCTTGTACTAACGCTAAAAATTGGCGTTCCATCTCAGCCTCGTAATGAGGTGGATAGTATTTTTCCCTCAGCATCTCTTTGAACTGAGGCCAAGTGAGATTCTCCTTCTCACTAGGTCGCGTACCCCAGTATGCATTCCACCATAACCGAGCATCTTCTATCATTTGCAATTGAGCACAGACAATATGATGTCTCTCTGTACACTCCATGATCTCGAAAATAGACTCGAGACCCTGGGTCCATTCGTCCACCAAACGGGATCTCCTTGTCCTGAAAATTTCTTTGAGTTGTAGCCTCGGAATTGAGCAACTACTTCCGCTGTCGTCATATCCCTCTGAGATTGGTTACCACGACGTGTCATCTGAATAATCAACCGTAATATTTACCAAAACAGAAGATAGACTTTAGCCTAATTGGCAAGGAAACACTGACTTCCGATAGAATATAGATCTGAAATTTTTCTAAAGGAATTTCTATTACTGATTTAAGCATCATAACTGATTTCTAGAGTTAGGATATCTTAATCCTGTTGAGCATAGACTTAGTAATTTGTTTATATAAAACTTTTGCAAAAACTTTTAACAGCACTTACCTTGAAGTCGGCGAGGTGTGAGTGTGGTGTGGTCTGGTTTTTCTGTAACTTCTGTCAAAACGGTGGCTCTGATACCAACTGTAACACCCCGCTTATCAGAGTAAATTTTTCGCAACTTATTTTTCGGAAATATTATATATCACTTTAACTTAACTCGGGATGCTACTAAAAACTTATCTTTTCTAAAAATCCGTTTTGTCTTTAATCTTAATCTAACTACTGAGTTAGACATAAAGAAAACAGATTTTAAATCTTCAATCAAACACGCATGTAAATATACCTTGTTCATACTGATGAACCGGTAAAATCTAAAAATAACATGCAGTTCGAATTGAAACACATAGCGGAAGTCTTAAAAACGTGAATAATTACACAGACATGATTTATTTAAAAGTCCATATATCAAAAGTCCATTGAGTCATATCCCCGAATACCACATCTGATCTCACACCTCCGCACCGACCCTGTGACCGGAAAATGATAATAGTGGGGCGTGAGTAGTAATCCATTGTACTCCGTAAAAATCCATACTAAAGCAAACAACAATAATAATATAATATCATGATCGTGGGTCTATATATATATATATATGATCCGGAAATCTGTTCCGATAACTGAAACTGAATCTGTAATTTGGCCGATATCTGATCGGATACGTGTGCACATTCTGATGGATATTTCTAAGGGAACTGAGAGCCTCCATCAAAACTTAGGATGTACTGTTAAGGCAACTAAGGGGCTTCATCCTAAGTGTATAAACTGTATATATACCTCGGACATGATATCAATATTATAGTTAATGTAATACCCAGGTTGGGTCCCCACCTTTCTTCTTTGAAAACTCGTAAGTGCTGAATGATATAGTTGAATCTTCAAGCTACATAAAAATATAAACCAATATACTAAGTACTATGTTTATATACTCAATAAGATACTAGGATACTTGATTCTATCACTTATCCGGATTATAATGAACACTCTTAAAAGTTCACTAAATCCCAATTTAAACTGTTAAACTTAAACTCTTCTTTAACTTTTACTTAAGGTTGAATACTTTCACATATAAATCATGACTTCTACGACATGAATATTGGCTTATAATCACATGTAACTTAAAATGACTCGGAAGTGAAAATAAGCTAAATTTCACATGATATATGACCGAGTACATGAACTCAAAACATGCTCAACTTTTACCAACATCATATACATGATTTATAAGGATTTATAAGCTATTACACTCGACTTAAACATGCTTGGTACTAAAAATTCGAATTTAAAGCATATTCAACTCAAGTGCTAATCATAACATGAAATTATGCTATTTACATGCGAGACTTCAAACAATTTTATAAAATCTTATACTCAACATATTAAGCTAAAAACTTGGTCAAATTGTTCATCACTCATGTGAAAATTTGACATAAAAGTTTCACGTTAAAAGCTCGAACAGGGACCGAGTACTCTTGCATATAAAATTATCTAGACATACATGCGGTCTAAACATTTTATCTCATTCATTTCTCAACTTAAAATCATGAAATTTGACAGGCATGCTCTCAACACATATATATACATGTCATCAAAATTTCATAATTTTATCATGCATATATCTCGACTTATTCAAATTCAAAATTCGCAGCTGAAACTTGGCATAAAAACTCGATTTGTATGATAAACTTTAAAAAATCTATAACTCGAGCTATACTTAACTAAATGACATGATTCTTGTTCCCATGTACTCCTTATTTACACAAAAAATATCCATTTAAATCATACTTTCCTATATTATGCATATCATACTCAAAAACGCATTAGAACAGAGCACATATCACATACATGCGAGCTGGGAACTAATTTAACTTCTTGCATGCCTATAAGCGATTATAAACTGAACTTATAAGGCATTAATATACATGAATAACCACCAAAGCTCACCTACAAAGCATATAAATAAGTTTTGTAATTTACCTTCTTTAATTGACTCGAAAAAATCAAAAGTTGATCTCAACCTATCTTCGGCAAAACTCCTCTCGATTTTTCTCTCTTTCTCACTCTCTATTTAAAACTTTGCTTAATTTGGTGTGAATTTCGATTCTAAGATAATGCCCCTTTATATAGAGTAGCAAAGTAGACAACATCACCTTCTTTACATCCACACTCCATCATAATAAACACCTTAGAGCCCTTGCCATTAAAGTTTTTCTAAAATCTTGCACAAAGTTGATTAGGCATTGATAGGTACTTGAAATGCATGATTTCTCTTGTATATATCAAGACAAAAACTCCTCCGTTTGACCAGACCTTAATATCTCTCGTAATTAAGCTAAAATGGCTTATTTATCACTTAAGAATACTTAAAAAAATTTGATAAAAATAAATAAAGATAAAAAATTGAAATCATAACTTGTAAACTTCTCCAATCTATAGTCAATACTTAGAAAGAATCATCATGTGATTAAATTCGTTAAGTTTTTCAATATATTCCGCTGCGCTAGGATTAAATTCGTTAAGTTTTTCAAGTTGCACATGATGAATCGACATTCTTAACCGAACCAACACAGTCATCCTCATAAAGTCTCAACAAGTCTTTAAGAATCTCAAATGAATGCACCTCCGAATTCATGGAAACCCTCGAATTTTATTTTTTATTTTTAAACACGGATATATGTACAAAACCACATCGGGGACTCATAAAGTCATAACCTATGTAACACAAAATTCCACCGACTCCCTACCCCACCCCCCACACCCCAAAGCAAAAAAAAAATCACGTAAGCTTAATCCCTCACCCGTCATGTCCTCCACAGCACATGAAACAGCCGAGGCACGCCAGGGCCCCACACAGTTGGGTAAGGGCTATGGCACACTGGTCGTTTATCCGGGAACATGTCTGGATGCAACACATGCAGCAGCAGTGGTTACACATACTCCCACAGCAGTTTGAGGCCGCTCGTGCGAAAGCCTCCGCAGCATCCGGGTGCTTCACGTCGCCTGATCCAGGAGCCACATTCTCATGCGTGGCTGTTAGGTTGCCAAAACCAAGCCCCATGTCACCAAGGATTAGTACTCTCTCCGGCTTGGAGTCCTCTGTCTTGTGAGCATCAACTTTGCTGGAAACCTGTGAATAAATTAGGATTCAGTACTGTTGGTTGTAGAATATTGCATGCAAATGTTGTAATATAAAATAATTCATACATAAATAATTATTTATCATTTATCGTATAAACGGTGTTGAGGTACTGTTGGTGCTTAATTTTGTGCTTGTGTGTTGTTTCTTTTTCTGTTATTTTTTCTCTCTTCTTGGCAAGTTTGTATATAATGCAGTAGGATTGAAGGTGAGTAAACTCATAAACTTTATATTCAACCCCGTATGATGATCAATTTACAATGTGGATGATCTCGTGTTGAAAGGTTGAAGGTAAATACGAACCTTCTGTGCAACAGTTGAGTTGGCACTTGTTTTTCCTCTCTGGGTCTTGAGCAAAACCATGTTTGTGTATTCGGAAACAATAGCATGCTGGACACTCATTTTGGCAATCTGCCAGGAAAAATAAACAAAAATCATCGACTGATAATAGCATCTTAGCATTTTTGTTTCGAACATCTAATACCAGTCAACTATGGAGGAAAATGGAATTTCGAATATGAACTGGGGTAAACAATCTTTTACGAGAATAATACCTGCCCAATTTAAGCAGTAATAAGCAAGAGTGATGTCATAGCCAACTATCAACATGAAACAAGTCCAGGACAAGTTTGTGACTAACCAAATCTATCAAATCTATCCATAAAGAAAATCTAACACACAAAATTTTCATATGCTTGAATGATGAAAGTTCTAGATGTAACGCAGCAAACTTATCTAGGATAAACCTTACGTTTTACCAAATGACAATGCACAACTACTAGTAATCTGATATTTAAAATGATGGATTAAAACATATATCAGAAACATGAATTCACAGAATCTACATCTCTGAAGAGTTCATCTGCACACATAATATCTGCTGTGGAGATAAATCAACACATCACAAAATTAAGAGCAAGTATATCGGAATTACCTTCTCAATCAGTTCCTCGCTTTCAGAAAACCAGGCCTCAGCTGTAAGAAGTTCAATCTGTTGCTTGGCTACTACCTGTGACCACAAGAAACAACCGAAGAAATTGTCATAAGATTGAAGTCAAAGGAAATGAAACTAAGCATTGAACCATTGCAAGGGCTCCATCCCCTTCCATACAGCATTCTAGGCCCAAACAGAATTCAATATCAATCACAAAATCGAAGTAAGAAAGATAAATGCATGTTTAACAAACAAAATTGGTAGACAGGAGTATTTTCAGCCTTCAAGTATTTTAAATGTTTCGACAAATGTTAAATTCCAAGTGGTGAAGAAATCATGAGGCATCCACCCAACATTGCATACATGTTACCAGCAAAGATTATGAATTTTGCGTAAAGGTCTTCCATTTGAGAGGATAATTATTAACATTGCCAAGGAAAATCTCCATATTTCCTGTTATAACATAATGATTAACAAGGTATTGAGAAAACACATCAAGTGTCAACACGACAAACAGCATTACTGGAGGCGAATATATTGTTTTACTTATGAGAGAAAAGATTCACGTCTATAATCACATTAATGACCATAGAAATCATCACCTTGCTGATTGGTATCTCCTTTGCCTCTTCAACCTTCAGGTCTACAGAAAAATTGCTCATATCTGCAAGGACACCATTGACCTTAAGGGTCTCCGGGAATGTTCCATGGTATCTGCCGGACACAATCAACGGGCTTTCAGATGAAAGATCTGGAATTTGAGTAGGAAACACCTAACAGGAACATTAACCATCTGTCAGAAAGGAGGTCGACCTTCACAAGCACATAAGAAAAACTAATTGAGATCAGATGGTATCCTATCATGTCACTTTCTTGGAAACAATTAGAAAGGACTCACAGCATTGCACGAGCAATGGAGATGGGGGTGCCATTCATGTTTAGTAAATTGAAATAAGGTGATGAAGACAACTAAAAGTACCTCAAGATCATCAAGGTTACTGAGATTTTCAAATGCAATATTTGCAATAAATATAGATGATGCTCTGGCAAATAGTCCTCCTATGCGAACCTCAATGGAATCTGCAAAGATAGGAACAAATTAGACAAGGGACTTGAATAGACTAAGAGAACTATCCAGAAACTCAGTTAGATGATTAGCAGTTCAATTTTCTTATACACTTCAAATGTAGAAAGGATGGCATTATACCTAGAATAAACCCTCAAATAAGTTGAAGAAACCAAACCAGCATATGTCTATCTACCGATAGAGGTTACTCCATAGACAAAACTCAAAATCACAGATTTTCATCAAGACTAGCGTGCTTGCCTCATAAGTTATTATGAAAGCATCTCCTTGGAAAGAACAAGAATTAAACATACCATAATATTTGCATCCACCAAAGTATTCCAGGAAGATCCCATTTAATGCATTCAACAAAAGAAGGATGACTTACCCACATCACTAGCAACATCATGTTGCCCCCGGCCAATCATTGCAAGCATCCGCAGAAAATAATGGTTACAGAAAGTACCTAAAATTTCAAAGAAGCTGTTACAAATGAAAAGAAATGTAACAGTTGCAGCTATGAGGAAGGCATGAGGCCACAAGAGGATCCAATTTCATATTTTTCAAATGCTGCATTTGGGTTGGATCTAATACTACCTAAATCCTGGCAGGTCAGGTAAAATTCAAGCTTATGCTTATTGAGATTCTCAATATCAAGGACCTACAGCAATCGAGAGCAGTAGATCACCATCCTTGATAGCCAGAGTGGTAAAATATTTTTTACTTTCTTCCTTTCCAGGATAACATAAAATGTCATTTGATGTATTAAGTGCCTTCTTTTTAAATTAATTAAACCCAAAGCTGATGGAGCAGAAACTAACTGATCGGTCACATTCTTCACCAGATTAGAAGATCAGAGAGATGCTGTTTTAACAGCTCGAGGCCTGAAAAGATGAACTTACTTAAGTAGATCGTGCGGGCACTGGGCACCTTAAGACTTTTGCATCTAAGTATATGAGGGAGTAGCCAGAAAAATTGAACCGGTATCCCCCATCACTCAACTTCGAAAATCACATACAGAACTGTACTGAACAACATTTGTTCTTCGCGTGATCATGAAAACTTTGGGTCTTATCTAGCATAATTACTAGAATGATAATAAATTTTAAGTAGATTACCCTACATTTGATTCTCTACCTCCAATAGTGTTAGCCATCTTCGACAAATTTGAATAACAAACATATATAGTATACATACCTATGCCCAGTGTGTATATTCTTGGACTAACATTCTTTTGGCTTGTTAACAGGCTTTTCACAGTACCACAAATGTGTCTCTCATCTTCCACAGCTCCATCAGTAATAAGGAGAACAATAGGAATTGAGTTGCTACTATCAGATAACATCTTAATGGCCTGAAAAGTAAAAGAAATTACGTTAGAGCTGCCACAATATAGCATCTAGGGTCCATTTCAACCAAAAGAGAAAAGGTAGAAAAAGCTGAAAGGACCAAAGTTCTTAGTTCATTATACACACACAAACAAAAAATAAATAAAAAATAAAAAAAGTTGATTATTAGCAGTTTCAAGACCATATTTTCAGAAACACTAATGGGCTTCAACTGTTTTCAACTGTTGTTATCTTTTCTGTTTTCTGGAAAGTTGACTGGTACAAGTGACAGGAAAATCGACTAGTTCACAACGCACAAACAACAAGTTACTGAAAATCTTTTGTTACGCTGAATGTGAGAAAACCTAAAGGAGGCCATTTATAACGACTTTCTGAACACTAAGCCGGCTAATGCATGTAAAATCTCTCAAACATTCCTACAAAAGGATGGATGTGTCAAATATATCAAGGCCCAAGCTTATAAGACCCAGGAATAACACTATACATATGATCATTCATATCAAAGGAAGACATCAACTCACAATAACCTAGGTTTGTAACATGGTATCAGAGCAACCTCATGAGTAATATGACAAGATGGCACATCAGCCGTCTAGATAAAAGTACCATCACATGACCGACCTGCAGGCAACCAACTGGCACTGTACAGACGTCACAAGGAATGATGCCCCCAAAATCGAGATCCCAAGGCTAAGGAGCATTGACAGTAAAAGCGGCAGTGGTGGCAGCAGCAACAGATACAAACCCTTTCTTTTGTAGCAGGAGCCACACCACAAGTCGCACTATGTGCACCGTACTTAGGCAATTATTTGGATGCTGAGAAAAACAATATTCGGCATTCTGACTTGTCTTCCCGCGATGCTAAGGAGTTTGAAGATCCACCTTTTAGTGCACATGCTGAGAATGGTGTGGCGGAAAGAAAACACCGCCATTTTATTGAGACTACTCGAACCATTCTCATTGCCTCTTTTGTTCCTGGTGAGGTACTCTTAGTCATCCCCTAGCTATGATCATCTTCAGGTTTTCGGATGTACATGCTTTGTGTTACTTGCTCCTCGTGAGCGCACTAAACTGATTAGTCAGTCGGTTGAGTACCTCTTTGCGGGGTATAGTCCTGAGTATAAGGGTTATTGTTGTTATGATTCTTTCGCGGTCACAGGTGTATATCTCGTCATGTAACCTTTGTCGAGGATCGTCCATTCTTTTATAATAACTCTTCGGCACATCTCACATGTTCTTCTCGTCATGTAACCTTTGTCGAGGATCGTCCATTCTTTGAGGAGCTTGCTGCACTTGGACGTACCAAAACTTGGGATTCTGTTCCGTTACTGTCGCATGTTGTATTTATCACTTGTAAGTGGGTCTTTGAGGTTAGACGAAATCAGATGGTTCTGTTGAGATATAAAGTTCGTCTTGTTGCTAGAGGCTTTCGATTGACTCGGGACGAGATTATGATGAGATTTTTGCTCCTATTGCTCACATGACCATTATCCCATTAAGGTGGCTGCTACTCATTCATGGACTATATCATAAATGGATGTGAAGAATGTTTTTCTTCATGGTGATTGCTATGAAGTTTGTATGCAACCACCACTGGGTGTTGATTCCCTCTCCGGACATTTCTATCGTATTTTGTTTGTCCCATTTTTGTTGCGTTTTTCCTTATTCTTTTGATTGGTCTTTAGTTCGTTTTGTAGTTTATTTCGTGGTTTGCTCTATGTTGGTCCTTGTGTTTTTCGGTCGTTTTCCAATTTTTCTTCGTCTGTGGTGTGCAGGTTAGAAGATTTACTTTCATGATAAATGGATGGGTGAACATGGAAGAGAGCACTTCGTTGGCAACACAAGAAAAAGCAAAATCGAATTCTGATACCAGACGAGCCCGAACGACTCCGAAATGTAAAGTCAACCAAGCACCCTCTCCACGCCGTGACACCCGCCACGAGGGCCTTCAGAGCGAGCCTTCCCAGCCGTCGTGCCGCGGAGACCTTCACGACGCTGTACCATACTGCTCCACTCCTCGACCAATCCAGCACGCCGCGGCAGAGTCACCGGCACCACCACCCATCGCTGACCACCACCACCACCCATCGCTGACCACCGGCGACCTCAAACCGGCGCACCTCCGGCGGCTCTCAACTCCGGCGACTTCATCTTCTGCGGTCATCTTTCCACCGTGACACAAGTGCTCCGAAACTCAAGTTTTTTCCCATAAAAATCTTAAAATCCGGCCACTCTCGACGTGTAAAGGTACAACAGCTATCTCTATCCTCAATTGGTTGATTGGTGGAGACGTTCTTGGTTCAAGCCTTTCAAAACTTCTCAAACCACATTCTCGCCCACCAAGTGCTCGATAAATTGCCGCAATCGAGTAAGAGAGCCGTACTGCTTGATTTCGTTTCTTCCAATCATAGAGTCCCCTCAGCCGAACATGAGGAAATGTTCTTCGTCAAAAGCAGCATTAAAGGCCCCACCGAAAACCAGGAGCCAAGCGAAAAATAAAGTTGTCATTGCGACTCCGCCCGCGTCCTCGGCTAGTTCACCACTCTAATTCCGACTCGGGAGAGGAAACTCCCAATATGGCACAGACCACGGCGTCCCGTTTCCAGTTTTTAATGACGACGAAGTAGCCACTTGTAAATGACTTGCAAAAAAGTCATTCCCGCGACCTCGAGTTCTTGATTGGGAGGTACTGAAGAGACTTAAAATCGACGAAGAAGTCCGTAATTACTTGAAGATCCTTCATTTGGAGAAATGCGGACGAGACGAGTTTAACCTCCTACAAGTCACTTACCCTCGAATGCATTAGCACGATCGAAATGCACGACAAGGGCAACTACCTCACTTGTCGCTTGAAGGGGCAGGAGGTCAAAATGGCAGATAAGGTCCTCTGCAAGATCTTCGGTTTGAGAACAACGGGTCAACGCTTAAGCCAGAAAATTTCAGAACTAACAGGCATTGGTCCTCCTTATCGCCCTGCAAATTTTTCAAAGGTTCCGGACCATCAGCGGGTCTAATCAAGGAGGTAACAATTGCCATCGTGCATAAGTTCCTCTCTTTCAATATCTTCGGGAAGACAGAGTCGAACAAGGTGAGCGAAGACAGAGGCGAACAAGGTGAGCGAACAAGAGGTGTTCATTCTATGGGCTATGTCCGAGAAACATTCTGTGTGCCTCCTACAGTTCTTCAAACAAGCCCTTGTAAACATACGGAAGAAAACAGTGAGCCAACCTACCTTAGGGCACGTGGCGACGGAGCTCGCCATTCATTTCAAAATTCCCCTCATTCCTGCGGAAGGCATTGATGTTGCAGAAATCAACTGGTCCGACCTTCGGCATGCCGGTTTTGTTGACAATACCCAAGCTTAAACATTATGCTGAAAGAAATGCTTACCTGAAGGAGTTGCAAGCGATGGAGGCGAAGGAAAAAGCAGCAGGGGAGGCTCGTCTCGACAGACCACCGGAGACCCGCCTCAACCAGCTACAACAAAAAATATCGAGCAGCACTTGGAAGACGAGGAACAGCCTGTCCAGACGGATTGATTATTACAGACAAGCATCTCCTCATGGCATCCCAGACGCACTAACCCAGCAGGCACCTACGTGGTTCGTGGAGTATCTGACGTTTATGAGTATCAGGATGAGTACATGCGAACTATCCAGGCAGAGGTTAGCTCGCACAACGTGCGGGTGGAGGCCTACATTACTCAAAATGACAAACGTTGGGACCAGTGCGAAGCGAAGCATGAGGCTCGTTGGGAGAAATGAGAAGAGAAGCAGTATGCTAAGTGGAGCGAATGGGACGACCAGTTTCGTCAGTGGGACACTCACTGGAGTTCGGGTTCCAGTCAGCCTTCTTTACCTCCACCGCCAACGTCGGACGCACACTGACTTATCACTGTGCTTTGTACGTTTTTCTTTCTCTTTCTCTTTTATTTTGTACAGTTTCTTTACTTGTTGAGTAGGTTAACTATGTGGTCTAACTCTCTTTCACCTAAAATCAGACAATGTCCCCACTGTCAATTCGCGGTGAAAGAGAGTTAGACCACATAATTAACCGACTCGACAAACAAAGAAACTGTACAAAATAAAAGAGAAAGAGAAAGAAAAACGTACAAAGCACAGTGACAAGTCACTGTCTCGAGCGGCACTTGGAAGACGAGGAACAGCCTGTCCGGACGGATTATTACAGACCAAAATCTCCTCATGGCATCCCAGACGCACTCACCTACGTGGTTCGTGGAGTATCAGAAACGTCAGGATGAGTATCAGACACGACAGGATGAGTACATGCGGACCATCCAGACAGAGGTTAGCTCGCACAATACGCGGGTGGAGGCCTACATTACTCAGAATGACAAACGTTGGGACCAGTGGGAAGCGAAGCATGAGAAGCATGAGGCTCGTTGGGAGAAATGGGAAGAGAAACAGTATGCTAAGTGGAGCGAATGGGACGACCAGTTTCATCAGTGGGACACTCGCTGGAGTTCGGGTTCCAGTCAGCCCTCTTTACCTCCACCGCCACTGTCGGCACAGTGACTTGTCACAGTGCTTTGTACGTTTTTCTTTCTCTTTCTCTTTTATTTTGTACAGTTTCTTTGTTTGTCGAGTCGGTTAATTATGTGGTCTAACTCTCTTTCACCGCGAATTGACAGTGGGGACATTGTCTGATTTTAGGTGAAAGAGAGTTAGACCACATAACTAACCTACTCAACAAGTAAAGAAACTGTACAAAATAAAAGAGAAAGAGAAAGAAAAACGTACAAAGCACAGTGACAAGTCAGTGTGCGTCCGACGTTGGCGGTGGAGGTAAAGAAGGCTGACTGGAACCCGAACTCCAGTGAGTGTCCCACTGACGAAACTGGTCGTCCCATTCGCTCCACTTAGCATACTGCTTCTCTTCTCATTTCTCCCAACGAGCCTCATGCTTCGCTTCGCACTGGTCCCAACGTTTGTCGTTCTGAGTAATGTAGGCCTCCACCC
Organism: Striga asiatica; assembly: GCA_008636005.1. NCBI lineage: Eukaryota > Viridiplantae > Streptophyta > Magnoliopsida > Lamiales > Orobanchaceae > Striga > Striga asiatica. Next base: position 265,826 of record BKCP01006038.1, on the reverse strand, counting down.
GCACGTTGTGCGAGCTAACCTCTGCCTGGATAGTCCGCATGTACTCATCCTGATACTCATAAACGTCAGATACTCCACGAACCACGTAGGTGCCTGCTGGGTTAGTGCGTCTAGGATGCCATGAGGAGATGCTTGTCTGTAATAATCAATCCGTCAGGACAGGCTGTTCCTCGTCTTCCAAGTGCTGCTCGATATTTTTTGTTGTAGCTGGTTGAGGAGGGTCTCCGGTGGTCTGTTGAGACGAGCCTCCCCTGCTGCTTTTTCCTTCGCCTCCATCGCTTGCAACTCCTTCAGGTAAGCAGCGTAGCATGGGCGTTCAGCATAATGTTTAAGCTTGGGTATTGTCGACAAAACCGGCATGCCGAAGGTCGGACCAGCTGATTTCTGCAACATCAATGCCTTCCGCAGGAATGAGGGAAATTTTCAAATGAATGGCGAGCTCTGTCGCCACGTGCCCTAAGGTAGGGTGGCTCACTGTGTTCTTCTGTTCTTCTGTATATCCATCCACAAGGGCTTGTTTGAAGAACTGTAGGAGGCACACAGAATGTTTCTCGGACATAGCCCATAGAATGAACACCTCTTGTTCGCTCACCTTGTTCGACTCTGTCTTCCCAAATATATTAAAAGAGAGGAACTTATGCACGATGGCAATTGGTACCTCTTTGATTAGACCCGCTGATGGTCCGGAACCCTTGAAATTTTTGCAGGGCGATAAGGAGGCCCAATGCCTATTAGTTTTAAAATATTCGGGCTTAAGGCGTTGACCCGTAGTCCTCAAATCGAAGATCTCGCAGAGGGCCTTATTTGTGATTTTGACCTCCTGCCCCTTCAAATGACAAGTGAGGTAGTTTCCCTTGTCGTGCATTTCAATCGTGCCTAAGCATTCGAGGGTAAGTGACTTGTAGGAGGTTAAACTCGTCTTGTTTGCATATTTCTCCAAATGAAGGATCTTCAAGTAATTACAGACTTCTTCGTCGATTTTAAGTTTCTTCAGTACCTCCCAGTCGAGAACTCGAGGTCGCGGGAATGGCTTTTCTGCAAGTCGTTTATAAGTGGCTACTTCGTCGTCATTAAAAACTGGAAACGAGACGCCGTGGGTCTGTGCCAAATTAGGAGTTTCCTCCCCCGAGTCGAAATCAGAGTAGTGTGAACTAGCCGAGGACTCGGGCGAAGTCGCGATGACAACTTTATTTTTCTCTTGGCTCCTTGTTTTCGGCGGGGCCTTTGATGCCGCTTTTGACGAAGAACCTTTCCTCATGTTCGGCTGATGGGACTCTACGATTGGAAGAAACGAAATCAAGCAGCTCTTTTACTCGATTGCGGCAATTTATCGAACACTTGGTGGGCGAGAATGTGGCTTGAGAAGTTTTGAAAGGCTTTAACCAAGAACGTCGCCACCAATTAACTAATCGAGGATAGAGATAGCCGTTGTACCTTTACACGTCAAGAGTGGCCGGATTTTAAGATTTTTACCGGAAAAAATTTGAGTTTCGGAGCACTTGTGTCACGGTGGAAAGACGACCGGAGAAGACGAAGTCGCCGGAGTAAAGAGCTGCTGGAGGTGCGCCGGTTTGAGGTTGCCGGTGGTCGCTGATGGTCGGCGACAAGTGGTTGTCCCGATGACTTTGTCGCGGTTGCTGGATTGGTCGCGGCGTGGAGCAGTATGGTACCGCGTCGTGAAGGTCTCCGCGGCGCGACGGCTGGGAAGGCTCGCTCTGAAGGCCCTCGTGGCGGGTGTCACGGCGTGGAGAGGGCGCGGAGCCTAGGCTGCTTGCTTGGACTACTTGGGTGACTTTACATTTCGGAGTCGTTCGGGCTCGTCTGGTATCGGAATTCGATTTTGCTTTTTCCTGTGTGTTGCCAACGAAGTGCTCTCTTTAATCATGTTCACCCGGTCCATTTATCATGGAAAGTAAATCCTCTCGAATCTTCTAACCTGCACACTACAGACGAAGAAAAACCAGAAAACGATCGAAAAACACAAGAAGGACCAATCAAAAGACCTAAAATAGGGGAAAAAGAAAAAAAAAATAACAAGGAAAAACGCAACAAAAATGGGACAAACATTTTCGCCGCGCCTTATATCGTTTTAAACAGGCTCCATGTGCTTGGTTTGAGCGCTTTGCCTTGGTCATACAGACTACTAGTTTTTTCCCTAGTGATCCTGCCTTGTTTATTCATCTCTCCACGTGGATGTACTCTACTTCTTTTATACGTTGATGATATGTTGATTACGGGAGATGATGAAGAACCTTTCTCATGTCAAGAAACATCTTGGTGAGCAATTTTCAAATGTCCAATTGGGTCCTCTAAGCTACTTCGGCATTGAGGTGATGCACTCTGACTCGAGCTATTATATTTCTTAAGTGAAACTTCACTTGCAGCTTTGTCCTACTAATGGTACACCAATTGAGGATCCCTCTCGATATCTACATATTTTGAGCAGTCTGGTTTATATTACTGTCACCATGTTTGACATTGCTTATGATGTTCATTTATTGAGTCAGTTTGTCAGTGCTCGTCGTACTTTAGATCATTTTGGACATTTACTTTGTTTGTTACGGTATTTAAGGGGCAAATCATCTCAGTGTTTTTCTATGCTCGTGATAGTCCATTTCAGCTTCATGCTTACTCGGACTCTACTTAGGCTAGTAATTCAACATATCGTTGTTCTCTCACTGGGTATTTATTGAATTTCTATTGGTTCTCTTCTTACATGGAAGTCCAAGAACCAGGCCCTTGTATTGCTAGTGTAGACATATCTATTATTATTATTATTATTATTATTATTATTATTATTATAATAATAATAAAATTATTATTATTATTATTATTATTATTATTATTATTATAAAATTATTACTATTATTATTATTAGATATCTTGGAGAATAAATTAGGAATTGTTTAATATTTAATAAGTATTCTTGTCTTATTAATAATTATTATAATAATTGTTTAATATTTAATAAGAGTTAGGAATTATATAAAGGACTCTCCTGCTTTAATGTTACTTGGTGAATTTTGAGATTAAATCAGATATTGTGAGTTTTATGTGTTTTACGAGAGAGTATCTCATTTATCTTTCCCACTCGTACGCTCCCCTACATCAGTTGGTATCAGAACTCAGCACGATTCACGATGTTGTCGCGACGACAAGATGCTGCAAACGACAGGCGTGTCGCCGCCATCTACAACCTGAGACGCGGACCGAGTGGTTTGTCCGCCAGCTCGAGACGATGGGTCGTGAGATTGCAGATTTGTCCGCGGAGATCGGGGACATACGTCTAACTATCCGTATCATGGTTCGGGGCAAGCAAACGTACCGTGACGTCGGCAACCGGGGCGTGCGCGGGGGATTTCACGGAGGAAGTGGAGGTCGTGGTCCAAGCGGGGCGCCCCGCCGGGGATCTCCACAACCACCGTCCGGCGACGAAGACGGCGAGGAGGCAATCTTGGAGGTAAATCCCTTCGGCAATTATCCACCTCCGCACGTTGAGGCTGACCCCTTCGCTGCATACAGCGGCCGTGACATGTGGCGACGGGGCCAGGTTGTAGCGCCCCGTTTATTTATGGATAATTTTAGGATTATTTATTATTATTTATTAATATTATGATTATTACTTATTGTTTGTTATTATTATTATTGTTGTTATTATTATTATTATTATTATTATTATTATTATTAGATGCCTAATTATCTTTAAATGCCTAAATGTTTATTATTATTATTATATTACTGTGTGTATTATATATATAAATATTATCCTAATTTTATTTTAATTGTCGTGCGCAATTGAGCTAGTTTTATTGTTGGATAAATCGATCCCGAGAACCCAAAAATCGAGCCTTATTATTTTCGGCCCATAAGAGCTAAATAATTCGGCCTTTTGTTCAAGTATTTCTGGCCCGTTAAAGCCCCATGAACCTTGGTGACCCAACCCGTTTCTTAATTAATTTGGAGGTCAACTAAATTTTTCTCCTAAGTTTTTGGACGCCCCAAACCCTTCTCCTTCATTTTTTTTTTTCACACGGCCGCAACCCCTCTGTCTCTATCTCAATCTCGTCAACCACGCCGTCGTCCCTATCTATCTCCCTCTCGCTCGATCCGGTCACCTCACCTTCATCTCCGATTGCATCATCACCAGACGCCTCATCTCGTCGAGAAAACCAGTCACCGCCCTTCGCTAGTTCACTATCGCGTTCCATCGCAAGAAGGAGCAACAACTCGATCGCCGCCGACCCTCATCCGCGCGACGCCGCCACGAACCAGCAAAAGCCGCCGGCGAGCCCTTCTTCCCCCGCGAACAACCGGCGACCATTTCTGGTGAGCCCCTGTCCACACGCAACTCCTCGCCGGGAACCAGCGAAGTCCCGACGACCCCTCCTCTGCGAGCCGCCGTCCTCAGCCGCGGCCCTCCGCCGCAGCAGCTGCCTTGTCCAGTTGCTTCCTCTCGCGAACGAGCTTATCCGTGACCAGGAGCCCAGCGTTCATCCCACGCACGTCGCTGCCCCTCGACCACCGTTCAGCACCACTGTGAACCAGCAGCGAGTCACCGTGCTCGACCATTGCTCCGTTGTCCGCTTGCTTCGCCATCGCGAGACGAGCGTCTGCCGTCGAGCCCGAGAAACGCTGCGCAGCACCTCCCGAGCCACCGTGCGTTTGTCGTTCGTTCCCTCCGTACGAGCAGTGAACTCTGGCGGCGACCTAGCAGCAGCAAACCCCTTCTCAGCCGTTGTCTCCTTCGCGAGACGACGCTTGCCGTCGAGCTTGCCGCTAGCTCGCCTCGTCTTTCCGTTCCGTTTTCCGAATTCCCGAGAACGGTACCTAGTTGTTTCCGTCTCGTTTAAATCGTTTATGTTATTTATGAATATGTGTGATTTGCAATTTGATATGAGAGATGTGTATATTGTGCGATTGTGTTCGGTATGATATTTGGTGATAGATATGATTTTATGTGTCGTTTATGTTGTTCGGGATCTCTTCAATTATGAGAAATTGAACGAGACCTCGAAAGTCGTGTAAGTCAGTGGATATTGGAACGATGTCGAGTCCTTGGCCTTATGGAAAGGCCTCGGACGAGAAATTACGTGTGTTCAATTAATCGTTAAATTGTCGAGCTTGATTGTCGCTGTTTTGGTGTTTGAATTTTTAAAAATAGCTCGCTGCTCGGAATGACTTGAAATTTTGAGAGATATGTTATCTGTTCATTTCCAGCCTTGTGTAAAAATTTCGTAATTTTTAGAGGCCTGTAGCTATTTTTAATAATTAAAGTGAATTCTGATCAGAATAGTATTTAATGCTTAATAAATTGGTTCGTGATTCAAATGAGCTGAAATTTTGATATATTTTGCCTCTGATGTGTTATATGCTGTGTTAAATTTTTAGAATTTTTGGAGTAAATTTGATATGGTTAATAATTTAATTTCTGTTTCTGCTGAAAACTTTATGAATTACTATAAATCGATTTGTTCATGAAAAATTTTGAAACTTGGCTGAGATGTTTATTTTTGGTGTATATTCATGCTGTTAAAAGATGAAAATTTTTGGAGTTCATTTTAGTGCTGTTTTGATTTAAATTCGATAATTGCTGAATCTTGTGTGAATTTTTAAAAATAGCACATTTAATGTCCAGGGCTGATATTTTTACATGTTGTCCCTATGATGTTGTAGCTTGTTGTGTTAAATTTTCAAGTCCTGAATTGTTCATTTGGTTCAGATATGAATTCAGTTGTGTTTTTGCTGATTTCTTTTAGGAATTTTATGAATTAATGTGCTTTGAGTTTAAAGCTGAAAATTTATGGTTTTACTTATTACTGCGAGGTGTAATTTTGTGTAAAATCTCAGAGCCTAGGTCGTAGGGTAGCCTGACCATCTATTTTCATGTGATTAATGATTAATATTTTCGAAACATGATTTTGAAATAAAAGTTGGGAATCGACTTGCTTTTCGTTTTGATGTGAATTTGACTTGGTCAATCCTTAGATGGATTTATGTGAACTCCCATATGTGGTTTGGTCGAGTTTAGTGCCGAGTCTTAGTGTTCCAACATCCACAGGACTTCACGAACTACTTAGTCGAAACAAGTTCGACTAGGTCTGTTTTGTGTTTTCCGTTTAAAGTCAAGATAGATGTTGATTGTAGCATCTTGACTCAATGTAGGTGATTGAGGAGTCCAGCCTCGACCTACTCCCATTGCTTTGAGTTATTATCAATCCGGAATCCAGGTGGGTTATTCTAAAATTATCTATGCATATGTGTGATTTAAATTGTGATGAAAGTTTGGTGTGATCTATGTATGAAAATGAATATGTAGCCTATCGATGTGAGCTTGATGGCCGTCGATACGGTTGTCCCCGTATGATAAGATACGGTTACCCTGTGAGGTAAATCTCATAAGACCTATGAGAAGGCCGTGTCATTGATGTGGCACGCACTCCCATGTTTCACTGATATGGCATGGCTTAGCTTTGATGAGCATAGATGTACATGAGTGAGTCTTTGATGAGACTATAGTCATTGATGTGGCTAGAAATGTGACATGATTTTATTGTTTATGTTCATGCTGCGACCATACCATTATAATGTTATTCATATGCATAGCGTGAGTACGGTAGTTAACTGTACTCACTCCCCACCTGCTCGTAACTGATGCAGGTTAAGCAGTTGGTGGGTGACGAGACAAGACGGGTGGTGGTCATGCTTTTATTTATTGCTTATTTATTTGCTTCCGCTCATTTAAGGAACTCATGTTGAGATATTTTGATTATGTCGTTTTGAACTTGGAGTTATGAATTATCTTTATGATTTGGAACTTAATGAATGTTAGTTTGGTTATGACTTATTATTCGTGCATGCTGTCTGTATCTGATATTTTGGCATTTTCGGATAAAAGTTTTTGGTTAAATAAGTAGCGCCCACTAAGTTTTTAATTAAATTGAGATTTGCGAAAATTTATTGTGATTTTTATTAAATAAAAACGGTAAACCTTTTAAAATAAAGTGGGGCGTTACACATGTCTTCGTGGACGGCGACGATCAATGCGACGACAGAGGCAGGCGTGGAGGCTGCCCTTGCCGGCAGATATCGTGCCCAACACGATTGGGAATGTGATCGAGAATATGGCCGATGGGAAGGCTCGTTTCGCCTTTGACATCCCCGAATTCGACGAAGAGCAAGTTGACGGGTCATTCTACGATGGTCCGTCGGTGTTTAATGAAGGAGTCGAGGAAGTGGAAGAGAGTCTTACCGGCGAAGTGGACGGTCTCTACGACGGTCCGCCGATTTTCGATGAGGAGCCTCCAGGGCCGGAGGAATTTCATCATGTTCCGAGTATCGAAATTCAGCTGTTGGAAGAATTGGTAGTTCTTCTGTTGTGCAGGTCCGAGCTTTACTCTCATGGAAATTTGTTGCGGCCTTGCAAACATATGCTGTTTTTTGGTCCCCACGGTGACTTCAAAATTATGTGTGTGGCTGCTGCATATATGCCTTTCCATGAATTTCAAGGGGATGATACCATGGAAGTGCGACATTCAACCTTCGTGTTCGACAGAGGAAAATGACGGGGATTAATACCATGGGTTCGCCTCCACACCAGCCACGGGAGTGCGTCGACTTCGAGGGCAAAACCTTCTGAACCGGGGGAGAATGGTGTAGACATATCTATTATTATTATTATTATTATTATTATTATTATTATTATTATTATTATTATTATTATTAGATATCTTGGAGAATAAGTTAGGAATTGTTTAATATTTAATAAGAGTTCTTGTCTTGTTGGACAAGTTAGGTCTAGGGTTAGGAGCCTTATATAAAGGACTCTCCTGCTTTATTGTTACTTGGTGAATTTTGAGATTGAATCAGATATTGTGAGTTTTGTGTGTTTTACGAGAGAGTATCTCGTTTATCCTTTCCATTCGTACGCTTCCCTACATCAATTGTGCTCAAGCATAGAGGCAGAACTCCGAACACTTTCCACTTCCACATCATAAACTATATGACTTCGGTGGTTGTTAGCTGATTTTGGTATTCCATGTAATGCTCCTACAACTCTTCTTCTTTGTGATAATATTGTAGCCATACAAATTGTGTGAAGCATGAGCTTACAAAACACATTGGTATCGGTGTTTCTTTTACCTGGTCTCATTGTCATCAGAAAACAATTGTTTTTCAGTATGTGCCCTAGAACTGCAAGTGACATACTCTTTTCCTCAAAGCACAAACTAGAGAACAACATCGGCTTTCCTCCACCTCCACCTTGAGTTTGAATGGCGTGTTAAGCATATTAAGGCCTAGGCTTATAAGGACCAGGAATAACTCTATATATAGTCAAGGAAAACATCAACTCAGAAAACCCTTCTGACCCTAAGTTTGTAACAGGATACATATAAATTGCAACTCTTATTAAGTTTGTAACAGGATGCACATAAAATGCCCTCTTATAAAATAATTCGGCTGTTATTGTAACAGGATGCACATAAAAAGCCCTTTTATAAAATAATTCAGCAGTTTGTAACAGGATGCACATAAAATGCCCTCGTATAAAATAATTCAGCTGAGGTGAGGAAAATGATTGGAAATACAGGAACATCCTTGTGTTTCAGCCAATCCATATCACCCTTTCATACATTAACCCTATAGGAAGTGAGATCAACACCTAGTCATATTCATACATTTCCAAGTGAAAGAACATCCTTGTGTTGATTGTTTAAGCCAACCCATATTACACTTTCATATATTGAACCCTATGTGAAGTGAGATCAACACCTAGTCATATTCATACATTTCCAAGTGACCATATATGCAGATAAGAAACTAGAAGAAGTATTAATTCCTAACTACTACTGCAGGAACCACAAATAAGTTACAAATAGTTACATGACTGCAAATTGTCATTCCCCCGTGAAGTTATTCGACAGAGTAGCAGTATCGTAGGTTGTAACAAGTAGACATGATACCCACTACCGCTAACATCAATGCTTTTTTATCCACAATACAATGATATATCGACCATGGGGAATATCATCTATGATTATTGAGAAAACTTCCAATGTCATTGGAATATGAGGATCCAAAATCACTGCTGGGACAGGGACAGGGACATGGAAAGGGAAAGGGACAGGGACAGGGACACAAATAATCTGAAGTCGACAGATCCAAAAGTTGAAGCATTCTTAGTACGTGATTGAAAATTCATTGGGATAGTTTTGAGGAATTGTGATTGGGAAAGATTCTGAAATGAGTATATTGGTTCAGAGATGCATTGGGAAGCTTAAAAGTAGTATTTGGTAGGTGAATAGGGACTGTTGGTGTGAAGGAGAGGTAAAAGAACAACAACAACAACTAAGCTCCAACTGCCTTTCTAGTGGATGACAAATAATTGACACGAGGAGGATTCATATAATGAGTCAGAAAAAACAAAAAATAAAATAAAATACCTGATTTAGAGGAAGCAGAATATTTGTGCCTCCACCAGCTACAAAGTTCATATTGATCCACTGAGTGACATTTTCAATAGCTTTGGCAGTTGCTGCTTCCATGGATGATGAAAATAAGTATGTTTCTCCATTGAATGCAATTACGTTAAAGAAGTCTTTGGAATCAAGCTTGGCAATTGCTGAAAATAAGGCATTTTTGGTATCTTCAAGTAGTTCGCCCTTCATGCTTCCACTTATATCAACAACAAACACCACTTGTCTCCTGAAAACCTTTACACACGTATATAAAAAGAGAATTGAGCCAAAACTAACACAAAAGCAGATTAAAAACAGAAAACTTCTAGTTTATGGCAACATAACATGTTCGGTTGATGGATATTTTGAGCATTCAAATTTTATTTCTTCTTAAACAGGTGATATATTATGCAACAATTACAACCAAATTTAAGAATCCAGTAACAATCATGGCACGACTGGATTCTCAATTTACCTTTATACTCTGCTGCTTTCCCGGGAAAAGGTAGCAACAGAACATATTTCTACGATCTACATCATGTACCATTGAAGGATTCAATAGTACACCACCATTAGTATGACTTGAAGATACCTGAAAACAACAATAGGCACGGTAAATAGGTTTACTTCTTCAGACCAAGTCTAGAACACCTTTCCAGCATACAACATGCATCTGCAATAATTTAAATTATTTGGATTTGTCGCGTGATTTTCCCTTTTCTTCTCCTTTTCCTTCTCGGTGTCACAGAGTTTCAGCAGATAATAGAAAGTATCCGAACAAAATCTTACATTATATGTGACCACAAAATCAACGTTTGACCATGAAAGGACTTCAGATTCATATAAGAAGCCCAGCTTTCCTGCTTGTCGCTGTCGTTCCTTAGTTGTCCAAAGAAAAAAAAAATGTAAAGTCAGCATTCTTACTTAATCTATGATGACCACCATCAGAACCAGAATTAAAAGTACCTTTAAAGGGTGAGAAGTTGTTCTGAACAGAACTTCTGTACCAGGACCAGCATTAACATTCAACTGTATCTTTTCCCGTTTAGAGATTTTCTTTGCAGCTGGAGTTACATACTCGGGGAAGCTAAATGGAATGTTCAAGGTCAATTCTCCATCATGATACAGTAACTTTTGAGACCATCTCAGTTTAACCGATACATTGGTTCCTCCATCAATCTGAAAGCATAATTAGGATATTCAGCAGAGATAAGATATGTGACTTTACAAAAACACCAAAAGCAATGAAAATACGAAAGATAGGAAATGTGAGCTTGCCTGTGGAATCTTGAGAGTGTATATATGAGATTTCAAGAATCCTCCATCTTCAGTTTTTGTGGTCTTTTCCGTTCCTTTTTCATTCTCCACGGCAACAAGTTCAGTGCTATATATTGTTGTGGGTAACTCAACCTCAACACCTAGAATTGAACCCTGTTAGCCAAATAATACGCACTTGAGAATCAAAAGATCATCAAATCAGTTTGTGCAATAAAGGATTGAGATATAGTGTGATTCACAACAACAATATGATAAGAGTATAATACAACCATATTCATTGTGAATGTGCAAAGTAGCGTTGTTGAAGCCAACAATGTCTAGATGATAATACTAAACTTAGCTCATACATTCACTTGAAGAGAGCAACAATAGCTCTTCTATAAAATTGAGTAAAATGAATTCACAATGAAAAATTGTCTCTCCTTCTATATGAAATCTCTTAAAGTTTCCTATTCTCTTGAAGCAAGTCCATTCCAAGTTGACCAACATTATGTGCTTCGCTCAACACGGATTACCAAACAAACAGATAAAAACAAAATGATAGATTCTATAATCAAGACAAAATAAGAGAAACTATGACCTGAATAAGAACAATTCCAAAGATGAATTAACAGATTTGCTTCACTTGAATATACCTTAGGCAAATTCAAGATAAAAGGACGACTGAAATAGTCAATAGAGAAACACCACTTTTTCCATATGGCTATTTAACCACAACACACACCTAATCTTAGCCACTAAAACAAAAGCGGCAAAACAAAAGCTCAAAACACGTCAAGCAAAATAGAAAAGTCTCAGATTTTTCCACAACCGAAAATAAAAAGAACAAAAAAAGAGGGATTATTTTTTTTAAAAACATTCACTTCAACCTACCTGTTCGCCCATGGGAACTGCGAGACGGCAATCACAACTGCGGCTGCCCATGACACAGTGCACGCGCCACGTGCCGCTCAGCGTGACAAAGGCTGTGTCCAGGAAGCAATCGACCTCGAGCGAGACCCCATTCATCTGGAGCGGGATCAGGGCCGGGGGGTCGCACCTGCCGTGCACGTGCGGCTGGTAGCTCGGCATGTCGGGATTGTCCACCACGGCAGGGTCGATGATCACGGCGTAGAGCATCGGGGATTTTGGTAGGAAGGAGAGGCCGGCGGCTCTCTCCATAGCCGTCGGAGGCTTAGGAGGCGCCACCGCCCTGTCCTTGCCGAAGTACACTCGCTTAGAGAGGTGCAGCCCGTCTTCCACCGCCGCCTCGAAAGCCTCCGCCTTCGCCATATCGATAAGAGAGAACAATAATTATTTGGAGCACAAAATTGGTGTATAAACACGATCGTTGTAGAGTTGATTTCTCCTGTAATTCCCACGAATCGAGTTAAAATGAAGAAGTTTTTCGGAGGAGGACAAGAGATGGCCGTTGTAAGGGTGGGCCCTCCTATGATCTACTGCAGGGGATTGATTTCGACCGTCTTTTCCGATTTTGTTCGCTTATGAGTTGTACCCTGAAAGTCGTGATTATGCACATTGAATCGGACGAGTAAAGGGTATTCTTTGTGTCCCAAATGTACAAATAGTCGAAGCTGATAATAGAAGATCCTTTATCCTTGGGTTCAGATGATTGGGTTAAATGTAATTTTGAGTACAAAGGTGTTCTTTCTTTGCGTGTCCATTAGATATGACGCACTAATTTCGGGAACACGGAATTAGGCGAACCGTTAGATGCCACGTGGACGGTCAGTTTCGGCGTTTTGAGGTAAACCCCATTTCTCCTCTACAAACTCCGTAAATTTCTGCGATCTGCATTCAATGTACTTCTGTAGGAGTAATAAATAATTAAATATACTTGCACGGATATTCACAACGTTTTTTTTTCTTTTTTTTTCCGCATCCTAAAATAAAGGAATCATATGCTCCATTTATGTTTATATACTAGTTTGTTCTTAGTTGTGCATAACACAGTCGGGCCCAATTTAAAATCTAAAAGTATTTTAATTAAGAATTATGTGAATATTATATAAGTTGGAATTGTTTGTATAAAACTGAAAGAATACAAAGAAAATCCTATATGCATATCTCGCGGAATTGTTAATGAGCGTGAGAAAAAAAATTTCGACATTATCAATCTAATGAATTACAAAGTAATTATAAAAATCGACTATGTTCACAGATATAATATGATTTTGGAAAGAGCATCGAATATTTTCTCATCCATGAAAGTAAAGCAACTAAGGTATTTTTTCTACATGAAAAGTAATCATTTTGAATGTGAAGTTAAGTATACCAATCGGCATTGCCATTGTCGTTTAAAAGACCCTTTGTAGCCCAAGTTTGATGTATTTTTCTTATGCGTTACAAATGATATCAACTTAATATATGGCATCACAACTTTACGATTGTTGTTTTCTTAGATATGAGAGCTCCAGAAATGCATTGGTGTTACCAAAGAAAGAAAATATTTTGATACTCATTCGGCTTTAAATTCAGAATTATAGATCCGTATAAGAAAATGCTACGTATAAGAAATAAGCAGTTATCAAATGTGATCACTCAATGTGGCTTCTTTTCATAGTCAACACAAAATGATGTTGCGGTAATCTCATTGGATTCAAGCACAAAAATTGAAGTTAGTAGCCTATTCGACTGAAAATAAAATGTACCCATATTGTATATTTTTTAATGAATAAAGGCAGACGAACTATCAACCAAGTTACAAAAATTTTCAGCATCCTCATTGTCAATTCGTGGGTACACTTTCTTTTACTCATTTCATTCACTGTCCAAAATCACAATTATCTCACTCTTAAGCCAATTATGCAGTTGAACTCCTTAATGTACAAAACTTGCTAGTCTTCTCTTCCTTCCTATGCGACATTTTGGCAGTCATGGTGGCACAATAGGCCGCCAAGGCACCTATGGCGGAATTTTGGTAGACCATTTGCCATTAATAACACTACTTTTGAACAATGAGTTTTTCTACCCCAAAGAGCTCTTTTACCATTTTCCGTTGACATCTGCAAAAAAAATTGGTAAAGAAATTAAGCAATCTTCACTATCAACAAATTCAAAAGGTAATTTTTTATGTTTCCAAAGTGAAATGCATACCAGCTGCTTCCATAGCAGTTATCAAAGTCTTCTTCGGGAACTTTTTGATATCAGTATTGATTTCCGTAAGAAAAACTCTCTTGAAGGTGACTTCTTACCATATTGGGGACATCTATAAGAACCTAAAGCGTGGCAAACAAATTATTGAACAAAAAACTATCATAAAAATCAAACGAACCACTATAAACATCACAAACATTCAAACAATATGAGGAGAATGTTATACCCAGGGAGCCAAAAAAAGACAATTAATCAACACAAATACGCAAATCAGCTCATCACACGGTTATCAATAGAAAAAATGAATATAACCAAGCAAAATTCATCAACAAAATAAAAAAATGGGAGAATGATATACCCAATTCTAGTCGATGACATCAACGATGACCACGAGTGTCACACCCCGCCTTACTAGCTTTGAAAAATCAGAGTAAAATTTTCGCTTTTATTTTTGAAAGATCGTGCGAGCTGGTTTTCGAAAATACTAACTTGTAGCGGGATGTCACAGGTGAAAACTTGCTTAACTTACTCACAAACATAAATAAAACATGCAACCAATCAATCCGCTACGGAGAATGGAATCACACATGCAATGTCTGAATGTCTCGCACAGTCTAAGTCTGCTAGCGGAAGCATATTCGAAATACAGAAATACATGCATAAATGTCTGAATAATACATGATCATAAAATTAGGACATAAAATGTAGGTAAAAATGTCCTCGACTATCATGACCACGCTTGGCCACGCATGTGCTCATCCGGCACGCTCGACTCCGTCACCTGAAAAATACAATGGGGGAGTGAGCAAACCACTATGCTCTGTAAAGACCAGTACTAAATAAAACAGCATTAATAATAACATATCATGATCATCAATATATAAGAGCTTAAACTGTAAACTTTTCTTTCTTTCTGTACTGTGGTCAAAAGACCCTCGGCCCTCGGCCGCTCGTGTGCACACCCCGATTGGGATATTAAGGTCCTTGGCCTCCATCGGGCACCAGGTGGACTATTAAGGCCCTCGGCCTCCAATCCTGGGGGATATACCTGTCTCGAACATACCTCAGTCATGATACAGATGTTATACATGATGTTGAATGCAGTACCTGACCTGATAACTGAAATCTGACGCAAGTGCTTGAAATTAAAGTAGCGGTCGGAGGCTCGACTCTCCTTAGGCTACATAAACATTTAAGCAAAATAATGCTAAGTATAATGCTCGGAATATTTAATTATTTGCTAAGATGCTCGGTTCTATCTGATCGATTAAACTGGACTGGTTTGGCTCAGAACAATACTTAAATTCTGGAAAAAGACTCGGACCGGAAGTCACAAATCAAAATGAACTCGAACCGTCGGTCGAACCAGCCGGACCGTCGGTCCGGGCGCTGTCGTGCGGCTGGGCACGGACAGGCACGGAGGGACTCGGGGCAGACGCGGACTGAGGCACGGGCGCTGCCAGGCGTCCCCGAGGTCACTGGGCACTCGGGCGTGATGCTGGGGACGCACCAAGGCCGACTAGGCTCAGCAGACCCGGCTCAGGTTGGCACTGGACATGGCACGAGGCTCTGGCACGAGACCTCGTGCGCTGGGACTGACACGGCGCTGTCGGGCACCGTGCGTGTGGCCTGGGCACGTTGGGTGTTATGGCCACACGTGCTGGCACTACTCGGTCTACTCCCCGCGGGGCACGAGCGGCTGGCTCAAGACCACGCGTGCATGGACATGGACAGCTGTCGGGCGCTGTCGGAGGGTGCTGGGCGCGACTGGCGCCGTGACCTCGCAACGGGCGCGAACAGGCGCTGTTGGGCGCTGTCGCGTGCGCTGAGGGGCTGTGATGAAGTATCGTGTGTTTTCCCAACTCGATTGTCTCGAACCAAGCTTTGCCACGGCTTGTCCTACGACGATAGGTGTGGACGACTTGGTTATTAGCCTTATCTTCTCACGATTTTGAGATGGTTCGGGTCTTAGCCTAGCCAACTCGATTTGTATGATAAAACTCTCACGAATTCTAAACACACGGTTTTGTTCTCACGAACGATTTTCCATTACTTCTTAACCATCATTGTTCATATATTTTTGAATGACATATGGGTGGTATTTATAGATACCAATTAGATCTAATCCTAATCTAAGAAGAACTCCTAATGCAAGTAAACAAATAAAGTCCTAAGGAAAGTAAATACCTAATAAATATAAACTTACCTAAACTACTTAGGCACATGCCTTTTATTCCATATCCTAACCAAACTATTATTCCTAAGCTACTAAGGGAAATCGGCCCTTAGGCCTTCTAGAAGGATCTCGGGTTCTTGCTTGCTCGGCACTTCACCCGAACCCTAACCGTCGCGGCTAATCCTTGTCCTCCGAGGTCTTGGCCTTCTCCCGCGTCCCACGCGTCGCACGCGTCTGTTGCCTTGTGCCTCAAGTCGCGCGGATTCTCTTTCAGTCGGCGCGCTATGCCTAATCCCTCGAGGACTCGCGCCATCCAACTCCCGCGTGCCTCGCGTGACATCGCCCGCACCTCGCGTCAACCCCTTCGCGCTACGCGCGCGTCTATTCCTTCGCGCGTCCCTGCGACCCGCGCGTGAGCTGTGCTCTCTTGCCTCGTCGACCTTGTCGACCCCTTCCACTATCGCTCCGCGCGTCGAGCCCCACTCGCCTTTGCGCCATTTCGCGCTTGTTCCCGCTCGCGCACCTATTTCTTTGCCACCATCCCGTGTGCACGCTAGCCACCCTACATTCTCCCCTCGTGCACCATTTGCCTTAGCCATCGAATGTTGCTTGCGACGATCTCTCGCGCATGCCTTGCACCACTCGCCCACTTTCCTGGGCTCAATCTTCTCGCTCTCATCATCGGCCCAATACGCGACTGTGGGCGCATCTCCCATCGCGTAGCCTCTCCGGGCCTTCTTAACATGGTCTCGGTACTCATCCCGGGCCCTCGCGCGCTTCTTCTCACGGCTTTCGCGCGACTCATCCTCGGGCTCGGATTGGTCGATGACCACATCCGCATCATTCCATCCCCCTTTGTGTTTGACCTTGTCCTCAAGGAGAATGAGTTGAAGATTCTTCAATTCGACCGGCTCAGTTCCTTCGTCACTCGTGCATAGCTTGATCCTCTTCTTGGCCCTTTTGAACTCCATCGTTCCTGTTTCGAAATTGGTAACTATGGGCCCTAACGTCTCCAACCATTGGACCCCTAACACCACCTCGGGTCCTCCAAGATCTAGCGCAAACAAATCCACTTTCAGCTCTTCTCCTTGCACTTGTATCGGGACATCTTTGTATAGCTCCGAACTCCAAAGCTCTTCGCCGTTTGCAACTCGTACTCCAAATGGTACAACCCCGGTCATTGGAATCTCAAGTCTTGCGGTGAAGTCCAAGCTTATGAAATTGAGTGTCGACCCACTGTCGACCAACACATTGACCTCTCATCCCAAAATCTCGGCCTCGAACCTCATCATCCTGGGTCCTTTTTCGGCTTTGACCATATGCAGCATCTCCAATTGCGGATTCAAATACAAGTGCCCTCCTTCACCGTGTTCTTCCTCGGGTTCGCATGTATCGAGTAGGTAAACCTCTTTACCCTTGCACCTATGCCCGGGCGTGAACGGTTCATTGCACGAGTAGCATAGACCCTTCTCGCGCCTCCTGTGCATCTCTTCGGAACTTACACGCCGCATGTAATTCGGTGGTCGAACCACCTCGTTCACTTTTGCGTCCTCGATCATCGGCGGTGTATCCGCGACCGTACTCGCGCGCCGCGCCTCGACGCGTCCGTCACCTCGACTCGTCTTGCGGATCGCAATCAGATGGTCCTCTCGCATTCGTGCCGACTCCATAGCAGCTCGCATTGACCTTGGTCGATCTAATCGCACCTCGGCAGCCAGTTCGGGCTTGAGCCCACCCACAAATGCTCCAACCAACGCACTCTCGGGCCACTCGTGCACTCGACTAGCAATGCGCTCGAACTCTTTTTGGTAATCACGCAGACTACCACCTTGACGTATACGAGTGAGTGCCTCGTCATAGTCATGGTATTGGCTCGATCCAAAGCGCGTAACGATCTCCTTCTCGAAATCTCTCCAATGTATCCGCATACCTTTGCCTTTGTAGACGTGCGAGATCTATTGCCACCATACATTCGCCTCACCATCGAGATAGTAGGCGGCGATTTTGACTCGATCAGATTTGGGCACGTCATTGATCTCGAAATATTGAGTAGCTCGACTCAACCACGCATCCGGGTCGGTCCCCGTGAATGTCGGCATGGTTAGCCTCGGCTTCTCGACCTTTCTCTCCTCGCGTCGACCAGACGCTCGTGTCCTCCTCGATCGTCGATCATGGTCCTCGTGGTCGGACTCGGAGCTGCTCGATCGAGCTGTGGTCGAACACGACCTATGACTTCCTCGCGGTCTTCGTGTAGCTTGAGCAAGTTGTGCCGCAAGATCGTGCACCATGAGCTCCAACTTTGCAAAATTCTCGTTGGCCGCATGTTGTCCATCACCAAGGGATCTTATGCTCTCCTCCAACATCTCGAATCTCTCTCGGTTTGTCATGGCTTTCTCTTTTTTTTAGGGGAAAAAAAATCGAAAAAAAAAAGAAGAAGATAGAAAAAGTTAAACAAAACACACGATCAACACCTCTCAATGAAAGCACCAATGATGAAGTATCGTGTGTTTTCCCAACTCGATTGTCTCGAACCAAGCTTTGCCACGGCTTGTCCTTCGACGATAGGTGTGGACGACTTGGTTATTAGCCTTATCTTCTCACGATTTTGAGATGGTTCGGGTCTTAGCCTAACCAACTCGATTTGTATGATAAAACTCTCACGAATTCTAAACACATGGTTTTGTTCTCACGAACGATTTTCTATTACTTCTTAACCATCATTGTTCATATATTTTCGAATGACATATGGGTGGTATTTATAGATACCAATTAGATCTAATCCTAATCTAAGAAGAACTCCTAATGCAAGTAAACAAATAAAGTCCTAAGGAAAGTAAATACCTAATACATATAAACTTACCTAAAATACTTAGGCACATGCCTTTTATTCCATATCCTAACCAAACTATTATTCCTAAGCTACTAAGGGAAATCGGCCCTTAGGCCTTCTAGAAGGATCTCGGGTTCTTGCTTGCGCGGCACTTCACCCGAACCCTAACCGCCGCGGCTAATCCTTGTCCTCCGAGGTCTTGGCCTTCTCCCGCGTCCCACGCGTCGCACGCGTCTGTTGCCTTGTGCCTCAAGTCGCGCGGATTCTCTTTCAGTCGGCGCGCTATGCCTAATCCCTCGAGGACTCGCGCCATCCAACTCCCGCGTGCCTCGCGTGACATCGCTCGCACCTCGCGTCAACCCCTTCGCGCTACGCGCGCGCCTATTCCTTCGCGCGTCCTTGCGACCCGCGCGTGAGCTGCGCTCTCTTGCCTCGTCGACCTTGTCGACCCCTTCCACTATCGCTCCGCGCGTCGAGCCCCACTCGCCTTTGCGCCATTTCGCGCTTGTTCCCGCTCGCGCACCTATTTCTTTGCCACCATCCCGTGTGCACGCTAGCCACCCTACATTCTCCCCTCGTGCACCATTTGCCTTAGCCATCGAATGTTGCTTGCGACGATCTCTCGCGCATGCCTTGCACCACTCGCCCACTTTCCCGGGCTCAATCTTCTCGCTCTCATCATCGGCCCAATACGCGACTGTGGGCGCATCTCCCATCGCGTAGCCTCTCTGGGCCTTCTTAACATGGTCTCGGTACTCATCCCGGGCCCTTGCGCGCTTCTTCTCACGGCTTTCGCGCGACTCGTCCTCGGGCTCGGATGGGTCGATGACCACATCCGCATCAGACTGTGATGAAGATCGCGTGTCTTGACTTGCCGAAACGCCGCACGTAAGTGCCTTGGATCGACGATAGGTTGCTAATACGCGCACCGACGCCTTCGTACTTCGCGATAGGTGTGGAAGAAAATCGGATGTTGGTCCTATTTCTAACACGATCTAGTTTGTAAACTCACAAGACAATTTGAACAAGTGTTTGATTTTTAATTAATTCTTCAATGATATAAAATTGAATGAGTACATGGGTATTTATAAGAAAAACTAGATCTAGTCCTATACCAACTATAATTCTAATCTATGGAAAATATATCTAGTCCTAAGGTAACTAAATGTCTTGCATATCAAGACCTACCAAATAATTAAATACTAATTCCTAATAAGCTACTAACACGGCTAAATAAATATTCTAACCTAATAATCTATTCCTAACACTAACGTGACTAATAAACTAACCTAACGCCACTAATTATATACCTAACAAATCTAACACTAACTCACGTAATAATTTATCTAACAATCTATTATTTACTAACTAAACTAACACTAACCTATACTAACAACTATACTAACGTACTAATCTAACAACTAACTTAATGATAAAATAATAAAATGCTAATTACATAATTAATCTAATTATATTCTTCTAGAATCTTCGCTCCTCGGCTCGCACTGCTCGCCTCGTGTATTTGCGTATCACGTCCACGTACTCCCCCGCGTGCTCGGTCGCGCGCGGCCTTAGACCCGTTGCTAGCCCCACAGCCTGTCAGGCCCATTCTAGTCCCGCTTACGCGGTTGCCTCGATCCAGGCCTGTCCATTTGTACGTGCTCACGTCTAGGCCCATCCGCAAGTCAGCCCATCGCATGCAACCCTGCCATTTCCTCCCGCGGGAACTTCGGCCTCTTACGCGTCTTCCCATCCTCGCGCGTCTCGTGCGATAAGCCCGACTCGATGCGTGTGTTTTTTCCTTCACTCGGGACTTTCGCATACTGTCCTGGATCATCTCGTGTCGCTCCTCTCGTGCTCGTGCGTCTCGCATACGAGCTCATACCCGTCTTTTAGGCCATGCATACATGGTTTTGGCCCTTTTCGTGGCCTTCTCGAGTCGTCCCGGCCATCGGCTCTCGGCGTCCTCGGGCCTCGAAAGCCACATCTTAATCAGGCTGTGGTATCACGCACCTGCTGGGCGCGGACACGAAATGGCACGGGGCCGGGCACTGCCGTACTATGTGCGCGGCCAGTGACTATGGCCGGCCCTTGCCGGACCCCCGGTCACTTTTCCCGGTGACATGCATTACATAACATATTAATATGATTAAATAGCCACAAAAATGCTAGGAAACACTAGTGGACCCTGGGTCCACATGCATGATGCTCGGTAGGGCTTAAATGGCACACACGAGCACTTAATCACCGAACCAACATTTATAACTTATAAAATCACTCAGGGAGGAATGTTTAACATCAAAAATGATGACTATGAGGGCTAAGACATGGGTCATAACTTGCATGCATAGTACTAAGGCTCGGGGGTCCAAATTAACACATTATCATGAACAATTTGACCAAGGCAATGATCTCGGCCTCTCTCTCCCAAGTGGCTTCCGACTCGTCGTGGCGACTCCAGCAAACTTTGACAAGCTCTATATCTCTGGTCCTCAGCCGACGGACCTTTCGGTCCAGAACTGCTACTGGCTGCTCATCATACATCAGGTTCTGCTCGACCTCTAGCTCGCCAAAGTTCACTACGTGGCTCGGGTCGTACACGTACTTTCTCAACATCGACACGTGGAAGACGTTGTGTACATCCGAGAGCTTTAGGGGTAACACCAGACAGTAGGCTGTTACACCAACTCGCTCGAGAATATCGAATGGCCCTATGAATTGGGGCTGCAGCTTCCCCCTCTTTCCGAATCGTACAACGCGCTTCATCGGCGTGACCTTCAGGAACACCTTGTCTCCCTGCTCAAACTCAAGCTCCCTTCTACGCTTGTTAGCGTAGGCCTTCTGTCGGCTCTGTGCCTCTCTCAGCTTCGCTCGGATCTCGGCAACATTCTGTACCGTGTCCTCGATCAACTTGGGACAGACAACCTGTTTCTCGCCGACTTCATTCCAATAAAGGGGTGAGCGGCACTTGCGACCGTATAAAGCTTCGAACGGAGCCATCTTGATAGACGATTGATATGTGTTGTTGTATGCAAACTCCACAGTGGGTAATAACTGCTCCCACGAACCACCACGCTCTAGAACACAAGCTCGGAGCATGTCCTCGAGCGTCTGTATAGTCCGTTCCGACTGGCCGTCGGTCTGTGGATGATAAGCGGAGCTAAACTTCAACTTCGTCCCCATGGACTCGTTCAGACTCTCCCAGAAATGGCCAGTGAACTGGGGATCTCGATCTGATATAATCTCAGCAGGAACGCCGTGAAGTCGAACGATTCCCTGGAGATACGTCTCGGCTAACTGCTCCGTGGACATGTCCATTCTGACAGGCATAAAGTGGGCCGAATTCGTCAGCCAGTCCACTACTACCCATACCGCGTCGTGATGCTTGGACGACATCGGTAATCTCGTGACAAAATCCATGGTCAGCTTCTCTCACTTTCACTGCGGGATCTCTAAGGGCTGTAAGAGACCCGGTGGAACCTTGTGCTCGGACTTCACTTGCTGGCAAATCAAACACTTCTCCACAACCTCGGCGACGTCTCGCTTCATCCCCTTCCACCAAAACGATATTTTCAAGTCGTGATACATCTTGGTGCTACCGGGGTGCGCCAAGTATGGAGCACTATGCACCTCCGTCAAGATCTCCTTCTTCAGGGCCTCGACTTTCGGCACAACGATCCTTCCTTTGTACTCCAAGGCACCATCTGTGCCTCGGTAAAAACCCTCGACTCCTCCAGCATGAATCTTCGCCCCCATCGAGCGAACGAACTCGTCAAAGGCTTGATCTCGCCGGATCCTGTCTCTAAGCATGGGCCACATTCTCATTGCCGGAATACCTCCCACAACTGGCAACTTAGGAGGTGATTCGATGACCTCTAGCTGCATCTGGGTGAACTCTCGAATAAGCTGACGCTGCTGAGTGATCATACAGGTCAGCTCGCCCCTTTCCTTACGGCTGAGGGTGTCGGCAACAACGTTCGTCTTGCCCGGATGATAGTTGATGGTACAATCATAATCTTTCACTAGCTCTAACCATCGCCTTTAGCGCATGTTGAGCTCCTTCTGAGTGAAGATGTACCGTAAGCTCTTGTGGTTTGTGTAAATCTCGCAATGTCCTCCGTACAAATAGTGTCTCCAAATCTTCAGGACGTGAACAACAACTGCCAACTCGAGGTCGTGAGTTGGGTAGTTCACCTCGTGCAGCTTTAGCTGACGGGAAGCATAAGCCACAACCCTGCCGTCTTGCATCAAAACACAACCTAGACCCTGCTTCAAGGCATCACTATAGATAGTGAAATCTTGTGTGGGGTCCGAAATAGTCAACACGGGTGCCGTCGTAAGCCTCGCTTTGAGCTCCTGGAAGCTCGACTCACAACGACTATCCCACTCAAACTTCACCAATTTTCTCGTCAAACGGGACAAGGGTAGGGCAATCTTTGAAAACCCCTCGATGAATCGTCTATAATATCCTGCCAAACCGAGAAAACTTCGAACCTCGGTGGCATTTCTCGGTGTCGACCAGTTTCGAACTGCTTCTATCTTGCTTGGGTCTACTTCAATCCCTCTGGATGTGACAACGTGGCCTAGAAAAGCCACTCGATCGAGGAATAGACCAAAATGTCATCAATGAAGACGATGACAAACTGGTCCAGGAATGGATGGAAGACACGGTTCATGCGATCCATGAATACCGCTGGCGCATTGCTCAAGCTAAACGGCATCACAACAAACTCATAATGACCGTATCTAGATCTGAAAGCAGTCTTGACCACGTCGGCCTCTCTGATATTCAGCTGATGGTAACCAGAGCGGAGATCAATCTTGGAGAATACACTGGCTCCCCTCAGCTGATCGAATAAATCCTCAATCCTGGGAAGCGGATACTTGTTCTTCACCGTCAACCGGTTCAACTCTCGGTAATCAATGCACATTCTCATAGACCCATCCTTCTTCTTGACAAAGAGGACAAGTGCTCCCCAAGGTGATACGCTCGGTCGGATGAAACCGAGATGCAACAGCTCCTGAATCTGAGCCTTCAACTCCTGAAGCTCCTTCGGAGCCATGCAATACGGCGCTTTCGACACTGGTCCCACTCCGGGGACTAAGTCGATAGTGAAATCCACCTGGCGGTTAAGTGGTCCTCCCAGGAGCTGATTAGGAAAAACGTCCACAAACTCACGAACAATGGGTATATCTTCGGGAGTCAGCTTTTCCAGAGTCTCTCCAACTTTGTTGACGAGAAATCCCTGACAGTCGTCTTTCTGCAGGTACTTCGCCGCTTTCACCATGGAAACAACGTGCCGTAGAGTTCGGGACTTCGTACCGAAGAACGTGATGCGGTCTCTCTCGGATAAGTGCAGCGTCACCTCCCGGTCGCAACAACGGATGTCTGCGCGGTATCTCGTCAACCAATCCATGCCAAGAATCAAGTCAAAGTCATTCATATCGATCACAAACGCGTCTGCGACTACAGTTCGGCCTCCGATATCGATGTTAAGGTTCTTGGCTAGGGAACTCGTAATTATCTTCATTCCCGATGCGAGACTGGTCTTGAGAGGGTCGACATTACTCACCCCCTGGGCTCCTAAGGCGGACAAACACTTGGTCGAGACGAACGAATGCGTCGCCCCGGTATCGAATAAAGCGAAGACTGGAGTATGGAACAATGATAGCATGCCCGACATAGTACCTGGCTGCTTAGTAGCCGGGTCCTGGTCAAGCACGTAAATATGGGCGGGTGCTCCACGCTGCTGCTGCTGCTGTCCTGGGGGTCTCTGGGCTGGCTGTCTCTGAGCGGGCTGTCTCTGAGCGGGCTCTCTGGGTTGGCTGTCTCGGGGCTGGCTGTCTCTGGGCTTGCTGGGGCTGAGGGCGGTCTGGGAGTTCATAATCAGGTATCCTGGACGGCGGCAATGGTAGCATACATTCTGCCCGGCTAGACACTCCCCACGGTGCGGACGTCCGCAGGTGGCACAAGCCGGTATATCCTGTCTGGTTGGTGGGCCTGTCTAAGCTGGGCCTCTCTGGTCTCGGTTCTTCTTGTTCTTGCGGTCGTCCCACTTCCTCTTGTTTCTGTCCGGTGCTGGCTGGGGTGGTGCTGGATGTGCAGGCTGGATGATAGCTGGTTGTCTGACTGGTGGAGGGGCAATGATATCCCGCTGGAGGTACGCCTCGATCTGCTGAGCACGCTCAACCGTCTCAGCATACTCAAGGTAGCCATGACTGGCCACCAACAGTCGAATGTTGCTCCTCAACCCATCAAGGAGTTGTGTCGCCTTCTTCTCCTCCGTATCCACGAGATGTGGAGAAAAGGCAATCTTACGAGCGAACTCACGCTCGTACTCATCCACTGATCCCTCACCCTGCTGTAGAGCGGAAAACTCCCGTACCATCCTCTGCTTGAAATGGCGAGGGTAGAACTTATCCTCCAAGAGCGTCTTAAGCCGCACCCATCTCATGGCCTCACGCTCGTCCTCGGTACGTAAACGCCAGTAATCCTCCCACCAATCTCCTGCGGAGCCCTCGATCTGCAGTTCGACACAAGCCATCTTATGCGCCTCGGAAATACCCATAATGCGAAAGATCCGCTCCATCTTGCGGATCCACTCGCCCACGGCTAGCGGGCCATTCTCCCCAGAGAAACGGGGCGGGTCACAGGTGCGGAATCGGCTGACCACGACAGTTTGGTCCTGTTCGGCTGCGGCTTGAGGATCTCTGTGTGGCGGCATTCTGGAGATCCAATAATAGTTGAATTGATCAATATAGCCAATTAATTAATAGCCATACTAGACTTGAAATAATAAAAAAAAATAATAATAATATTCGAAAACGCCTAGCTGGCTAGAGTTCCGGTATACTTAAACTTTCTATGTTCTGGCTCATAATAGAGTTCTGACTTAGTCTAGAGTCCTTGGACTTAGCTGTTCTAGAGTTCTGTCTAGAGTTCTCTCTCTAGAGTTATCTGTCTTACAGGAGGATATTTATCTAGGCCCCATACTTGAACTGAAATAAGCACTAGCAAAACTTAAACTGCGTCGGGTGACTTACCTCGGAGTCGGTGCGGGATGATCGTGGTGTGGTCATGCTTTTCTAAACTTTGAAAGTATACAGAAACGCACTCTGCGCTCTGATACCAAGTCTGTCACACCCCGCCTTACTAGCTTTGAAAAATAAGAATAAAATTTTTGCTTTTATTTTCGAAAGATCGTGCGAGCTAGTTTTCGAAAATACTAACTTATAGCGGGATGTCACAGGTGAAAACTTGCTTAACTTACTCACAGACATAAATGAAACATGCAACCAATCAATCCGCTACGGAGAACGGAATCACACATGCAATGTCTGAATGTCTCGCACAGTCTAAGTCTGCTAGCGGAAGCATATTCGAAATACAGAAATACATGCATACATGTCCGAATAATACATGATCATAAAACTAGGACATAAATTGTAGGTAAAAATGTCCTCGACTATCATGACCACGCTTGGCCACACATGTGCTCATCCGGCACACTCGACTCCGTCACCTGAAAAACACAATGGGGGCGTGAGCAAACCACTATGCTCCGCAAAGACCAGTACTGAATAAAACAGCATTAATAATAACATATCATGATCATCAATGTATAAGAGCTTAAACTGTAAACTTTTCTTTCTTTCTGTACTGTGGTCAAAAGACCCTCGGCCCTCGGCCGCTCGTGTGCACACCCCGAATGGGATATTAAGGCCCTTGGCCTTCATCGCGCACCAGGTGGAATATTAAGGCCCTCGGCCTCCAATCCTGGGGGATATACCTGTCTCGAACATACCTCAGTCATGATACAGATGTTATACATGATGTTGAATCCAGTACATGACCACCACCTAGTAGCTGAAATCTAACGCAAGTGCTTGAAATTGAAGTAGCGGTCGGAGGCTCGACTCTCCTTAGGCTACATAAACATTTAAGCAAAATAATGCTAAGTATAATGCTCGGAATATTTAATTATATGCTAAGATGCTCGGTTCTATATGATCAATTAAACTGGACTGGTTTGGCTCGGAAAAATACTTAAATTCTGGAAAGAGACTCGGATCGAAAGTCACGAATCAAAATGGACTCGAACCGCCGATCAAACCGGCTGGTTCGCTGACTGGCCGGACCGTCGGTCCAGGCTGAATCGGGCGG
>BKCP01006038.1:188000-238747 GCA_008636005.1 Striga asiatica | reverse complement strand
GCTGGGCGCGAAGGGGCACGGCCAGAGGCTGCTGGCACGGCTGGTGCCTCTCGGGTGCTTAATGGGCACGACTGAGACTCGACTGAGGCCCTGTCGTGCGGCTGGGCACGGACAGGCACGGAGGGACTCGGGGCAGACGTGGACAGAGGCCACACAGCCGCTGCTAGGCGTCCCCGAGGTCATTGGGCACTCGGGCGTTCTGCTGGGCACGCACCGAGGCCGACTTGGCTCAGCAGACTCGGCTCGGGTTGGCACCGGACATGGCACGAGGCTCTGGCGTGAGACCTCGTGCGCTGGGACTGGCACGGCGCTGTCGGGCACTGTACGTATGACCTGGGCACGTTGGGTGCCGTTGCCACGCGTGGCACTACTCGGGCTACTCCACGCTGGGCACGAGCGGCTGGCTCGAGACCACACGTGCATGGACATGGATAGCGCTGTCGGGCGCTGTCGGAGGGTGTTGGGCGCGACTGGCGCCGAGACCTCGCACGCGGGCGCGGACAGGCGCTGTGTCGCGTGCGCTGTGGGGCTGTGTGATTAAGGATCGTGTGTTACGTCTATCTCGACTTGCTCGAAACCCGCGCCGACGCCTTGGTCCCTTCGCAATAGGTTGCTAATACGCGCGCCGACGCCTTCGTACTTCGCGATAGGTGTGACGAAACCCGGATGTTGGTCCTATTCCATTCACGAACTCTATGTAAACTCACAGGAGAAAACACACGAGAACTTTGAACACAATGTTCGACTTTTTTCTATTCACTCATCAACATATTTTCGAATGGTACATAGGGAGTATTTATAGATGCCAAATAGATCTAATCCTAGTCTAAATAGAACTCCTAATGCAAGTAAATAAATAAATCCTAAGGCAACTAAATATCTAGGGAATATGGACTTACCAAACAATTAAAAGACAAATAGGAAACTAATAGGCACATGCCTTTTATTTGGATTCCTAACCAAACTACTACTCCTAATTATACTAAGTAAATCTCGTCCAAATCCCCTTTGCTTGCCCATCAAGTCGGTCGCGCGCCCAAACCCTAGCCGCTCGAGATCGCGCGCCTCGCCATTCCTAGTCCTTGTCACGCGAGGTAATGCGTGCGCGCCATCCCCACGCGTCACCCCTGGCCAGCGCTGCCCGACCGCGTGCCCCCGTTCGCGCGTCGTCATCAACCGCGCGAGTGCTTTGCACTCTCGCTCGCACGGCCTCACCTCCTCGCTCGTCCATCGCGTTGGTCGCGTCCCAGCCACGTGCGCGTGTGTCGCGCACGACCACTTCATCGCCCTCGTCGACCCACTCGACCAACGCCTCGCGCGTGACTCCCGCCATCGCACCCTTCGCGCATTCGTCCATCGGGCTCACCGCGACACCCTAATCCTCTCGCGTACCCGTGCCATCGCAGCCGTCCCAAGTGCACGCTGTCCACCCTACATCCACCCCTCGTGCACCATTGGCCTTCGCTCGCATTCGCCGTGCGCGTCGCTCTCTTGCGCACGCCTTGCACCAATCACCCACCTTCCCGGGCACAATCTTCTCACTCTCGTCGTCGGCCCATGCCTCGTGCTCGTGCGCACTACTCGTCGCGCACCTCTTCTTCACCCGGCCTAGGCTCGCACGCCTCGCGGCTCGGTTGCCGCGTCCCGTCGGTATACGCGCCTTAGTGCGTGCGCACACCCTCCTAGCCCGTGCCCGAGCCCTTTCTCGCCTAACCTCTCGCCATCTCTCGAGGCCATCGTGGTTCTCGTCCTCGGGTTCGCCGGGGTCAATGACCACATCCGCATCATTCCCGCCCTCTTCGAGAATTTCCTTGTCCTCAAGGATAAAGTAATTGATCTCGTCAAGTTCCTCGGGCTCTTCTCCTGGGTCCTCGGTTAGCAGCTTAATTCGCTTGTGGGCTCGTCCAAAAGTCATAGTGCCCTTCTTGTAATTGGTCGTGACAGATCCCAATGTCTCGAGCCATTGAACTCTAAGTACTATGTCCGGTCCCGTCAAAGGTAAGGCATAAAGATCAGCCTTCAAGTCATAGCCTTGTGCAAATATGGGAACACCTTTGTGCAGCTCGGAACTTTTGAGTTCATCTCCGTTTGCAACCTTCACTCCAAACTGCTTTATGTTTGTCACTGGCGTCTTTAACCCTTTGGACAGTTCCTTGTCTATGAAGTTCAGCGTTGAACCGCTGTCCACTAGCACTTCAAACTCTTCGCCTTGTACGATTGCAGTGAACCGTATCATCCTTGGACCTCTCTCATCACCCCTTTTCTTGCTTTTGATCACATGTAGCAAGGTCTTCTTTCGCTCCACATGTTCGTACTCCTCACGTTCCGGCTCTTCCTCATCGAACTCAAGCAAGAACACTTGCTTTCCAGCACATCTATGGCCCGGTGTGAACTTCTCATTGCAAGTGAAGCATAAGCCTCTCTCGCGTCTTCGTTGGATCTCCTCAGTCGTAAGCCGTCGCATGTGGCTCGTGGTTCACGTGCCATCTTCGGTTGGCTTGGACTCGACCCGTGTGGGTGTCTCGTCGGTCGCGGTACTTGTGCGTCGCTGGTCCGTGCGTCCCTCACCCTTGCTGGCCTTGCGCATTGCGACCAAATGGTCGTCGCGTAGCCGTGCCGACTCTATTGCCGCCCGAGTTGTACGCGGCCTATCCAATCGCACCTCAGCCGCTAGCTCGGCCTTAAGCCCTCCAATGAATGCGCCTACCAATGCGCTCTCGGGCCAATCTCGCACCCGACTTGCAATGCGCTCAAACTCTCTTTGGTAGTCTCGGAGGCTACCATTTTGACGAATTCGGGAGAGCGCCTCGTCATAGTCATAGTAGTCACTCGTGCCAAATCGTGTGACCAACTCTTTCTCGAAATCTCTCCACCGAATTTCCTCGCCCTTGGTCTTGTACACATGTGACATCCATTGCCACCATGTGTTTGCTTCACCATCGAGATGATAAGCGGCGATCCTGACTCTCTCGAACTTGTGCACCTCGTTGATCTCGAAAAATTGCATGGCTCGGTTCAACCAAGCGTCCGGGTCGGTCCCCGTAAACGTAGGCATCGTGAGCTTTGGTCGTGCATAGCCTCGGTCGTCGTGCTGGTGCATCGCGCGTGATGCGCGGGTCCTCCGTGATCGTCCTTCATCGTCGTCGTGGTCGGTCCCGGGGCTGCTCGATGCCGCGGTCGATCGCGAGGTGTGACTCCTTCGCGGTCGGCGTGTCATGCACGTGAGTTGCCCAGCTAGATCATGCACCATGAGCTCGAGTTTAGCGAAATTCTCATTGACATGGTGTTGGCCATTGCCGATGGACTTCACACTCTCCTCCAAGGCTTCGATCCTCTCCTTGTGTGTCATCATCTCGACTCTCTTTTTTTTTTTTTTTGATACTCTCGAAAAAATTCGAAACAAAAGAAAATAGAATGGGGAAGAAAAAGTTCAACCCAACACACGATCAATCACTCTCAATGAAAGCACCAATGGTGAAGGATCGTGTCTTACGTCTAGCTCGACTTGCTCGAAACCCGCGCCGACGCCTTGGTCCCTTCGCAATAGGTTGCTAATACGCGCGCCGACGCCTTCGTACTTCGCGATAGGTGTGACGAAACTTGGATGTTGGTCATATTTCTATCACTGTGAAGAAACTTGGATGTTGGTCCTATTCCATTCACGAACTCTATGTAAACTCACAGGAGAAAACACACGAGAACTTTGAACACAATGTTCGACTTTTTTCTATTCACTCATCAACATATTTTCGAATGGTACATATGGAGTATTTATAGATGCCAAATAGATCTAATCCTAGTCTAAATAGAACTCCTAATGCAAGTAAATAAATAAATCCTAAGGCAACTAAATATCTAGAGAATATGGACTTACCAAACAATTAAAAGACAAATAGGAAACTAATAGGCACATGCGTTTTATTTGGATTCCTAACCAAACTACTACTCCTAATTATACTAAGTAAATCTCGTCCAAATCCCCTTTGCTTGCCCATCAAGTCGGTCGCGCGCCCAAACCCTAGCCGCTCGAGATCGCACGCCGCCTCGCCATTCCTAGTCCTTGTCACGCGAGGTAATGCGCGCGCGCCATCCCCACGCGTCACCCCTGGCCAGCGCTGCCCGACCGCGTGCCCCCGTTCGCGCGTCGTCATCAACCGCGCGAGTGCTTTGCACTCCCGCTCGCACGGCCTCACCTCCTCGCTCGTCCATCGCGTTGGTCGCGTCCCAGCCACGTGCGCGTGTCTCGCGCACGACCACTTCATCGCCCTCGTCGACCCACTCGACCAACGCCTCGCGCGTGACTCCCGCCATCGCACCCTTCGCGCATTCGTCCATCGGGCTCACCGCGACACCCCAATCCTCTCGCGTACCCGTGCCATCGCAGCCGTCCCAAGTGCACGCTGTCCACTCTACATCCACCCCTCGTGCACCATTGGCCTTCGCTCGCATTCGTCGTGCGCGTCGCTCTCTTGCGCACGCCTTGCACCAATCACCCACCTTCCCGGGCACAATCTTCTCACTCTCGTCGTCGGCCCATGCCTCGTGCTCGTGCGCACTACTCGTCGCGCACCTCTTCTTCACCCGGCCTAGGCTCGCACGCCTCGCGGCTCGGTTGCCGCGTCCCGTCGGTATACGCGCCTTAGTGCGTGCGCACACCCTCCTAGCCCGTGCCCGAGCCCTTTCTCGCCTAACCTCTCGCCATCTCTCGAGGCCATCGTGGTTCTCGTCCTCGAGTTCGTCGGGGTCAATGACCACATCCGCATCACTGTGGTACCGCGCGCCTGCTGGGCGTGGGGACGGACAGGCACGGGGCCGGGCATTGCCGCGCACAGTGACCATGGCCGGCCCTTGCCGGACCCCCGGTGACTTTTCCCGGTGACGTGCATCACATAAAATCTTAATATGATTAAATAGCCACAAAAATGCTAAGAAACACTAGTGGACCCCGGGTCCACATGCATGATGCTCGGTAGGGCTTAAATGGCACGCACGAGCACTTAATCACCGAACCAACATTTATAACTTATAATATCACTTAGAGCCGAATGTTTAACATAAAAAATGATGACTATGAGGGCTAAGACATGGGTCATAACTTGCATTCATAGTACTAAGGCTCGGGGGTCCAAATTAACACATTATCATGAACAATTTGACCAAGGCAATGAACTCTAATCATGCTCAAACTTTTACACCATCAATGACATAATATATGAGGGTGACTAAGCTATCAATCTCGACTTAGACGTGCATGAAACTAAAACTCCAAATTTAAGGCTATTAATTCATAAAATTCGGAACTTATGATTAATCACGTGCATGGCTTGATTTTTCTACATGAAAAATCCTAAAATATCATAAATAAGCTGAGGGAAAAAGATAGCTCGAGCTAACCTTCACCAAAATGCAAAAATGGCGAGAGGGTGCTTGCTCGGGCTTCGGTCGCGGCTTAGGTGCTATGGCTTGATTCAGGACGGTTTGGCTGAGCTTGGCTGGTCTCAAAAGACTTAGAAAAATCCAAGAAACACTTAGAAGTCGCTAAGCTCTGAGAGAATTCGCTTGGAATGGCTTGGAGCTCGGTCCTCTTCTTTCTCGGGCTTGCACGCGCGCGGGTGGTGGCTAAGGGTTGCTCTCGGTTTTTCTCTTGATTTCTCACTAAGTGCTCGAACTATAAGGTATCAAAGGGATAATAAGAGCTGAAGATGAAGTCTTATATAGGTGGTGGGGCGGATTTTACAAGAATGGCTCATGGGAGACCAAAATGGATGGACTTATACATGTTTTAGGCACATAGGGACTTGGGGCTGCATGGGGCACGATTTGGTGGAGTTTCTGGTGGATTTGCAGAGCATGGTCAGGGGATAAAATTGGGTCTTCGGTTAAAATGGGCTGGAACTTAGTCATATGGGCTCAAGAAGTGGACTTGTCGCTGTGGGCGCTAGGCCTGGGCGCTGGACCTCGCTGGGCGCGGCCTGCTATGCGCGAGGCGCGGGCTGCGCGCGGGGACTGCATGGGCCGGGCACAATGCTTGTTCTAGTGGTCCAAAAGACTTAGAAAAATTATGAAGAACTTACCCAACACTTAACCAAGCATAGGGCATGGCTCGGCTCGGGCCTTGGCCGCGGGGAGGCTCGGCGCGAGGCTCGGCACGAGCGGTCTCGGGTAGGTGCTAGGGCTCGAATATAAGGCTTTAAGACTTGAACTTTGGTACTTCAATACACTTAGAAAATATTCTAAGTATCAAGATACTACGGCTCGACTATGCTCGAAAATAACTCGGAACAAAACTAGGGTTCGAAGCCAATAATTTCTCGAGTTGATTAGATATCAATTATCAATCCAAATTAATGGATTGATCTTGACTTTAACTTGAAATAGAAAATTCCAAGGAATAACCTATCATATTTGAGCATTTAGCATATAAAATATAACTCGGATTTTTCTGAAAATTACGGACTTCACTTATAGTCGAGCAGTGAAACCGTTCTTAATATTATTTCTGATTCGGGACATTACAACGAGGACGTTGGAGAAATATCTCAGCAACTCGTGCGGCAGATCACCATTCCCAAATCATTGAAGAAAAAAAATCGCAATTGCAAACAAATAGAAAACGAAACAGAACAGGAGCCTATAGGGAAATTTACACTCTCCAGCTCTCATCTCAATAACACATTTCTTAACCAGCAATACCACAAAAACTCCAACATTAACTCCAATCATGTCTAAGCCATTATTTTCAAATGCAGGGAAGATCATACAACAATAGTTAATCCAACAAAAACATAAAATAAAAATACTGAAGGTAAACACTTTACCCCAAATATTATTATCTGATTGTCAGCTTCTAATTTCCATACAAGGAAAACACACACACACACACACACACACACACACACATACACACACACCACACACACACAGAAAACTTACCAACTTCCATTCAAAGCCAATTATTTTGTTTGCTACAAGCATTTCCATGAATAAACAGATTCAACTCTAGGTTCAACTTCAAAATAATCCAAATGAAAACATGCGAAATCTACCTCACACAAACCTTAACATGAAAATTGCGGCAAGAAAATTAAAAGAAACATCTAGACCACTGACCCCACATCGATTTCTCTGCAAATAAAGCCTTTTTCGAAGAGAGAAAAAAGAGGCATACACACAACGTAATACGCATCACTGCAAAAAATCTCTATGATTTCTATATGAGGAGGCCGAGAGACGACGATGCAGATTTATTCATCGGGGGCGTTGACGCACCCAAGAAACTGCGAGTTGTGCTTCTAAAGCAAATGAAAGCCCTTACCCCTCTAAAGAACATAAAAGATTGTTAAAATATATACACTATTTCTAAACCCATAAAAAAAATTATTAGGGGATGAAATCCATCGACATCCTTTTCGAGCGATATTCACTCAAAATTTTCTCCTCATTTATATGTTTAGGTAATGTAGTTGTACCAATATACTTGTAACAACCATAGACACAAACTTCAATTTTCAATTTTATTGCATTTTATTTATCTCAAGAAGAAAACACATTCTTCAAACATCATAGATCATAAAGTAATGGTCTATTGGTCTGCATCAAGATACCCTACTCAATCCAACATACCCTACTCATCTACAGGAAACAATCAACGACCATATAATTTAATGGTAAACATAAGGTGTCTTCATAAAGTGAAATCTATGAGATTGTTGTGAGAATAGATTATATGTTTTTAGGTAATCACTCAATGGGTTTTAACACAATCATGTCACAAGAATGTAGGATAAATAAAATCAAAAGAAAACTCGAATAAAATTCAAACTCAACAAACCATGAACATTGGGATTCATGTTCAGCTCATGGACTTTGGATATCAACTTAGATTCAGATACGTCCTCAGGAAGGTCGAAATCGATGTAGTTGATACCAACTTCAGCACATGATTTCCTTTTGATATTGACATAGCACTGTGAATCTTTCCTCTGCACCACAATTACCACTGCTAGTCTAGGTACCTGAAATCACTCAAAGCCACAAATCAAAAGAAATCTCATTGACTGATCTAACAATGGCCATGTAAAGGACCTAATATCAACAAAACCGAGCAACACGGAACAAAAAATCAGTTTATGCGTAGAAATATATGTGCTGCTCTTGCCTCTCCGACCTAATATCAACAATGGCCATGTAAAAGACACAATCTCCAGGCTTCGAAACCCGGACAATGACATCTGCTTTGAAGAAAAAACTATTCCAGTGTTAGTCAACAGATTTTTTTTTTTTTTAAAAAAAATGATCCTCTGAAGTTCAACTCATGAATGGATAAATTGACATCAAGTAGGGGCACCACAAAAGGGAGGTTTCCACTTCAACTTTAATACAAAAGCTGCAGATAAACTATAATACAGAGGAATAGTGATCAAGTCAGTATCAAAACCCCAATTTAGATAGGTAATGAAACATGAAAATCATATTACTACAAATCATTACTTGTATAGGTAATGAAACATGAAACCATATTAAAAAAAATCCTAATATATATATACAGTAACCAGTCTTCATAGCAGCAACTATGACAATAATATTGGTGGTAGTGGTGGTGAAACACTCATCAATATTACATAATGTGGTAGCTCACTATCAAGAACAAATATAAAAGCCATCTCACATACAGATAAAAGACTGCTAGTAGTGAAGAAAGCAAAAACAAATGATAGATACATGTCCTAGCAAGAAGAACAAATACCATATCCTTGAAGAAATAAAGAACATGAAATTACTCGCAGATACTCTTCTACATGAGAGGCAAGAGGCGCAAGCTCCACATAGAATAAGTCTCACATGGCCACTTAGATCTTGTTTTATGTAACAGAGCCATTAAAGATCATTAACTGATAGGTAGTGTCATTAGCACTATGAATAAACAGATATAAAGCTCCATTAAGACAGTGCCAATCACCTTACTGAAAACAATTTTATCAAAAATTGGAGATGCCTCACTGTGTTTAGCACCATTCCTCATATTACACAGTTTCCTGCTTAACAAAAGTATCCAACTTTCAGGTCATACTCTTAAAAATGTAAAGATGGCAGGTATAAAGCAACTTAAGCAAAGAAGAATATCGTCGATCAAGGCTTTCAAGGATTGTTTCATGAGCAAATCGTCAACATTGATGTGAAGAACAATACATTTTGCTAAGTTCTCTGGTAAATGGTAAGCAACTGACTGGAATGCTGTTCACATAATTTAGCCCAACTTCTTTCGCACCACTTTCAAAATCCAAATTCAGTACCTAACATCTCCTCCACCCTCAACCGGATTGCGCTCCCTAACGGCAGGCCCGTTCCACCGGTCAAAAACTGAGTCAAAAACCACTCTAGGTCTGGACCGTCATGTTCCCCCTCCTGCTCGTCTACAACAACCGCTTCGGGATTCATGCTCTAGATCACGCCCATGAAGTCCCTCATTGCAGCTCCCATCGGGTTGCACAACAGCATGTGCAGCTTCAAAACGCATCTGACGACCACAGTTTCGCCCTCCTTCACGTGGAGCATCCATTGGCGGACATCCTCCAGCTGGCCGGAAATCGAGTGGAACTCTAACAGCAGGTTCAGGGCAGCCACAAGCCCCAACAGCCGCCCGCCCGTTTCCATCAGCTCCTGCTTTGATCCGCCCACGCCCGTGATCCGCACACGGCATAGAGTGTCACCCTGCGATGCCAGGCTGCGGAGGAGGCCCGGCCATTGCAGGCTCTGGCCCGCATCGAAGTCAATCACGTGGACTCAGGCCTTCTCCTCGAAAGACCATAGGAGGATCTCGTTCCACGTGAAATGCAAGAAACGCGGCTTACCTAGTTTAGCAAAGAGAGAATAAGAAATCATATG
The DNA here is from genome assembly GCA_008636005.1 of Striga asiatica. Taxonomy (NCBI): domain Eukaryota; kingdom Viridiplantae; phylum Streptophyta; class Magnoliopsida; order Lamiales; family Orobanchaceae; genus Striga; species Striga asiatica. The sequence continues at coordinate 228,862 of BKCP01006038.1, read as the reverse complement.
TGCTGGAATTGGGACCCAGCGACTGGCAACTTATCCCAACACAAAACGACACATTGAGAAACTAAAATTTTAATATACAAAATTTAACTACAACAAAATTGAGAAAGAAGTTGTTCATAAAACCTTATTTAACTACAACGGTGATAAACGTTTGGCCGAACATGAAGAGGTCGTTGTTGGCTCGCTGCCGATGCCGTTAAGTTGGGGATCAAGTGGTTGATACTTGTAGTGGAGGGGCCTACCGGATCTTCCTTTGCCTTTCTCTCTGGTTCACGGTATATCTGAATACAGAGAACCAAAGAGGAAAAAGTTATACAGGGGAAATTGGAAATAGCCGAGAAGAAAACAAAAGCAAAACATACCTTTTTCTCTCCACGACCTATCGCCGGAGAGCCTCCGGTCATCGGAGAAAACATAACACGTCTGACTAAATCCGCTGACCTTGGCGAGCTGATTCCTCGGAGCTTTTCCGCCGGTGGATTATTTTTGCCCGGTCATAGGTAATGGCGATGTTGCAGCAGCCGCGGTAGGGGATGGGTTGTACTGTTTGGAGCTGTCGCGAGATGTTCGGGGACCATAGGAGGTCTTCTCCGTCGGGAGATTGGAGACAATAATCTCCAGAACCTACATGTGCTCGCTCTCTATCTATCAGCAAGATGGGAATCGGATTTCAGGTTCGCAAGGGTTTGAGAGGAGCTGGGGAGTGAAAAAATTTCTCTGTCATTTTTGCGTCTCCGTGAAAAAGTGGCGTGTGACAGAAAGCAATCTATATATAATATATATATATATACTAGCTAATCTCATTTAATAAAAAATTTAATAAAAATATTTTTACTTTCCTTAAAAATAGTTACATTTTTTTAATTAATTATTCATTAATATCACATTTAAGAAGGTTTCTTTTAATTAAACTTAACTAATTAATGGCTAAATTAAGAAGTTTCTTTTAATTAATCTCACACATTTATGTTTCTTATTCTTATTTATATATATAAATGTGACATTCATTATTGTTGTGCAGAAACTATATATTATTATTTTTATTCCATTATGAATTGAATAAGCAATTAAAGTTATAAAAAATATTAATAAATGTATTAAATACAAACATTATAATACAGATCATGTTACATTTAAATGACATATAATTTATAAACTAAACTATAAGCATAATAAGATGAATTATAAAAAAATAATGAATTAAATAAATAAATTATTATTATAGCACAGTCTATATAATTATTATAGCAAATTCTATATTGTCAATATTATCATTTAAAAAGTTCATTGAAAAAACACATGTATAAAAAAAATTCATATGATCATAATTAATAGTGCAAAATTAACTATCTTTGACTTTCCATTTGGTAGTAATAATAAAATATTTTATATTACTACTATTCAATAAATCTAGTGCAGAGCCCGTGCGATGCACGGGATGCACAATTTTAAGGTTATTTATCTAGGCTTATAATTATATACATGAATAAAGAAAAATGTACGGGATAGATATAGTACGTGACACGTGCGAGACACTGGATATATTTATTTGGGGAATATTATATTATAAGATGCAATATTAAATAAAAGTTTTATAAGACGTAGGAAAATTGTACAATAAAATATTATTCGACAAAGAAACAATCATACATTATTAAAGACCTCATTGTACACAATATTATGAGTTTGATTATTTGGCAACTCGTCATTCTCACAAACTAATATCATTGTACACAACATTATGAGTTTGATTATTGGGCAACTCGTTATTCTCAACAACTAATATCTTCAACCCCCTTCTATTAGTTACACAAGAAACAAAACATATAATTGGCCATGACTAAAGACAGGTAGAGTAGATACAATACCTGTTAAGATTTTTAAGAAAAAATCTTGATATTCAAAAATCGCCTTATATGTAGAGGAACAAATCAAATCAGATTTTACATACAATTAGATAAAATTTTTTGTACAAAGATAAGAAGGAATTTTCAATTTTCAATATACAGAAACTTTAAACATGATATGTCTTGATTTACGTAAATCAATATCTATATAGATAACTAAACCCTTCAATTTAGGCTTTAAATCTGATTTATTTTTTGCTGAAGTAAAATCAAGATTTTATCTTGACCGATCAAATCTGATTTTTTTGTTTTCCGTACACTTTTTTTTAGCGATTTTATGGGTAAAAACAATTAAATAAAAATTAATTGATGGAAATAGAATGCATTAATTACTTTTGACTTTTATTCCTACTAATTCTAGTAAATGAGATGACTTTTTATGTAAGTATAGATTATAATCACAATTTGCATAATTACGTGGCACTAGAGCCCTAGACTTGTGATGCTCTATGCATATTAATGCATTTTAAGAAAAACTTTATTCTAATTTTATAGTTGGCAATAATTCTTGATTGACTTATTGAGCTAAGAAATGCATACTTTTTTTAATTAAAAAAAAACGTCATATTACTAAATCGACTTTCTCTAAATTAAGTTGATTACAACAACAACTAAATGCCCAACAGAGTTGATTTTATTCTGTTTCCAGTTGATTAAGTTGATTACAACAACGACTAAATGCACAAAGACTATTATGTTTACAAATCTCATGTTTTCTTTTTTGGCTGTCTGCATTTTCGTTGAACTTTTGTGGTGTTTAAACTTTTAATTATCATTTATTAAGTACGGTTTTGCTACAATTTTACTTATGGGAGAAGGTAGTTTGAAATGTATATGTTGTGTATCATAAGTACTTTGGTAAGAAAATTCGAAATTAAATCTTGAACTCATGGCATATAGAATCATCCANTTTTATTATTATTATTTTTTATTTTTTCTTTTATGATTGATGGGAATCCACTTTCTAGTGGATCTTTGAAATAATAATAGCTGGGCTTTATGTTAAACCACAATGAACATTACTGAAAATAATACAGTGATCGTAGTTAGAAAAATTAGTGAACTGCCTGCACAAATATATACACAGAGGACAAAGGAGATGGATTTTTCTCTCCCAAACCTTTAGCAAGGCAAACGTATTTCAACACGAGCCGCTTATAATGACTCAGCAAATCTTCCACATCACCAACCGCCAGGTCACCGGCTTCGGAGTACAAATAAGGGAAATCCCAAAAAAGCTGGTTCGGATCGTCTTCCTTCAAAAGATCGGTTGCGCCCTTGTTTTCTAAATCAGACACCGACGGAATTTTATCCAACACTTTACTGTCTTTCTCAAGTAATTCCTCAGCCCAAGATTTAATTTCACGAGATGGACTTTTGATTTCTTGAATTTTGGATTTTGGATCCACGGTGTGTTTGTTTGGAGTTTGTTCGGTAGTTTGATTCGTTTGAGCATCCACGTAGTCGGAGTTCTCAGAGAGGCCGGCAAGAAGGGCTTTTGCGGATTCCATGTTCTTTTCAAATTCCTCGTCGTCCATCGAGAGGGCTTTTGCGTCTATATTGGTAATGAAAGACTCCAGCGAGATATTCGTGAAGAAGTAGGCTGTCTCGGCTACCAGGCGAGTTTGTCGTCTAAATCGTTGGATATATGACAGATTTGAGTGCAGTTGGGGAGGATTTGCATGGTCAGGTCATCACAATCATTTTTTATTTTTAAATTAATTCCAGTGATGATAAATTAATGAGGCGTGTGAAAAGGACATAAAAGTTGCCGTTTTTGGAAAATAATTAATGCAAACCGAACTTTGACCATTAATTGACCTACTAATCTTGGTAAATGTTAATTCTTATTATATATATATAGATGCATGATTTATGCAGATTTGATTATCGCAATATTCTGTTTTATAAATTAAAAAGTGTGCTGAATAAATTGGCTCATATTTTTCATTAAAAAAACTGTTGGCCATGAAAAAAAATATTATTTCACAATTATAAATATAAATATGATTAATTTTCATTAAACAATTCCTCTTTAAGAAAAAAGCGGCGGGACAAATTTCTGCATGATTATAGCATCAAAACATATCTAAAACATCAATATTTTAATGCATTAAAAACCATACTTTCAGCAATAGAAAAGTCATATTAAACGGAAATTGTCAAAGTCAAAGAATGAGGATTGACAAGATATTGTGTGTAATAGCAGATTGTTGCATAATATAGAAATATCAAGCATAATTAATAATCAACAACAAAAAAAAGTCAAATCTATATGAAAAAATCAAAATTAAAAACACAGCAAATTATGTGGAACATTATTGGACACTATACAATATATAAAGAAAAATATTTTGATTTCTCTATCATTATCGACACATTCAACTTTTACCAAGACATCTGCCTTTATATTAAAATCGATTTTTTGCGTAAAAGTTTTAAAAATAAAAATTCATACAGATTCTTTTAAACATTAAACAAGAAATTCCTAATATGTGATAAATATATCTAAACAGATTTGTTATAAACTGTTGATATCATATTCGAATTAGGGCCATTAAAAGCTCCTTGGGAAGATTAGTGAAGACTGTTTAGGCTAAGCGCCGAAATTTCCGAATTGTGAGGAGTTGTTTCTGGGACCACCTCGATATCGGGACGACACCTCGGTATAATGAGTTCACCAACGAGTCGGGGGGACGTGTAGCTTGTGAAGAACCCGACCTCTGAAAGAACCGACTTCAGGCCGACAAAGTGCGACGCCTGTCAATCAACTGATGGAGCACCCATACCGTTATCATTGCCTATATGATCTATAGTACAAAATACAACAATTATTTAAACAAATAAAACAATTATATGTCTTAATTTGAAGATAGTGATTTGTAGTGATGGAAATTCTGTTGAAAGAAAAACCACAAACGTTGTATATAAAGAATTGTTTAACAATATTTAGTTATTCTTTCTTAGAACATTTTTTCAATGATTATATTGTGATTTTTACTATTGTTAATATATTTTTATTATTTTTTGTTCTATTATATTGCTTTCCGTCCAAATGCACGGGTTAAAAACTAGTATTGTTGACTTGCTGTCATAAGACAATGACCAGAACCAAAAAGTGGACTGAGAGAAGGGTAAATTAATAAATAGAATGCAATATACACAATTAAAATTCTTAAAAAATGCCGGTTTCCAGCCCTCTCAAAAAAGGGACCAAACGACGTCGTTTAGTCTTAAATGGAGAGAAAAGAAGGCAGCCACGTGTCAGGTAAATAAAGGGGTTAAGATAGAGGTAGATGACTCCAAATGGAGATATATTGATATAAGTGGAGTGATAGAAGCTGAGTTACCCTTCTCTTCATATCCACAAATTAGGTTCTCAATTAGCGATATTTCTATGGAGCCTGTTATAAGATTTTTCTGTGGATTTGGGTTCATCCATTAATAATGATGATATGGAACTATCAGCACTTTTAAGGGTAAAGTTATGTTGACAATGCCATGAAGTCATAACGGCACTCGCTTGCACAAATTAAATTGGCACAACGCATCTATAAGACCATCGTCGCCGATCTCAATATTCATGTCGATCTCATTCTCGGTCGACCTCATTCCAAGTCGAGCATCCTACATGCTTGCATCACTACTTCACATGAATATCTGATTTTTTCAAATCGACACCAACCATGTAGCTTCCTTCGTGTCGATCTCACCGTCTCGTATGAAAAGGGATTACCGCCCAGAACCAATTCACACCGCCCAGTATGAATGTGCCCAACAACCCTATAACTAGTTAGTTGAATAGATGTCCCAATATGTGTTGCCTTGCATGAAGCGAACACCCTAGATATGCATCACGCGTCTGATGACTCATGATGAGCTTTCACTTTTATTGTTTATAAATAGCGTACAAAGAAAGGGAAAATAACATAAAAAACACAATCCTATACATGATAAGTTTGTTGAGTGCCAATTGTACAGTCTATTTTCATTGATTGATTGCATTAGTACTCTTTGTGTATTGAACGAATCCTATACATAATAAGTTTGTTTTGTACTGACCATGTACACGAACTAGACCACGGTTAATTACTGTGTATTGCACTTTATCAATTATCTTTGTCTATATGTCGCATAGCTTTTCGCACTTTATCAATTATCTCCGGCTGTCTATCATATAGCTCATCGCATATGTGTTTCGTATTTTAGCAATTATCTTTGTCTGTCTATCACACAACTCATCACATAATTTGTTATGCACTTTATCATTTATCTCCACCTATCTGTCGCATAGTATATCGCATAATCTGTTTCGCATTTTATCAATTACCTTAGCCTGTCTTTTACATAGTATGTCCCATAATGTGTTTGTCAATTATTAGTTCATTTTAGTTATTGATTATTGATTATTCATATGAATTAGTTTTAGCTAGAATAAATTCATACATAAATTTAAATTAAACTAATGCATGTGCTACCTTGTAACATCTATGAATATTTTCGACCAAACAAAATGAGGAAGTGTCAGTTCGAAAACAGTCGGTGTAGGATCTAGAGAGCCTTCGTTGCTCTCAACCTGAAAAACTTTACTTTTAAGAGGGGATGACATACCTTCGTCCACGACAATGGCGTGGAACAAGGAGACACCACTGTATTCAAAAACTTCGGCGTCCACATGTTTGAAGTTGTTTTTTTAGATGACAAAGAATGTCTCCGTTCCTTCTGTGAGGAATTGACCAGCTTATGCTTGTCCTCTTGATTTTATGACTTAGTTTTTTTTATAGTATATGTGTATATTAGCAAATATTATGAAATGTAAATAATTATTGTCTAAATCATTCTTTTTATTTGTTTTATGGCAATTGGGTCTTCAATTTATTAGTTTACTCAAACAACATGATCTTTTCAAAAATTATTATGCACTTTTTATGCGCATAACTGTCGCAAGTTCATTCGCACAAAAAAATAATTATTTATCAAATCTCTGCATATTTATCGCTTATATGTCTCAATTATCTTCATTATTTATATTAACTAATAACTATGCGAGTAATAATTGCAGATTACGAACTTACAAAATATGTAATTTCAAATAAATTAATATGCGATTAATTATCTTTGTCTGTCTTTCGCAGTGTATGTCGCATAATTTGTATTACACTTTATCAATTATCTTCCTATGTCTGTCGCAATGTGTAAGTAACTGAAAATTGACAGTAAATCGACGAACCTTCATCTATCCCCGGGAATAGACTGCTCAGGAATAATTAAGGGAAGTTTACTTTAAATTCTTTAGATTAATTTCCTAGATATTAGTTAATTGAAATTAACTAATGCGTGTATTATTTGTGCAGGAGTAAAATAGAGATGCACTTTCCTTGTGAAGAAGATTCAGCCGCTGAGTCTCACCTTCCAAAAATGGAGATGGCAGAATCAATCAAGAACATTCCTTATGGGGTGTGGCTTGGCAGCGAAGACTTGTTTAACTTACCATATGCGAGCCGATATAAATGAATGAGGACGCGTATGAAGAAGGTGTTGATATTCCTTTAGTTTTTCTGGTGAGAGTGTTTTTAAAAGATGAAGAACTATTCCTAGAGTTTGTGTTTTTATTTTTTATTGAGTGGTGAATCAAGAGAGCATTCTTGATCACGTTGAGTTTTCTGTTATGAATTGTAACTGTGTGCTTAGAGGTTCATTCTGATCTGTTTGAGGGAGTCAAACGAGAAAAACTACAAGGGACTTGTGGTCGGATAAGTTGTCGTGTAAGTCATTACTTCAAGTAGAGTGTAGAGGGAGTCTACATAGTAAACCTTTGAGTAATGGTTGTAATATCTACATTAATGAAAGAGATCCGAAGGGAGAGCGGGACGCTCTCCTAAAGGTTCGGTTTTAAGTAACTTTGCTTCCGCATTTGTGTGAACTTTCTTAAGTTTACTGCTTCATTTGTTTAAGCGCTATTCTGGTCGTTTCCGTATACCCATATACAAATTCACAATGTATATCGCATAATGTGTTTCACACTTTGTCAATTATCTTCACCAAACTTTCGCATAGATGATCGCATAATTTGCTTTGCAGTTTATGAATTACATTCATGTTGTTTGTACATATTCGTCTATCTGTCGCACAGCATATCATATAATGTTTTTCGCACTTTGTCCATTATCTTTACATGTCTGTCATATAGCTCACTGTATAATTGCTTCGTACTTTATTATTATCTTTGTCTGTGTGTCGCATAACTTCTCCCATTTTATCAATTATCTTCTTCTGCTTATCGCATAGCTCATCGCATAATGTGTTTCACACTATATCAATTATCTTCACTTGTCTGTAGCATAGCTCATCATATAATTTGTTCCGCACTTAATCAATTATCTTCGCATTCTGTCGCAAAGTATATTGCATAATCTATTTTGCACTTTGTCATTTATATTCGCTTATCTGTCGCATAGCTCATCACATAATTTTTTCGCACTTTATCAATTATCTTCGTCTGTTTGTCGCGTAGTATATCGCATAATCTGTTTCCAACTTTGTCAATTACATTCGTTTGTCTGTCGCATAGCTCATCACATAATTTGTTTTGCACTTTATAAATTATCTTCGTTTGTTTGTAACATATTATATCAGATAATTTGTTTCACACTTGTGGGGTGAAAAAGTCAACATTCTTTTGGCGGTATGAAAAACTTATTCATTCTTCAAAGCGGGGTGAAAACTACTATTTCCTCACATATATATTTGTAGGTAAACACATAAAAAAATTGTAGTTAATCTTATTGATAGGGAATTTGTAGACAATCCATATGCCATCTCCAATCGAAAAACTCATTCCTAAACTTATTTTGCAGTAACTATCTTATCTAACAGTAGTTCATCTCCAACCGAAAAACTCAATCTCAAACCCAAACGAATATTCTCTTTTATATCAACTTTGTCAATTTTTCAATGCTACCCACATATTTTATAATTTTACAAATTAAGCAACACTATTATTTCAATTCGATTTGGAATTTATGTAATGAAGTTAATTATAAAGGAAAATATATTAAAGAATATTTATTAAATAAGTAAAAACTAATGATAAATTAGGCCATACCATTAATTTGATTGAAAAAAAAATATTATAGAAAAATCACATTGTTTCTATTTATTACCAATCTTTTATAAAAATAATGATAAATTATTTCTAAATTTGTACTGATATATGAAAATATTTACAAATATTTTCATAACTTTTGGATTAATTGTTTCGAGGATCTACACACACACTATATATATATTATTAAGTAATATTGGATTGAATTATTAAAAATATTATAAACAAATCGTTTCCTCATTAAAAGAATAAAATATGATATATGATATTAAAATGTTAATATAAAATATATTATTAAATATAATAGGTAAAAGTAAAAATGATAAAGCAAAGGACTCAAATGCAATTTGATAAATGTATTGCATTTGTTAATTGGGAAACGCGAAATTGCGTTTAAAGAGAGAGAAGTTGAGGAAGAATGCATTTTGATTTGGGTTATGCAGTTCGGTTGGAGAATTTTTTTGGATTTGCAATTGATTTTGGAGTACGTTGGAGAAGGTGATAGGCATTTACCAACAAACTATATATGTTGGTATATAGCTACAAATTGAGTACAAATATTTGTCTAATATTATTTTTTATTGGAGATTTAGTTGTAATTTGGATTAGATTTATTTTTTTTCCATATACAAACTTTTGCAATTATTTTATAGATAATATGTTGCTATTTACCACCAAAACTTTTTTGCTGATAATATTTATTGCTATTTTGCCATTTTTCTTCTTATAGCCTAGTGGGGACTCCCTTTAAACTCCCAATCGCATAAGCGAATAATATGGTTGGTCCAGAGCCATATATTTTTCTCCAATAAAACTTCTCATCCCATAACGTATACAAATTTCCAGACAAAATGACTTCGTGAGCAAATGCATCACAATCTATAAATAACGTAGATATACAGCCAAACTTATGTGTTTCTTACAATGTAACATAACATGACTAATAAAAGTTTTGGTTGAGACGTCTTTCCTCAATGCACACAGTAACACTTGGGCTAAAAGAAGCGTTTGTAATTAAACTGGTGGAGTTGGCAATGGTAATTTCCCTATGAAATCGTTGCGAAGACTACCCAAGTACAAGTGCCCTTCAAACTCCAACGCGGATGTTACAAACTCCATCACCTTTCCAGTCGGGTCGTCAAAACCCCTTATTATCTTGCCATTTCTATCCACGTTCACCACCATTGCTTTCTTCCTTAAGCGAGCCATCCACTTTCCCAACTCATGATGAGACTCTATCAAGTACCTCAATGATCGCCACTTGTACAAAAACTCGAGCCTACGACTATGCAGCTGCACCACATAGGCCAGAACAGTTATACCCGTTTTTGGCAGTTAATTGCAGTTTTAGTCTAGCAACTGCTGAACATGTGGCAAGAATGGTCCATCACAAATCACCATTCTATGGAAAAGGAAAAGTACTTCACATAATTTTTGAGAAAACTATGGATATAGTTTATCTTTTTAAACTATAACTACAACTCCGTTTAATGTTAGGGAGTAAATTGCAATTGTGGTCCTGTATGTTTCACTACCCTAACTTTTTTTTCCCCTTCGAATTGCTTTTTTATTTTCGTCCATTATGTTTGCAAAAATGTTACAAAAAGGTCATTTGCGCAACAAAAAGGTCCCTTATGTTTTGCAAAAAATGTTGCGATTTTGCCCCTTATGTATGCTCGGGAACTTTTTTGTGGGATAAAAAAATTAGAATAGTGAAACATACATGACTAAAATTGCAATTTTCTCATTGCAATTTTCTCAATGTTATTTCATAAATTAATTGTTTCATCAAGGTAGTAATACATGCATATTCCAATACTGTGGATTCGTACCTCTAACAAAGCAATCCAGAATGAACCATCTGGGGCAAGGTTTATGTTGTCAGGAGCTCCAGGAAGGTTATCAATGAAAATCTCTGTTTTCCCCTTTTTATCTCCATCCAACCAATACTTCAAACACGTATGTCTGCTCAACTTCCACAAATCAAACAATAAAACTTGAAAATTTAATTGAAAAGAAAAGAAAAAAGAATGAATGTATGTACTCTCACTTCCAAGATTCACAAATGACCAAGTAATCTTGGTCGGCAGATAAGGCAACGCCATTCGCAAATCCAAGGCCATCAAGTACAACATATGTAGCATTTGATGAAGGATCGTATTTCAAAAGCTGCCCGTGAGGCTTAGCTTCCAGCACATCAAGGTGCCAGTTGTGGAGGCCGTATTTTGTACTCGCCACACTATAGTACAAACTGCCGTCCGATGCTTCTACCACATCGTCCGCAAACCTTGTGAAATTTAAGGATGTAAAAATTAGTTGTTATATATCATAATTTTTATTGATGACATATAAAGAAATTTACCCAATCAGAGATTGTACGTTATTGATCATAAATTAAAAATGATGGAGCTAATCATTAATTTGTTAAGTTGAAATCGGGATTAATGAGATTAAGAAGTTTTAGTAGAAAATTTAAAGATGATCCGGTGATGACGAGGAATGACATATCCATGGCTGTTTAGGGTCCAACCCGTGTAATGCAAGAACTTTCACTCCCTTCTCGTCGATCTTAAGTGGGCCCTGTCCATGACAAAATTATCCATTGATTTTAGAACCACAAATATATTCCACAGTTAACAGAGGCATAAACTTAAGCTATGTTTGGTAAAACTACCTAATAAAATAGCTTATAACTTATATGTAATTTTTGAGCTCATAACTTATTACTTATGATTTATAGCTGAAAAGTTATCTTATATGATAAGTAGCTTATGAGATAAACTCGAGTTTTTTAAAAATGTTCGTACTACCAAACGGGACTTATTTAAATACAAGAAGTTTATAAGCTATCTAAATAAGCTATAAGCTAGCTTATTTGGCTTACCTAACATAACCTAATATGCAACAATATAAATAAAAGAAATGGAAATCGACACTGAAATGACTAAGAAACTATAAAATTAAAATAAATAAATAAATAAGATAAGACCAATGGAGTAAAAAATATAACAATAATAAAAGAGCTTAAAAAAGTTGAAAAGAAAAACCAACTATAAATGAAAAAGAAATAAAAAAAAAAAAACAGATAAAGAACAGATACACTACTACTAAATAAAAAGGGCAAAAAGGTTTGAGAATTAAATTTGAGTTCTGTTTAAACAAATTTTGTCCATCAGGTAACCAAACACATATTTTTAATGCAATATATCATTACCTATACTAATTATACCTTATTTGCGTCGCACACAACAATATCACCAGCGGCAGTAACTGTTACTCCCAACAAACCATCACTGTCGAGTCGCCTCCAATTTTCCCAAGTTCCATTTTTGTGCATCCTTTTGATAAAACCGTCTCTTGTAGCTGTATAAAGAACTCCATTTTTATCTACTGCAACGTCTTCTGGTTGCTTTAGAAGCCCTTCTCCTAGTTTGATCACTTCCTATCATAGCAATTTAATCAAGTTGAGGAAGAAATTCATAAAACGGGATTTTCTTTTATTTATTTATTTATTTATTTATTTATTTTCACCTGTATTTTGCCGTTTCGAAATTCATTTGCAGCAGGGCCAAACGACGGTGAGAAAAAGGTTACTTGAACAACAAGTGCAAGGACAAGAGCTACTAGAATTCCGAAGCATGTTAGTAAGTGATATTTGTATGCCCAAGCCATGGATGTAATATGTAATATGCCCAAGCCATGGATTGTGAGGTTATAAAAATATTGAATGCTAGTCAACAATGACAAAGAGAGATTTTAGTATTTGTGTTGGCAGGTTGTGTCTAATTGTGTGAAAGAGACCATAATGCTTGATTAGTCCCTTTCTCAATAGCTGTAGCTGTACGCATACATTATGTGGTCAGTCGTCTAGCCAAGCTGCCCTTCAAGTCAGGGTAAGCTTAAAAGCGTTTATTAGGGGAAAAAAAAAAACAAAAAGAAAGAATGAAAATCAGAGTGGATAAATGGCAATCATCCAAGCCCGAGTGGTCAAGTACAAGTAGTCTCACCGTGGGTGTGTGGTGGTGCGTGTATGTTGAATAATTATTTATTTTTTTAAATATTGGTTTATATAATAATTAATATAGACGAAATTGCTATTTTCAACTATTTTGAACACGGAATAAATTTGTCACATCGTCAATTAAAAAATTAATTTTTTCACCCCACAAAATGCGAAACAAATTATGCCATGGGAGATAGGCGAAAGATAAAGGTTATGTTTGGTAGACGAATAAACTAGCTTATAAGTTTGATGTATTTAAATAAGTTTCGTTTTGTAGGACAAGCTGTTTAAAAAAGCTTATTTAGGTAGCTTTGCAAATAAGCTCGTTGAAATTTTTATTCAGCTAACTTATCAGTTAATTTTACTATGCTAACTTTTCAGGTGTAAGTCATAAGCAATAAGCTATAAGTTCGAAATATTATGCGACAAACAAGCGAATATAATCGATAAAGTCAGGGGCAGACGAACATATATTGTAGGGGGGCGATCCCCCCAAACTTTTTGTTTTTTTACCTAAGTATATATATAATGTATTAGATTAAATATATTTAATTATTATTATTTTCCATTAACCAATTAACGAATGATATATTGACTTTGATTAGGTAAGCTATGACAAGACAAGGCTCATTACAAATATATTTAAAAGATAGGGAAATGCTACAATCCCGTTACGGAACTATTCCGTCGGGATTTGTAACCGTTAGATCATCATGTAATCGTCATGGATAGTTGATTTAACGGTTACCAATCCCGACGGAATAGTTCCGCAACGGGACTGTAGAATCTCCCTAAAAGATAACCCATAAAACTCATTTAATTTCCATCTTTTATTGTATTATATTAATGAAACTAATCAAACTATTTTAATTGACTTAAATTTAAACTTCGAAATAAAATGGAAGATGACTTTCTTGCGAATTCTTTGACTATCTTTGATGAAAGGGAAATTACAAGATCTATTACTACCGAGTCAATTATCGATGAGTTCCGTGACTTGAAAGAACGTCGAGCACAATTCTAATAGTCACAAAGTTTGAATGGTATGTATTTTTCTTGAACTATTTTTTTTCTATTCTAGAAATGCAACACTGTCTTTTTAACGAAGTATGTCATTATTGAAAATTATTTAGTCTGCCCTCTGTTAGATATGCTGTAAAAGCTTGACTTTCAGATATGAACAATTCCATTTTGATCTAGCAATCATGTTTTAGTCAAAGAACATATGCTTGCAGTTTATTTATTTATGCAATCATACTCCTTGTCTTACATTGAGATAGTGTGGTTCATGGTGTCTCGAACAGAAAGATCACCTCTTGGTTCCTTGTAAGATTAATTAAACTATTCGTTCACAGTCTACACAGGCAGTGAGACCCCTCTTAGAAAAAGACTGTAGTGTATTATTCATTCAGTTTATCTTTGACTGGAGAACTACACTAGTACTTATGATAAGTATTGAACAGGACCGCAGAAAGATAAGATTATGAGACTCACTGATCGTTGTTGTAATCTAGACCATCGGTTATTGATGCGTTCTCTAAAGCTGTAAGATAATAAAATGGGCATGTATATTAATTACTTGTTTATTTGATTTACCAGAGGTGATTCCTATTTTGTTAGGATGACATACTCGGTATTTTGGTAAATGAGAATGTTTATATGGTGTGTTGTTATAAATTATTTACAGTCACTATGTTCTAGTGCGCTGGATTGATGACGTCCCCAAAATGAGCTCAGGAAGAAATATTATGTTAAACCCTGCAGGTGGATGATTATCCGACATAATGATTAATGATCTGAATGGTACTAATTTCAGAAATGAATAAGAAGTTGATTAATTATTTTGTCAGTAATTTAATTAATCGACGGACGTTATATCTTAAACATAGGGAGGTCAATCGGTCAACTAGATTAATCAAGTGGAGGTTTGATTTACTGATTAAATTGGAGCTAAATGGGGAGAGCAATAATATTACTTTAGTGGGATGTATTATTATTTAATTCTAATTAGGATTTTAGGAATTAATTTTATTCTATAATTAATATTCCATTAGGAGGAGAATATTCCTTCTAGAATATTACCTAGGGTTAGGAGACTAAAGAGTCTTCTAGAAGGTGATGTTTGGTAGAAAGAGTTTTATCCTGGATTAGAAAGATATGTGGAGTAGAATTAGGATTCCTTCTCCTAATGGGATAAGCTCATATTTAGCACCTCCTTAAGGTCCCTAATGGAGCCTATTAATACACCTTGTCCCAACCTCTTGGAATATAGATGTTGGCCGATTTTTCCTTCTTCCTAAGAGAGAAAAATTGTCTTGTTCGAGAGTCAGGAGATTCAATTATCGCACTACCAAGATTAATTGAAGTAGGTGTTTAGGTAATTCATTAGAAGATTTTAAGGTGATATTTATCAAAACCTTAAAGATCCATATATTCCGGTCATCACTCGCAGCCGACTGCCGCCGTCCGCCACCGCAGGAGTCACCGAAAATCGTCGTCGCCGAGCATCGCCGCCGGAACCCTACCCGAGCCCAGCTGCCTGCAGCCGCGAGCACAGGCCCGCAACCGCACGCAGTCGAGCCATACGCAAGGTTCCAGCGACGCATCGCGACCCCGCACGTCGTCACCTGTTCGGTGTGCGCTACAATCCGTGATCGCCGTCTGCCCATCACGTTCGTGCCCCGCTCTTTTGTTCGAGAAGGTCCCGCGCCTTAGTCCTCGAGCGCATAGGAATTGCGCAGCATACGAACCGCGTGATGTCCAGATGCTGCACTTCCAGTCCGCCCAGGCGTAGGAGTCCCTCTAGCACGCGCCCGCGATACCCGCGCATTCCAGCCACTCGACGCGCACCACCCGGTCCCGATCAGCGCCTGTCCGCGACCAGCGACCGAGACCGAACCGCTGCATCTCCGACCGAGACAAGCCGCCCAAGTTCCGATCAAGTTGATCCGGTGATCCGTTCATGATTCAACACTCGATCAGAATCGAGAAAGGCCAAACCCTTCAGCCTATTGGGTTGTGGTAATCAGACAATCTCCATCAAGGGAAATCTGAATCGCCTCTGAGTCGACAAAAATATTAAAAGGTAATGTCCTAATCCTAATTATAGATTCCGCTGCGTTAGGATTTATTTCGATAAATTCAATACTGTGCATTCATTGATGTTCCTAATAGAAACCAACAACTGGTTCCTAATAAACACACAGATAGATGCCATGGTGATGATCCAATGCGACTTTCCCGGAGACGACCTATTCAGAGTGAAGAGTGGGAGTCACTGCGAAAGGGGAGTTCCACTTCCTGAAACGGAAGGCACATTCAACAAAGGACATGATTGTATCTCTCCGTAATATTGAAGATTAATTATGGCCATGATAGTTGGATTATAGTTCCTAGTTTATTATTGCTTATTAATCATGCATGCTCTTATGTGATTTAATTGCTCTATGTGCAAGTTAAATTAGAAGAAGCATGACTAGGAAAATCCCTTAAAATAAAAAAAAAAAATATATTAAGTGTGTAATGGATTGAAATAAATTACATCCAAGGCCTCCATTATAGATTTGTCAGTGAAGTGATTTGAATCGAGCCCAACGGACGTTTTATTTCACAGTTCACAAGGACAAATCTCCTTCGAGATGATAGTAGCGAGCTATTTCAAAAACGTATGGGTCACCCAAAGTGGACGTATAATTTTGGTAGTAAACTTAGTACCAATTAATGGGTTACACTTAAAGTGCAAATAATTACGATATTCCCAAAGGAAAAGGCAGTTTTTTATTTTTGCGCTGGCCAGAAGTTGGACCGACTATTAGTTAAGTACTGTTTGATGGTATGTTAACTAATGTGATTAATCACTCCTCTTGCGATGGTTTGAACCGTAGACTTCCACACTCAGTGGCCTGCGGGGATTCGGTGTTTTGAGGTGTCGGTGAATTTATTTGAATATTGTTTTTAGGGATCAATATTTGATGTTAAATTCGAAAACACTTGACTGAGTAAAAAATATGTTTACATGATCCCAGTATTCAAAATGTCTTTCAATCTGTTGTCCATAATTCTCAAAGAAAACAAACTTGTTGGTCCCAATGACATTGACTGGAAAAGGAACTTGGATATGTGTTAACTGCTGAAGGGTATAAATTTGCTACTATTGAGGCTTGTCCTGATGTGCCTGTTGATGATGCGCCATACCAAGAGAAAGAGGCGTATGCTCTGTGGAGAAAGGCTGACGAGATGGCAAAGTGTTACATCTTGGCATCATTGTCGAATGTACTTCAACATCAACATCAGTCTATGGACACTGCAGCAGAAATGCTCCTCAATCTCAAGGAGTTGTTTGGCCATCAGTCTCGGGCTGCCCGACAAGAAGCCATGAGGGTTTTTGATGAAAATGACAATGCGTGAGGGCACTCCTGTAAGGGAACATGTTCTTGCAATGATGGCCCAGCTGAATGAGCTGGAGGTTCTTGGGGCTTTTATTGACAGGGAAACCCAGGTTGATATAGTGCTCCAGTCTTTGCCGAAGAGCTTCGAACAATTCCGGTTGAATTATAACATGAATAAGATGTTGATGACTCTTCTGGAACTTGTTGCTGAACTTTAGTTGGCAGAGGGCCTGTTTCGTCACAAAACCCAAACGATGGTTGCCCAGCGGGGTGAAGGTTCTTCTTCTAGGCCTTCTAAAGGTAAGAAAAAAAGAAGACCGCAGGAAAGGGCAAGGCGATCATGAATGATGCGCGACCTCAGCAAGCAGCAGAGAAGCCGGAAGGCAAGTGCCACAGATGCCAGCAGAAAGGACACTGGAAGGCCGACTGCCCTCTCCTCAAAAAGGGCGATAAAGGTATATCTTTTTCATCAGTCGTTGAAACATGTTTAGCTGTGTTATCTAACAAAACCTGGTGTACAGATACAGGATCCACTGATCATGTCTGCAATTCTTTGCAGGGGTCTTAGGAAACAAAACGGCTTAGGGAAGGAGAAGTGACCATCTACTTGGGCGATGCTAGAAGAGCGTCAGCAGTTGCAGTGGGAGAAGTCTATTTAGATTTTGGTTTTTATAGAACTTTGGGTTTGAAGGTTTGTCTTTATGTTCCTAGTTTTAGAAAGAATTTGATTTCAGTTTCTAAGTTGCTTATGAACGGTTTTTCTGCTATTTTCAATAATAAAGTTGTTATTTGTTTCGGAAAAAATTTCATATGTTCTATTTCTTTAGTAGACAATCTATATATTCTAGAACCAAAGTCATCTCCACTGCAACAGAAACAATTACTTAATTCATCATCTAATCTAAATAAGAGAAAGGAAAAATGACTAAGAGGGTTTTTAAATCAAAGCGGAATAGAGCCGAAGATTTGTTATGGCTAGTTCATTCCGATCTATGTGGTCCTATGACTGTTCAAGCGAGAGGTGGTTTCGAGTACTTCGTTACGTTTATCGATGATTACTCGAGATATGGGTATATTTTCCTATTGCACAACAAGTCTGAATGTTTTGAGAAATTCTTACAGTATAAGGCAGTTGTGGAGAAGCAGTTAGGAAAAAGTATCAAGTCACTACGATCAGATCGTGGTGGCGAATATATCTCAAATGAATTTAAGAACTACTTGACGTATAGTGAGATTACCTCCCAGCTAACTGCGCCGGCAACGCCCCAGCAGAATGGCGTGGCAGAGCGAAGGAATAGGACTCTTATGGAAATGGTTAGGGCAATGATGAGTTGTAGTAAATTACCAGATTCGTTTTGGGGATATGCCCTAGAAACAGCAGTATACATTCTGAATAGAGTACCTTCTAAATATGTACCGTCTACACCATTGGAATTGTGTTCTGCCACAAGCCCAGTCTAAGACATCTCAGGATTTGGGGTAGTCCAACACATGTGCTGAGGACCGATACTGATAAGTTAGAATCTAGATCAGAAGTAAGGTTGTTTGTGAGATACTCTAAGGAAACGAAAGGTGGTCTATTTTATAGTCCCGAGAACCAGAAGGTAATCGTTAGCATGAACGCAAGGTTCTTGGAAGAAGAGTATGTTTTAGATCATAAGCCCAGTAGTAGACATGTCCTCGAGGAAGTAAAGGAAGTGAGTACTTCAATACCGAGTGCACCTGATGTTACACCACAAAGTACTGCAACACGTATCACTGATGATGCACCTGAGCAGGTAGTACCTCGTCGTAGTGGGAGGGTTGTCCAGAAGCCCGAACGATTCATGGGTCTAGGAGAGTCTTCTGAGGCCGTCCCAGACGTTCTTGAAATTGACCCATGGACTTACAACGAGGCACTCCAATATAGGGACGCAGAGTCTTGGCGAAGAGGGATGAAATCTGAGACAGAGTCTATGGATTCCAATTAGGTCTGGGAACTTGCAGAACCACCCAGTGGCATGATGCAAGTGGGTCTATAAGATAGAGAGAGGAGCATATGGGAAGGTTGAGACCTTCAAGGCTAGGCTTGTTGCGAAAGGGTATACTCAGAAAGAAGGGATCGATTATGAGGAAACTTTTTCGCCAGTAGCTATGCTAAAATCCATCAGGATTCTATTAAATGTAGCCGCTCATATGGATTACGAGGTTTGGCAAAAGGATGTCAAGACTGCTTTCCTTAACGGAAATTTGGACGAGGACATCTATATGCAGCAACCAGAAGGGTTCATTGCAAAGGGACAAGAGCATCTGGTCTGTAAGCTAAAGAGGTCCATTTATGGATTAAAGCAGGCTTCGAGGTCTTGGAACATCCGTTTCGACGAGGTTGTCCAATGATATGGATTTACCCAATGTCCGGATGAGCACTGTGTGTATAAGAAAAATGATGGAAACGTGGTGGTGTTTCTTGTGCTATACGTAGATGATATTCTTCTCATTGGAAACAATGTGAAAATGTTATCTAACGTAAAGGTATGGTTATCCAAGCAGATTGATATGAAGGATTTTGGAGAAGTATGACATGTTCTCGGAATCAAGGTCATTCGGGACCGAGAGAAGAGAAAGTTGTGCCTATCCCAATCCACATACATAGATACTTTCCTAAAGCGGTTCAACATGCAGGATTCAAAGAAAGGGGATTTGCCCTTTCAACATGGAATCACTCTATCTAAGAAGATGTCCCCGAAGACTCCTCAATAGATAGAGGACATGAAGGCAGTTCCTTATGCATCGGCAGTAGGAAGCCTCATGTATGCAATGTTGTTTACGCGACCTGATATCTATTATGTTCTACGCATGGTGGCTAGATATCAGAGTAATCCAGGACCGGAACTGTAACGCCCCGTTCGATTTATAGAATTTCTCGGAATATTCTATTTATCGACTATTATTTCTACGGTTATATTTATCTTATTGGTCGCCATGTCGACTTAAATAAAGGTTGTAATACTCGATTGTTTTATTGAAAAACATTCGTCGTTCGGCAATTTCGGTTTAATCGCGTGCATCGATTGTAAACCCGTTTGAATTATGGAATTCTGAGAATTATTTATTATTATTATTATTAATAATTATATTTATTTGTTGCTATTATTATTATTATTAAATGCTATAAATTATTAATTGTCTAATATAATTTATTTGTCAAATTTCTGAACTGCCTAAATATTAATTAATTGCCTAATTGCCTAAATGTTATTATTTAATTAAAACTGTGTAATTGTACTTTTATCAATATTATTATTATTTTCTTAAAATTAAATTGTGTGTATTATAAAAATATATTATATCCGGTTATGTATTTATTGTGCGATTTAATTTGCGAGCTGATCCGATTTAACCTATCAAGTTCGAGTAAAAACCGTATCATCGCTACGTAGTCGGGCCCGAGAGCCGAACCGCGTTATCAAATTTATATTAATTTCCAGCCCACTTCCTTTTGAATTTAATTGGCCCATTGTGAGGTTAAAAATAGCCCAATAACTAGCAAATTCCTTGGCCCAATTGGATGGGGTACTTGTAAGATATTTTTTCACCTTTTATTTTCCCTCACGTGCGCGAGACCGAGCCTATCTTCTTCTCAGTCACGATTTGGTTTTCTGTTCCTGAAATCTCTCCCTCAATCGCACGTTCTCTGAGCATATACATAAGACCCGGTAGGGATATTTTTCTTCTTCATCATCAGCGTGCGAGAGAATCTCTGAGATCTTTTTATCCGTCGCCAGATTCCGGCGAGCCTACCTTCCTCTCCGATCATCCCAGCCTCAGGCGACCGTCGCCCTAAAGGAGCCTACCGTCCACCATTCTTTCAGGCGAAATTCAACCCCCTCCGGCAGCCCTGTTCGCTCGACGATACCTTCATCGGAGTCCCCGTTCGTCGTCGACGTCGACGCAGCAGAGCCGTCGTTCCGTCGAGAACCAGCGGTCGCAGTCCCCGAGTTTGAAGGTTTCGAGTTCCGAGCTCCTTTTTGTTTTCCGTTCACCTACCCGATCCGTTTTCAGAGATCTCGTAGACTCCCGAAGACGGGTAAATCTGCCCGAACCTTCTTGTTATAATTATTGTGCTCGTATATCATGTTAAATAGATGTATCTTATTCGTCGAATAGATTTCTCGTTGATGGTTCGGGTTATTCATCGTTTCGTATATTTCGAGTTGATCGTGAATTTATCGTGAATTGGCGTGGAACTCTCGTTTGTAGTATAAATCGATTTTCGTTATTGTTGTTGTGATTATTCGTTTGTTTCGGAGTCTCGATGTCATTTTTGTTTTCGAGCCGGATATGTCGTTTCTTTTTCAGCCCGAGAAACCCAAAATTTTGTAAATGTTCGAACTCTAAAAATATTCGATTTTGGAGAATTTTATGATGTGTCAAAACCGGTTGCTGTGAGATGTTGCCGACGAAGTTAATCGCCCGAAAAACTACTGCCCTGTTCGATTTCTGTTCGCAATTCAATTCTGCAGCAGGCCCTTCTGTATTAATTTAAGTAGCTATTATTTCATTTAAGTTTTCAACCAGACGGATGGTTTAGTGGTGTGCTATGCCCTCATCCATGCGTGAGGTCACGGTTTCGCCAGCCTTTTCATTTTTTCGCCCAGCAGATTAGGAGAAGGCACGCGGGCTGTTTGGGCCCGTTTCCAGCCCGCGCGCGGCCCGATTTCTTCTCAGCAGTTATGGCTCGCGAGCCCGGGTCCCGACCCGATTCCGGCCCGCGTTGGCCCAACGGAGGCAGGCCTAGCTTCGGCCCAGTCCACAGCTACCACCTTGTCCTGTGGCTTCAATTTTCCAGCGCGGCCCAGTTATTGTTTTTCAGCCCTTTTGTGTTCCGAAAGCCGTTTTTAATACCGATTTCAATTTTAAAAATATTTTCAAATGAGAAAAATTTGGGAAAAATTATATTAAGTCCTGAGACTCTATTTTTAGTCCCCGAGTCTTTTCTTTTAAAAATTTGAGAGTTCCAAGTCCACGATAAAATCCGATAAAAATCCCTTAATCATTATTTTTGATTAAGTGTGAATTATATGTTAGTCGAGTAGTGAGATAAATTATTGATTAAAGCCTCACTTAAATGTAGGTGTTTGAGGAGTCGAGCCCTCGACCTATCGACCTATTTGTGTGCTTTTTCTACCGATTTACTAGGTGGGTTTTATTTGAAAATTCTATGCATTAATTAATTGTTATTGTTGTGGTATGATCAAAGTATGCATGTGAACCATGTAGCCTTCGATGTGAGCTATATTGGCCGTCGAACGGTTATCCCCGTAGCTATAGAACGTACCCGATGGGGTGTCTCCTTTATTTATGTATGGCAGTCAGGGCGTGAGCCTTGGCTGGTGATCCTCGATGTAAGTCCGATGGGATGTTTCCGGGCATTCGGGGTGGATTTACTCCTACTGTCTGGGCATCGAATGTAAGGCCCGCGGGGGTTTTCGATACGTGTATCAGCAGTGGTCTATTGGTATAGGTGTGCACATGAGAGTTGACTCTGGGAAGGAGATGGGATATTAATTGATTTGTGTTCATACTGCGACCATACCTGCCTTATTTTATGAAATTTAATATTAATTATTGCATAGTGGTGAGCACCTCGATTTCCTATTGTGCTCATCCCCACCTGCTCTTCATTGATGCAAGTTAGTAATTGCGGGCACGACAGAGTGAGGCGAGTGGTGGTCATGTTATCGTTTATTTTCGTTGCATTAAATTGCTTATTATGATTTATGTATTCCTGACTTATGTTGAGTACTGGATTATCGATAGGGAGTGTACTCCCTACTATTTATGGATTTGGTGAACCCGTTTTTGGGTGTTGATGTCACGAACCCGGTTTGGGTGTTGACTATTTATGAGTATTGAACCCGGTTGGGTGTTGATTATTTATGAGAATTGAACCCGGTTGGGTGTTGACTATTCATGAATTTTGAACTCGTTGGGAATTGCATATGTGAGATTGTTGAAATTGTTTTTGGAAAATGAGTAGCGCCTCAAGTGTTTTGAAATAATTTTGAAAAATTTATTCTGGATTTCGGCAAATAAAAGTGGGGAGTTACAGGAACATTGGTCTGTGGTAAAACATATACTCAAGTACTTACGTAGGACTAAGGAGTACATGTTAGTTTACCAGACATATGAATTGCTTTCATTGGGTTACACCGACTCTGACTTCCTGGTAGACCAGGATGAAAGCAAGTTAACCTCATGGTTTGTGTTTACTTTAGGAGGAGGGGCCATTATATGGAGGAGTGTCAAGCAGAAATGCGTGGCAGACTCAACCATGGAAGTTGAGTATGTAGCAGCCTCAGTGGCAGTGAAAGAAGCTGTTTGGCTCAGGAATTTTCTCCTCAACCTTGACGTGGTGCCGAGTTTGCCCGCTGCAATTATAGTCTTCTGTCATAACAACAGAGCAATAGCAAATTTGAAGGAGCCACGAACTCATAAAGCGAGTAAACACATAGAGCGCAAGTACCACCTGATACGAGAAATCGTTAGACGAGGAGAAGTCGTTGTTGCCAAGATACAGTCAGAGGACAACCTAGCAGATCCTTTTACGAAGAGCCTATCGGCGAAAGTCTTTTTAATACATGTAGAAGGAATGGGAGTCAGATGTTAGGGCAACATAGTCGACTAGTCTTTGAGAATTAGACCGAAATGAAATTGTGGTTAGTGATAGCCATAAGCTTTTTAAGCATAAGTGGGAGATTGTCAGATATGCTGTAAAAGCTTGGCTTTCAGATATAAACAATTCCATTTTGATCTGGCAATCATGTTTTAGTAAAAGTACATATGCTTGCAGTTTATTTATTTATGCAATCATACTCCTTGTCTTACATTGAGATAGTGTGGTTCGTGGTGTCTCGAATAGAAAGATCACCTATCGGTTCCTTGTAAGACAAAACTATTTGTTCATAGTCTAGACAGGCAGTGAGACCCCTCTAGGAAAAAGACTATAGTGTATTCTTTATTCAGTTTATCTTTGACTGGAGAACTACAGTAGTACTTATAATAAGTATTGAACAGACCCGCGGAAGGATAAGATTATGAGACTCACTTATCGCTGTTGTAATCTAGACCTTCGGTTATTGATGCATTCTCTAAAGCTGTAAGATAATAAAATGTGCATGTATATTCATTACTTGTTTATTTGATTTACCAAGGGTGATTCCTATTTTGTTAGGATGACATACTCGGTATTTTGGTAAATGAGAATGCTTATATATGTTAGTGTTATATACTGAAAGCTTGGCTTTTCATGTTATTACACATTTGCCATTTATGAATGAGAATCATGTTAGATTAAACAAGTTCTACGTTCTGTTGTTCTGCATTTAGATAGAGTGGGTCGTCATCGGGCGCACCGAAGATCACTCTATCAGTTACTTGCGAATAAGAA
Source organism: Striga asiatica (assembly GCA_008636005.1). Lineage (NCBI taxonomy): Eukaryota > Viridiplantae > Streptophyta > Magnoliopsida > Lamiales > Orobanchaceae > Striga > Striga asiatica. Next base: position 204,030 of record BKCP01006038.1, on the reverse strand, counting down.
TAGTTGTTCACAACACCCCATCCGAATGGTTGTAGTGTCAACTGTACAGTCTGTCTTAACTGATTAGTTGCACTAGTACATTTATGTATTGAACAGGATCCTAGAGAGGAGAAGTTCATTTTATACTGATCGTCGTAAATGAACTAGGCCTCGGTTAATTACTGCATTCTCTTAACTTGTAAGATATTAAACAGACAGATATATATATAGTATATATTACTTTGATTCACTCGAGTGAAGTTCAGTTTGCTGGATTAACATTTCTACTGTTTTGGATAATATTACTATATATAGGATGTTCTGTTAGGATATTTATGGTCACCATATACGTTAGTTTGATGATATTCCCGGAGTGGGTTCAAGAACAATTGTTATGCTAAACCCAACAGGTGGATTAAATTCCGGCATAATAAGAATGTGATGAACGAGCGCTAGCTTCGGTGAAATAATAATAAATTAATTAAATCTTTATTATCTGTAATCGAATTAATTAATGGACATTATATCTTAAACGTGGGGAGGTAAATCGAGTAATTATTATTGGAGTCTCAAATGTAATTTGTGTTATAAAAAGGGAGTGCAATAATATAATGTTGGTGTAACGCCCCGTTTTATTTTAAAGAATTTACCGATTTTTTTTTTTTTTTTTTTTTTTTTTTTTATAAAAATCAGAGTTAATTTTTCGCAAATCTCCATTTAAAACTTTAATATTCAACGGGCGCTACTTAACTACCAAAAACAATTACACAATTTAAACAGCTAAGAAAGATCTACGCATGTATAAAACTAACAGTTCAAGATAAAATCCAAAATAGTCATAAGTCTCAAACCATCCATGAATAATCAACTACTTCAACAGAAGTTCAATGGTCTAACCAACATGTTCGAAAATATATAAGGAGGAAGCATAATTATTCCAAGTTAAACAAATGGTCTATCGAGATAATAAAAGCGGAAGCAAGTCTATCACAATCCCAACGATTACCACTCGATGGTCTCTCGCTACTGCCGCCAACCAATGCTCAACCTAAAAAGATATGAAGAGGAACAAGAGGACATAAAAGCAAATGGGGGTGAGTACAACCTCATACTCACCATTACCGCACAGTATATTTTGCATAAAGATTCATAACTATAAATAATGTATGCATAGAATCCGGATCTAACTCCCTATTAGGCCCTATCGCAAACCTCCTATGTACATACAACAAACCTTCCGACCAGACATCGGTAAGGATGTAACTGGAAACACTCCCATCCCGGATGCAACGGGCATAGGATCTTATCCAGGAGACAGTGAAGTTGAATTACCCCTCCGCTCTACACGGATTGGGGTCCCCTCCGCTCTACACGGATTCGGACGTCCACCTCCCGGATGCAACGGGCAGGTGACTTCCACTGATTATGCATTCGTCAAAGGCACTACCGTCGGGATACTTAGACTAGGGTTCTCACGCATACAAAAGCTATCGCGACAAACATTTATACGAAATAACGAGTACGATAAATATAGATTCAACATAAATGAACCCACCTGGTAGCAATCGAGATAAACACAAAATAAGGGTAGGCGGCGAGGTCGACTCGTCAAGCACCTACATTTATCAAAATAGCCTTATCAAAGACTATTCTACAATTACTTAGTCCAGCTAAGTTCACGTAAGCATTTAAGCATGCATTAAATCAAGGGAATCACATTTCTGAAAATATCACATAATTTTTGAAAACTTGACCCGGGCAGCGTTTTTAGAACTGACATAACTTCCAGCACACAACTCCTATGAACATGAATCAAGTTGCATTAAAATATTAAGATGTGAATCTACAATTCTTATAAAGACACTGAAATCAAATAAGTCCATCTAAAAGGTGATAAATCAGCAAACGTTCAAACTTGAGTCACAGTCCAAAACTGGGAAAATACTTGACCAGACTTCAGTAATTACTATCTAACTGGAGCTACAGGCATGCTTTTAATGAAATTCAAAAACCACATGATAGATAACTCAAGTGTATACAATTTTGCAGAAGATCACATTGGCAAATAATCACATTATCAATGAGTTTGAACACAAAACATATGATTCAACAAAACTGTCAAAAACTAATATGTGATATGGACAACACCTCAGATTTTATCACTTATCTTGAGTTACAGACCTAAAAATAATATGGTTCAAGTCTCAAATTAAACCTGAAGAATGCCTCTACAACTTTCATTTAGAACACAGAAGCATATAAGATCATTTGGATAGTAAAAAGTCGGTTAACATTAAATTTCAGATTTCTGCTAAAGTGATAAGTCCAACCTCATGCATGTCTAATTTCATAAGAACACAACTCGAGTTACAGAGAATATATCAACATGAAATTTATCTCATTTTAAAGTTAAGAAAGAGATCTATAACTGTTATGAAGAGTATAAATTCATACGAGCACATTACGATATGAAAAACAGGTCATATGTAAATATACTTATGCTGCCGGGTAAACAGGAAAAACTGGACGCACAGAAATCTTGTAAAAATTATAACTTTTTCGATATGGCTCAGAATCGAGAAATTCCAAAGCCCAGATATAGAAAACAGAACATACTACATTTTATATGAAGGTCACAACTTCAAATAACCAGTCTTAGATGGCTTAAATCTCAGCACAACAGAACAGTGTAAAATATGCATTTCCACATGAAATGATAGATTGAATAATATTTAATCTAAATAATCTTATTTAAACATGTTCAAATATAATCCCAGTAAATATAACATATTATCACAAAGGATTTGAAGTTCAGTAAAATAAATTACCAAACGTCAAAGGGGAGAGAAGACGGATTCGGTTTCGGAAGGGCTCGACGACAACCAAATCCTAATGGGCGGGGAAGATCGTCCGTTTGGCTCGCTCGGCGTCTAACGGCGGCTCGCTCGGCGGAGGTGGCGACTAGATATGGCGGAGGCTGGTCGGACGGCCGGAAGTCGCTGTCGTGTTGAGGTTGACGGAGGTGGCTCGCGGTGGCTTCGCGGAGGCGGGCCTGTGCGCTTGTGGAGGAGTCGGGCGGGGCGGAGGTTTTTCGATGGCAAGGTGTGGCTGAGAGGGTTTTTCCGGCGACCAAGAGGAGAGGGAGAGAGAGTTATATGGCTGGAGCAAAGAAAAGGAGAGTTTGAGAGGGAGAGGGTGTGACGTGAAGAAGAAGAAGGGAAGTGAGAGGGGGGTTACATATTTATTCTCATGGACATACAAATCTCCAATTATTTGGTCAAAGCTTAATGAGAGGGATATGGCTAGAATTAAGGGATAGCATTTTTCTTTGAATTTAGATTAAAAAAAAATCAAACTAATGCATGCAAAATGAGGGAGAGAAGGGTGTTGGCGGTTTCGGTTCTCATGCGGGTGCCGGCCGGGCTGGGAGGAAAAATGGGCGGTTTTTCGGCGGCCCGGTTCGATATTTCAACAAAGATACTTGTTCGGTTCGAAGTCCCGGTTACTTAAAATTTTTGGTTCGACCGAAAATAAAATAAATAATAATACTATTTGACTCGATTTTAAAATTAATACAATTAGCAACTACGAGCATATAATCGAAATAAAATTATCGAGCCCGAATAATTAATTTAGAAAATAAAATAAATGCCAAATAATAGTATCCAATTATTCTGGAAAAAATGGGGCGCTACAATCTAACCACCTTAAAAGGAATTTCGACCTCGGAATTCAAAAATAAAACAAAACCAAACCACTAGAACTACAACGAATACAAAGAGGATCAAAAGACGAAGTTCGGATAACTCCTCCTAATACCGGCCTCGGAATTCGAAAACCAAGGAAACTAACGAACTACAAGAATACAAGGGCCTCTAAAACGAGAAGGTCGGGAATCTCCCCCTAATCTCAGTCTCCTTCTCTCAAGTCGTCTCGGACTTGTCATGTCAGCTCCACGGCACCTTCCCAAGGCTCACTGCCCGGTTCTCAGCTAATGGACACCCTGGTCCAAAATGGCCACCGGTACCCCCTCATAGATAAGGTCTCGCTCAACACGCAGTTCGCCGAAGTCCACCATGTGGTCGGGGTCATGCACATATCTACGTAACATCGATATATGAAACACACCATACACCCTGACAAATCTGGTGGTAAATCTAGCCGATAAGCCAAGTCCCCGACTCGAGTAAGGATCTCAAAGAACTAACCGCATACGACAGCGGATCCTTGTTTATCCCAAACCAAGGTATACCACCCTCTAGTCATACGAAAGGGGAAACTCAAATGGTACCATCAAGATACTCGCTCGAAACACAAAAACACAAAACGACCCACCCAAGGTGAGAAATCACAAAATGCAACACACAACATGCACACACGACCTCAGCAGGTCTCATAGTGCCTCGACCGTGAGATCATCGATCAAGCAATCATGGACGACACAATAGAACAGACAGTTGAATTTTTAATGTCCTGTCCTCCGAGAACCGACACGCTCGCAGGCACTGCATATGCGGGGCGCCAGGATGCTCACGTGCACCTAATCAGAGGCCAGCCACAAGGTCAAGGTTTGGCCGATCACGCTGGCATGGGAGTTCCGTGTGTCCAGTGATGGCAGCTGTAGCTTGCGTGTGAGTCAACGATTGGCCGCGCGCAAGCCTATCATCTATCAGCACGGGCGTACACACTTGACCACCACTTCGTGGCAACACACAGTCAGGGTCAGCTTTCGGTTCAAGGTTTTAACAAGAAAGTTTAATCCATCGTTTTTCTCAATGCAAAAATTTTTTCTGACTTGGGATTTCACATAGGCTAAGGCAATAGCAAGAGAAGGGTTCTCCACAAAATGTGTAAAAATGGAGTTCATTCCAAACAAGGTTTTTGGTTTTTCACGAATTCAAAAGTTTCAAGGTCTCAAAAATAACAGGGTATAAAATCGAGTTCCAAGTCCACTACCATATTCCAGCAACACACACTAACACGCAAACAGACCGAACGCTAGAGATAGGCAAAAAAAAAAAAAAAAATCCTCAAAGGAAATCTAATGTGACTCTCCAGTCGAGAATGGTACAGCGGCTCTCTCTCTGAAACACCAACTAGCTAGCTCACTTCGACTCTTCCGATAAACAGTGTCGGCCGTCACGTCAGCTCTTCCTCCGGTAGCTATTCATGCCACCAGTCATGAATGAGGTCCACTCATCTGCATTGTCCAGAGTTCACACCTCAAGGTCTAGGCGAGAGGTTTCTTTCGTCGAAAGGACCTCGATCACGACTTCGGGTATTTCAGCTACGTCTCGGCGTTCTTAGAGATATACTATGACGTTGCTGCAGAATTACAACCAGACCTTTCGTCGCAGTCGCCATTAGCATGAAATGAATAACTAGTCGACTGCATATATTCTCGTTGGGTTCCAGAGTCCGTTTTGATACGTCCACTCCTCGATCTTCGGCTGACGGTACCTCGGCCTTGAATCGGTTTTCAAGAATTCTGTGATTTGTACATAGGTTTACGTTTGCTATTGAAAAGAATCACTATTCGACTGCAGATATTCGACTGCGCATAGGTTTACGTTTGCTATTGAATTCATGATTTGTACATAACGAGATCCTCATAGATCCCAACAAGTGATATCAGAGCAGTTGGTTAAATTCGTTCTGTACAAAGTTTGAATTTTTACGGCTTTATTTGACAAGATGTGTTCAAACGCAACCATATATTGGATTATATTTGCATAACTCGGTTTTGCAGAAAAATAGTTAATCCACTATTATGGCCGACTATGTGTTTGATGAATGTTTTTGAATGTGATATATGGTTTTAAATTTGTTTTTAAAGCCTCGGTCATGTCGAGGAATTATGGATGAATGTTTGTAATAATTATTCGCCCGGAGGTTGACTGGATAGATTTAATTATTTGTTTAGAAAACATGTACATCCATTCGTTGGATCTAGGATCGAATTATTTAATTTTGCAAATTATATTTTTCGTGTTGTGATTGTGTGTTGATGACCTAGAGATCACAAGAAAAGCGGCGCATTTTCGACCAAACAGGCGGCTGCGGCCGTCGACCGGTGGCGGCAGGCGGCGGCTGGTGGTGGAGGTTTTTTGCCTTGATGACCAAGCAGTACAATATCAACCAGGATTCTACTGCTAAATGAGTTCCAGTTGAACAGGGAAAGAACTGTCACAGTTTCCTTGTTTTTTTTTTTTCCAAACGATAATACAACATCTCATAAAACCAGGAAAAAAACATAGTTCGGATACAACCCGTAGAGCACACTAGCTCAAACCAAACAGAGGAAGAGAAAACATGGAGTGCCACACCGCCGGTGGACTACAAACACAAATCGAACAAACAACAAAAAATACAAGCGCCCAAGGGCAAACACATAGATTTGACCCCTTAGACATACACAGTCCAAACAGCAAAAAACTAAAGCAAATACTAACCCGGGGCCACTGAACATAAGAACCTAGCCCCGATCCAAGACTCAAGACTCAAAGCATAAAAGGAAACAAACTAGGGATGACAACTGCTGAACTCTGCCCATTCCTTCACAGCATTGCGAGCAACTACCAATTCCGGCATCCACACCTTTTGGAAGACCCACAAGTTACGCGATTTCCAAAGCCACCATAATATGTATGTCGATAATTGGATCCTGGCTTCGGTTGTAGGTGCCTTATTCATTTCTGCCAAGCTCCCCCACCAGTATTTGAATTTTGATACAGAGATAGCCGCTTGGTCCCAAGAAATAGGTGCAAAACCCCACACTTTAACTGCTCTGGTGCAATTGAACATAACATGCTCCACAGTTTCCACACATTCCCCACAACACTGGCATACCTGGTCAACCTGCATTCCTCTTAAACTCAGATTTGCACTAACAGGTAAGCTATCTGTAAAGCACCTCCATACAAAATGTTTTAGCTTCCCCTTAACCTTCAAATTCCAGCACCTCATTCTAGCCTTCTTATCAGATATCACAGTGGAGCTACAGCCAGGTAGGTCAAGCTTAAGGAGTTTCTTCCTAACTGCAACAGAGTAAGCTGATGAAACAGAGAACTTACCTTTAGCATATGCCTTCCAAATCCACCTATCTTTCTCATTGGAATCAAGGCCTGTCATTGCCAGAATAGCATTGCAAGATGTCTCATTAAACAACTCATGGACAACATCTCTATTCCAACCCCTGCCATCTTCTGTTAGAAGTTCATTCACCCACTGTAGCTGAAATGCAGTAATCTCTGATCAAGTTGGCTTCCCAGAAGGTAACCCTGTAACCCAAGGATAAGACAAGATTTTGGTGTTCAAACCATCCTTCACCTCCCTTCTGAAGCATTCTCTGTAGATATTCATCACTTTCACCCAAGAATTCCAGAGCCAAGATGCAGAACTATGAGTTTTGGCCTCCAATACACACCCAGTAGGAAAGTACTTTTTCCTCAACATTCTGGTCACCAAGGTGTTTGGCTGAGTAAGTAACCTCCAGATTTGTTTAAGGATCAAAGAGTCATTAAATACTCTCACATCCTTAAATCCCAGCCCACCAGATTCTTTTGGTAAAGTAACCTTCTTCCAAGCCACCCAGTAAATACCTTTCTTCTGCTCAGACCCTCCAGCCCACCAGAAATCTGCACTCATCTTAGCAATCTCTTTACAAATACTGATAGGCAGGCAAAAACAAGACATGACAAAAACTGGAAGGGCATTAATAATAGCATTCATAAGTACCTCCTTCCCAGCTTTTGATAAGAGTTTATTAGTCCAGCTATTGATTCTCTTCCTCACAGCTTCCAGCACAAAATTGAACACCTCTTTCTTAGACCTCCCCAACCCCATTGGTAAGCCCAAATATCTGGTAGAAGAACATATTGCTATCCCCTGTAGAGTTTGGCACACCCCATGCTTCACCACCTCACTAGTATTTCTACTGAAGAACACATTTGATTTTGCAAGATTTACCCTTTGTCCAGAAAAACTTTGATAAACTGCAAGCACCCTCAACAGACTCAGAGCATTTGGTTCATCAGCAGCACAAAAAACTAATGTATCATCAGCAAATAAAAGGTGGGATAAGGTAGTCCCACCTCTACATATTTTCAGTCTCTGCATATCCCCATCTCTCACAGTGGTTCTGATCAATCTGGAAAAGACTTCTGAGATTAAGATAAAGAGGTAAGGGGACAAGGGGTCCCTTTGCCTGATACCCCTTGAAGGAGTCACAAAACCAGAGACCTTCCCATTGACATTAAAAGAGTAAGCTGCAGATGACATACATGCAAAAATCCACTGAACAAAGATGCTATGAAAACCCATCTGAAGCATTGTTTTCACCACACAATTCCACTCTACTCGGTCATAAGCCTTCATCATATCAAGTTTGACAGCCATAAAGCATTTACTACCAGATCTATGTCTATTCAGAAAGTGGATGACCTCATGAGCAATCACCACATTATCTAGTAGCTGTCTATCAGGTACAAACGCAGACTGAGTTTCATGAATACAGAATTTAAGGCACTCTCTCAGTCTAGAAGCCAAAATTTTAGCCACAATTTTATAGGAAACACAGCAAAGGCTAATAGGTCTAAAATGATTAAGAGAGACAGGGTTATCAATCTTTGGGATTAAAGTGACTACAGTGTGATTCCAGCTAGTGATCATCCTTCCAGATTCAAAAAAATAAGCCACCGCATCACAAAGATCCTCTTTCAGAATAGGCCAAAAATGTTGATAAAAGAGAGGGGTCATGCCATCATTACCTGGAGCCTTATTTGGATTCATAGAGAACAGGGCAGCCTTCACTTCTTCTTCCTCCACTGAGGCAATCAGAGCTTCATTCATAGATTCAGTGATTGATTGAGGAATTAATGGTAGCACTTCAGCCTCCCCCCATGATCCTTCAGATTCAAACAGTTGTTGGTAAAAATTTTTGATAGCAAGTTCAATCTGCTCCTGGGACTCCACCACTTGATTCTGCTCCACCACCAGCCTGTCAATTGCATTTTTCTTCCTTCTTTGCATAGTCATGGCATGAAAAAATTTTGTATTCTTGTCGCCTTCCCTCAACCACTGCAGCCTTGCCTTTTGACTCCAGAAAACTTCCTCTGATAAATGTGATTGGTCGAGCTCTTGCTTGATCTTCTCCCACTCATCCCAATTTCTTTGACCCCCTTACTTCCTCATCTCCTCCAATTTCAATGTAAGGTCCTCAATCTTCTTGGCATTGTCTGATTTGAATAGTTTATTCCACCTTATAATGGCCATTCTTGTCTTCTTGATCTTCTCTCTCACCTTCACCATGGGATTCCCCTCCACCACCTCACTCCAAGCCTGTTCTACCTCCTCAGAACACCTCTCCATCTTCAACCACTTCTTATCAAACACGAATCTCTTGAAACATTTCGGTCTTTGGGTACCAGTCTCCAAAATCAACAAAGAGTGGTCAGATGCACTTTTAAACTGAGAGGTCACTTTGGCACCTGGGTAAGAAGAGATCCAAGCAAAGGAACCAAACACCCTGTCAAGTTTCTCCTCCACAAAGCCTTCCCCTTGCCTGTTGTTGCCCCAAGTATATGAGTATCCCTCCATTTTGATCTCCATCATACCCATATTAGCACAGAAAGAATTGAAATTATCAAAGCTCCTCTCAGATCTCACCCTTCCTCCTCTTTTATCACTGCTTCTCCTAATAGCATTCCAGTCTCCCCCAATGCACCATCTATCTCCCCATAATCCTTTGTCAGTCTCTAATTCCCTCCACTGCAGCTCCCTGACATGGCTATCTGTACTCCCATAGACAAAAATCATCCACTCAGGTACAACCACCTCCTCAGACTTATACTTCACCTGAATACAAAAAGAATGAGTAACAATTTGAAGCACTTCCACCTCTCTACTCCACATCAGCATTAGACCTCCACTTAGACCCCGAGGCTCAACAATGATTCTCCTCTCAGCAAACCCCAACTTCTTACATACTGTCTCCATAAAAAACTTAGTTTTTCTAGTCTCAGATAAAAACACAAAACTGGGGAGGTGGGCCTTAATGGCTTCCTTGATTAAGGAGACTCAATATTTAATGGTCATAATAGTGGATTTATTTATTTATTTAAATTCATTATGTAATTAATTATTATTTATGCATGTTAAATAATTATGTTCTTACATGGGATTGATTTAGTATTGCAAGAATAATTATGCATGTTAATTAGTTATGTAATGCATAGGATTAATTTAGAATTCTATCAATAAATTATGCGTGATAATTAATTAGTGCCCTGGCATAGATTAATTTAGAATTGCATGAAATTATTGTACATGATAATTAATTATTATATTTACATAGATTAATTTAGAATTGCATAAGTAGTTAAAAATCCTCATTAAATTATACTAAGTTTGAGAAGGGATTTTAAATTAAAGTTAATTGTAAAATTCCTAAGGCCTCCATTTCTATTTTGTCGGTAAATCAATTAATTGTGGTAATGGGCTCCCCCACGAGTGACATTGCTAAAATTAATTGTAGAAAGTTATCAGGACGAATTTCTAAAATTAGACGGTTAGAGGAAATCTCAAGAGAGAGCACGAGCCTCCCCACGGGGAACGTGTAATCAATTTGGACGACCTCAGAATCGAGAAATGGGATTCACTTAGAATGCGATTTATTTATAAACTCCCCACGGGGTCCTTGAATTTATTGCATGGCCAAATGGAGACCGACCATTAATTTTGTTTGTTATGAATTTGGTTTTGACTTATGAAAATTAATGGGCCCTTGAAGAGCCCTTCTCTTACAAAATGCGAGTTTGTAGGACGACCCACGTAGCATGCATTCTCACAAGGTGTAATAGATGTCGGTGAATTTAGTTAATATTGTTTTGAGGATATCAATATTAAAATTCAAATGTGTTTAATCTGTAAAATTATTTGCATGATTCTCAGGATATTCATCATGTCGTTCAATCCGTTGTCTATCCTTCTAAAAGAAAATCAACTTTTACTGGTCCTAATTACATTGATTGGAAGAGGAAATTAGACATAGTGTTGACTTCTGAGGATTATAAGTTTGCTATCACTGATGTTTGCCCGGCAGTGCTGGCGGCTGATGCTCTTGAACATGAGAAAGAGAAGTATGCTCGGTGGAAGAAGGCTGATGAGATGGCGAAGTGTTACATTCTGGCTTCTATGTCAAATGTTCTTCAACATCAGCATCAGTCTAAGGACACTGCAGCAGATATACTGCTCAATCTCAGGGATCTGTTCGGACATCAGTCTAGGGCTACTAGGCAAGAGGCTTTGAGTGCTCTGATGAGTATGCGCATGGCCGAGGGCACACCCGTAAGGGAGCACGCAGGGTTATGGTTCAGCTCAATGAGCTTGAGGTTATGGGAGGTTATATTGACGGGGAAACTCAGGTTGATATTATGCTCCAGCCTCTGTCGAAGAGTTTTGATCAGTTGCGGTTGAACTACAACATGCACAAGATGCATACGGCTCTTCCAGAACTGCTTGACGAGCTTCAGTCGGCGGAAGCCTTATTCACTCAGGCACCTCAGGTGTTAGTCGCCAAGCAGAATGTATAGGAGATAGTTGATTAAAAGTGACTGAGTTAAAATTATGATAGTGGATGAATAATGAATTAAAGTTAATGTGATATGTGAAAAAATGATTGATATTAGTTAATTATATGGAGTCATCGGATGACTCCCTTATGAAGCCACTCATATCTTATGTATTGACACGTGTCCAATATGTATTTATTGCAGGACACGTGTCAATACACCATTTATAGATAACTATAGATGACTTCATAATCTGAGTCATCCGATAGCTCATAGTAAAACCGGATATTAATAATGTCCAGTACAGTTGGATTACGTTGAAGTGGTTGAAAAAAGTTGAATTACATTGTATATATTCAGGTACCACCTTACTAAACCTTTCGCATCTTATTTTCACATTTCCTGATATTGACCTGCCAGCCAATGTTTTGACCAAAGGCAACAAATTTAAGTCGTCTAAACAAGGATGAAAGAATGCATATCTAAAGTCCTTTGTAATTGGAATCGTGCATAAGAAAGAAAACACTCATTGATTATGTTCGTGGCCGACCGAATCCCCCAAATTATTGCATAAAAAAGTTTAAATGGTTCAATCCTCAGATTCATAAATAAAAACATATTTTAATTTATAATGCTTTTTAGAATTTAATATTCTTTTATCAAATTATATATTTTTGTGAAAAAATGTGTCTCATTGAAAAACGAGGTACCAATATTCCAAGTTAAATGTATACTCCATGCATTTCATATTATTTCGATAAATGTCAATTTTTAACTGCCAACAATGTATAAAATAAAGTCACCATCTCTTCTATGTAGAAAATACTAATTCTACCAAGAAATGTGCTCAAATGAGAATGAGTTACAGTGAAAGAAATAAGAATAAATGCAGCCTTTAGATCTAACAAATTAATGGTCATGATGGAGTCAAAATTATTAATTAAAGTCAAACTCATTAAGGGTAATTTAGTCATTCAACACTCATTAAGGGTATCTTTGTCATTAACAATAAACTTAATCACTAATGGGCCCACCACAATCAACCTAAATATCTCTCTTTCATTTTCACACACACACACACTGAACTCACGCCACACACACACACACACACACACAGAGTACACACACTCCACCAACAGTCAACGCCGGTCAGATCCACCGGTTCAATCGCCGGCGACCGAGAGAATCGCCGCCGCAACCGTCTCCCGTCACCAGCCGCAACTGACTCTCGGACTTCCGGCGAAGAGGGCATCCAACACGGCAGAGTAGAAATTGACGGCTCGGTGCCAATTGCGGGTCGCCGCGAGATTATTTTCCGGCGGCAGAGGCGGAGGAAGATGAACGGAGATCTGTGTTCGACAGAGAGTTGGCAGCTACCGGGCGTCAAGGAAGGAGCGAGAGGCTTCAAGCTCTCCGTCTCAGACGCTGAACGTCAGTAGTGCACGCGGCTGAGAAGGTGACGCGGATAGAGATCGGGCGGCGGCGGGCGGCGGGCAGATGGCGACGGTCGGAGGGCGTTGGTTGATTGCTGAGTGACGGGAATTTATTGTGATGCAATTTATTTTTTTGTTTAGGGATTTATCATTGAGAATTGAACAAGTTTGAGGGACTTGGATGTAAATTTTTAATTTTTTTGTATTTTAATGTGTGGCATTATTGTAATTTATTAAAAATTTAACAAATGCACATTAATGACATAATCAATGCACAATATTGTGGGTTAAGATGCACATTAAAAAATACATCATAATTTTATTAAACTACATAGTTTTCACTTATTATTGTTCGGTCTGTTTGATTGTTTTGGCCGACTAAATAAGAATGTCGATATATAATTGAAATATTCAAACTTTTAAAAGTAAAAAATAGATAATTAAATCGAAATATAAAAAATTCGAACCGAAAAAATCTTAGTTCGATCGTTCTCGATCAATAGTGTGCAGACTACTAGACATTAATATGCAATCTAATAGTCACTAAGGTGCAATTCACACAACCATATTGTGCACCCATTATACAAAAAAAAAAAATATTTTTCATATTATTCGATTATTTTAAAAAAAAATAAAGACGGCATCGAACTGAAACATCCGTGATTTAAGAGCATCTCCAATGGAGATTGTGATGTATAACATGGAGAAAGGGAATTAAATTTTTTTGTCTCCAATGGTTAGTGTTAATCGTAGTGTCATTTGTGATGTGTAAAATTGTAATTGGTTGGAGAAGAAAGATAAATTGAATAAATAATATAATATATTATAGAAGTTGTTTAGAAGGACTTCTACATCTAGAAAGCATTCTAGACATTTTTCAGGCCACGTCAGATTTTTTATGTCATGTGGCAGCAATGGAAAGACCATTGAAGATGCTCTAAGTAAAATACAGATAACCGAATCGAAATATAAAATTTCGGTTATTTCCATTATTTTAAAAAAAAAGTTAAAACCAAACCAAACTATAAAAATAATTTATTTAGTATTTATAAAAACTAAATTATTATTTATACTATAAAAATATATTTAATATTTGTTATTTTATATTATTTTTTAGGTTGAAAATATATATTAATAAAATATTAAAACCAATAATGTGCATCCCCGTAGGCAATAATGTGCATATCTTATAATATTATTATGCAGTATATCGAACCCGCGTATGTTTAATGTTCATATTTGTTTACAATTGTGTACAATTATATAATAATATTATGCATTTAATAGATTAGATTTTTTTATATAAATTAATATTTACCTCCATGAATTAGACTGCAATATATTTATTAGTATTCATTCAAAATAATTTATTATTTATACTATAAAATATATTTAGTATTTAATATTTTATACCAATTTAGGTTGAAAATATATATTAATAGAATATTAAAATCAATAATGTGCATTCTCGTAGGAAATAATGTGCATTTCGTATAACATTATTGTGCATTCTATCGAAGCTGAGTATGTTTAATGTTCATATTTGTTTGCAATTGTGTACAATTATGTATCAATATTCTTAATAGATTAGATTTTTTTTTATAAATTATATATTTACCTCCATGAATTAGAGTGCAATATATTTAATCTTCTGAAAAATTGCAAATTGGTCCTATAATGTACCTAATTTTCACTAAAATAACCGTAGCCCCCAAATTAGGGATTCATCACCTAACAGCACCCCTTCTGCCACCCCTTCACCCATTACACCACCACCGGCCACCGAACCGGCTGTTCCATTGCCGGAGCCACTCGATGGTGGTTTGGGGGCCACCGTCAGCCGCGCAAAGTCGCTTGTCACCGCCGAATCTTGTCTGCGGAAGTGCAACAGTGGTTTGGGGGACACCGTCATCCGCACAAGGTCGCTTGCCGGGAAGGACCTCCACCAGAACTGGAAATCGTGCGACGACGGAGGCGCCGATGAGCCGCGCAGAGGAGGTCTGGTGTGCGGGCCGGCGTCGCGCAGCAGCAATTGGATTACAGTGGAGACAGAGGGCTCAGTCGGCTCTGCGATGGAGATTGACGGACGACGGCTGGTTCTGGAGTTGGAGCGGCGGCGGACGTGCAGCCGCCGGAGGAGCCGAAAGCTGGTGACGGGAAATCAGGGTCTGTATTTGTGGAGCACACCGTCAGGAGAGTGTGTGTGAGAGAGAGAGAGAGAGAGAGAGAGAGAGAGAGAGAGAGAGAGAGAGAGAGAGAAGTGGGAGGTGGTGGGACGTGTAGGTGGTTAGGTGGGGTCCAGGTGGATGGTGGTATTGAGTAAATTATCGATAATCGGTTTTACTATGAAGCCAACAGTTGGCTCCATAGTGGAGCCAACCTTCTATATACAACAAGTAAACCTACCATATTCTCTAATTATTTAATTAACACTAATATAATTTTATTAATATAGTATGTTTATTTATTGTATATAGAAGGTTGGCTCTACTGTGGAAGCAACTATTGGCTTTATAGCAAAACCGTATCAATAATATCCTTAATGAATGTACAAGAGTTGTTTTTTATATCCATTAGATTATTCGATCCGATGGATATGATATATTCTTATTTCTTTCATTCAGCACAATTCTCACTGGAGTGCATCCCTTCTACCAAAACATCAATTTGGAACAAAATAAAGCATGAGAAAATAACAACGTACATTTATATCTAATTTTGAACGCTATACAACTAAAGAATAAACGCTAAGGAATAAAATCGATGGCCGAAATTTATTGTATCAGTATATTTTTGGGTTATCAGCATCTTGTGGATCCATCATATATGTAGTCAAGAACAGCAATCACTCCAAAAATAAAAGCTTGATCTATTCCAGCTTTTATTTGGACATAGTACAAATCCCTGCTTGTCATCACTTGTTGCACCTCTTTCTCAACACCAATCTGCCAATAAAGAAAATTAGCTTCATTGCGCTCCATTTTATTACATATTATATATTGTTATTATGGTTAATTAAGAAATAAAATACTCCTATAGCTCCGAAAA
>BKCP01006038.1:163750-187841 GCA_008636005.1 Striga asiatica | reverse complement strand
CCATATATATAACATGCAACTAATCTATTATATATGTTTGATTAAAATGAACCTTTCGCCTAATGAGAAGCAATGGATTTCCATTGCCATCCCTGACAAAAAGCTCGTTTTTCCGGCCAATAATTCCACATCCATCGACACTGAAAACGACCGTCTGGCCACCATCCGCCACCACAAAGCCACCGCCATTGGTCACGTTTGGCCGCCTCCTTACAACAAGAATTTCATCGGAAATCGAACAATACACTTTGCTCACGACCACCAAATTAGCACTACCTTGTTTTGCTTCCATATGTACTAGTTTTGTTTGATTTCTAACTATGAGCCTCGGATAATGATCATAATTAACCCAATTTATAGACGTTACAAATAAAATACTATATAGAGGAATTCAAAAGGTTTGGCGTATATTGTTTTTTTTTTTTTNATCTTGTTCTCTACATGATCCTTTTGTTTAATACTTCCGGAGACACCAAATTGAATTTTTTTTTTTAATTCTACTCTAATGTACAGGTGTTTACTAGATTAAGATCATTAATTGAATTAGCCTCTATTTTTCGAAGGAAAGAGGGGGTAAAAATAGAAATACAATTGACTTTCAAAGCAGTTTTTCTAAAGCAAACGCGTGCTCTTTTCGAAGTTGGCTGCCTAATAGCTTTTAGAGGAATATTTTGAACAACATTATAGAATAGTGTTCCATTGTTAGAAGCATGAAATCCATAAACAAGTTTGGACTTTGTCCCTTCTGCAGCCACAAAATATAGTGGCCCTACTATTATTCTAACCAAAATCGTACGTACACATATTATTTGAATGGACATGGAGCCACGGAACTAGAACAACTCTTAAACTAATTGATTGCGTGGTCATTCGAATTTTATTCAACCAATCTTAATTAACTAACAGGTTTACTTTACTTTTGAATTAGGCTGGTCCGGCCCAATCCCAACGGGCTAGTAACATGTTTGGGAATTTTGATCAAGCTGGCTAATCCTACTTTTCTCAAAATTAATACAAAACTTGATGATTTTAGAGGAATTTGTACCCTTATTTTAGCACATTAACTCTATTACATTAATACACCTAGTATATTCTTATTTATAATAATACCAAATCAGCCAAAAGAATTTACAATTATACCTAAGAGGTAATAACTGTTACATGGCAAATTCTGGGCAAATTTAATTTGATATAATTAACTCACAATTAAGGATTTTTATCCCAAATTAAATGCTACTACAACTCCAGAAAAAAGATACTCTTATGATCTTATCACTCAGCAAAGAAAAAAAACCCACGGCCCCCACGTTTACCATCTTCATCAGAAAAAACCTTTATTTGATTCCCCCAACCTAGTTCAATGGCCAAGACAAAAGTGCCAATTTCTACTCGGAAAATCAAGACAAACCGCTAATCCGATGCGGGGATAAAAGTCCCAATTTCTACTCGAAAAATCAAGACAAAAGTCCCAACCTAGTTCAATGGCCAAGAAAAACCTCTATACGGGCCGGGGGCCGCCACTGATTCAGTGCGGAAAATCAAGAGGGACGCTGATTCGGTGCGGAAAAATAAGAGAGCCACCGCTGATTTGGAGGTCGGAGGTCACATATATGATGGCGGTTGTTCCTTGTCATTAAAAAAAAAAAAAAAGAAAAACGAGAAGATGTGCAGGTGGGACTTGGGGAGAGATGGTGTAACTTTTGATTCGGAGATGGCGAGTATATTTCTCCCAGGCTCCCTCTGAAGCCTATCCCGCTGGAATTCTCGAAAATCGTGGCAAGTGCGATTTAGGACAACGACAATTTATGCGGGTCGCTACCGATTCAGTGCAAAAAATCAAGAGAATATCTACACCGAGTCCCCTTCAACGCCGTCCTCCACCGAGTCCTACTCCCTCGACGAGATCGTCTACCGAGCAATCCCCGCGGTCGTCATCTACATGTAGGCGATGCGAGAATCTTTTTCTATTGAGTCGACGAGATAGAAGATGAATATATTTCGGAGCATGATTTCCTCAATTACCGCCGGCGACGGCGTCCTCTAAAGAGGGTTTCGGCGTCTCCACAATCGGGGGAGATGAATGGTTGGTTGCAGAAAATTTGAATTTTGCTTCGATTTTGTAGGGTTTTGGACTGTGTGTAGATTAGTCATTACGTTGAAATTTGTAGACATTGGATTGGAGTATATGTACAGTATAAGTAAGTATATGTACAGTATATATGACTTTGTTTCCTCCCGACGAGTGCAGTATATGTATAGTATATATGAAAACATGATTTTCCACTCCAAATATATTACATGAAAACATGATTCCGATCAAGAAATATACCTCTCTATCTATTATATTTTTAATTTTTTGTTCTTCTATTACATGAAAACATGATTTCCCACTCCAAACACTATTATGGGATGCACCTGTCGATCAAAGTTGTTCATATTATTTTGGAGATATAATCATTCCATATATGAACCAGACTTTTTCTGTATTGTGGTATATGAACAGTATATGTTAGGATGTAAAGTATATGTACAGATATAATCATTCCATACACCTGTCGATTAAAAATTTTCGGTATATTATTAGTATATTATCAGTATATTTTTTCATGACATTAACAGGAAGACGTTCGACAGTATATTATCAGTATATTTTCGGTATATTCTGCCGTTAAAGATTTAAAGTCATGATGCAATCTCACATCCTGGGACGCTGCTTGTCGGGGTCGTTCTGACGCATGTCCAGTATATTTCCGGCGTGTTTCCTTTTTCTTTTCCGTCTGTTTCAACGATGATTATGAATTTAAATTCAAATATAATATCTTTCCATCTTGAATCCTTAAATTGTGCACTACAAATATGGAATGGTTGTTCACCTTACTTGTAACTATTTTAGGCATGAATATAATTACTTTTTATCTCTTAGGTATATACACAATTTTATTGGTTTGGATGGTAATGTTGCAATTACTCAAAAAACGGTAAGTATACATAAAAATTTCCCATGATTTTAACTGGTTGTGTTAGATATTAATTAATTTTATGTCCCACATCCGATATGTACCAAAGATGTGTAGAATCTTTTTAGTATAAATAGGTCTGTTGATACCCAATTTGACTCCAATTAATTAAATGATAAATGGAATAATAAAATACGGCCCGACAACCAAGGGGCTGAAAATATGTAATAAATAAATATACAGACAGGTCCTCAAGACTAAAGCCCGAAAGTCGATTGGATCCCTCGATGTCGAGTCCGCCTGCTGCGTTGTCGGACATAATTCAAAGTAATCGGATGGCACGCATATCATTAAGAAGCAACCCTCGGATTGCCGAGAAGATGAACGTCAATTGAAACCGTCAAAAGTCATAAGCGGCCCCCCCGATATTATCTCACATTAAATAATGATGTACCATTTTTTACTTATTTAATAACCCACTTGCAAAAAGGAGGGGGATATATATATGTACAAATGAGGGAAGAGAGGGGTGGTTGGATGAGTCTCTCCTCATTATCCATTTTCTCCACAATAACAAAAAGGGAAAAATCTTCTCTCTAAAAACAAAAACACCATTCTCATTGATTTTGTTCTTCATTTTCATACATTGATTCGACTTATATTTGACGGTTGATCGTCCGATTTTCGACATCAACAGTTTGGCGCTAGAAGGAGGGCCCCGTAATTTGTTCGGGGTCAATTTTCGTCGGAAAATAACCGCATCTCCACCGAAAAAAAAAGTGCTCTGAGTTAAGTGAGATATCCATACTTACTCCCTAATTCTTATGCATTTGTGGCTTTGTTCTTAATGGGTGTGTGTATGAAAATACCCAGTATTCACTTTCTCTGCACTCTGCTCCATTACTCCAAATTATGAAAAAATTGGAAAATCTGAAACTCACTTAAAAGCCCACACAATCCATGATAATCTGCGAATCTGGAGCCCTTGCGTAGCAGATGCAGATATGTTATTCTTTTTTCCTTTTCTTTTTTGCTTCTTTTTCGCTGATAAAAAATAGACCACTTGCTTGGACAATATTGAGCCACGCGAGTGACATTGTTACTGTCAGTATGATACTATTCATATCACATCACATTAATTGAATAATAAGACAAAATAAAAAAAAAAAGAAAGAAAGAAGGGAAATGCCACGCAGAGAGGCGAGAACAACGTCGACCTCCCCAGCAGCAGCTGACTGGATCAGACTTTGCCCTCTTCAAACTGACTCCGGCCCACCACCGAGCTGCGTGACCTAGTCGGGGCCGACCTCGTCTCCTCTGGCCAACAGTCTAGCCGCATAACCTCAGACGACGAGCCGACCTCGTCCTCTGAAAACTCCATGTCGAAAGGTCCGACCTTACAACAGTGGGACCGACCTCGCAAACCAACACCGACATCAGCCCGGGACCAACGTCAAGAAGCCGGACAGCCGACCTCGTCACTTCAGGCTGACTTCGCACCACGACCGTCGACACCGCCCGACATCCAGAAGGGTTCCGACCTCACATGTTCCGAACTCGTAATCGCCGGGCCGATAAGGCAGATCCCACCTCTTCACTTCCAGTCGACCGCACCACGGCCACCAGTATCGCCCGAACTTCAGACCTGCATCACAAAAATTAAATACCGGGCTGATGCCACTTCTCACCGTCGGGCTTACCTCACTGCTGGAAAGGCCCTCCAGCTGCCGGAGACGACCCCACGTCACATCCCGACCCCATATAACCGACGGGGCTGACCACGCCTTCATCTCCGACCAGTCGCAACCGTGACCAACCAGACCCAAATCAAAGACCTCAACCCCAGCCGCAGCAAGCCATACCCGACTTCATATTCCTCGAAATCACTTCGGCACCTCCGGTCGCCACTTCCGGCCTTCGAAAAGCAGCCGCCGAGCCCCAAATCGCAACCCGGTCTTCTGAATCCCAGACCAAGTCGGTACTTACGCTATGGATCTCAACAGCCGAACTCGCCCCCTCGTCTTCTCCGGCCAACCGCCGAGCCGCGTGATCAGCCAGAGTCGACGCACAGGAAGCGCCGACCTCACAACTTGCCAACCGCTGAAGAGCTCCAACGTTGCAACCCACGGCCGTCGGCCAACCTCACTTGACGCCGTCGGACAGATTTCGAGGTCGCACCACGGTCGCCGGCCAAGATCACCCTCACACCGCCGGCGGCCGAGCTTCGAAACCACAGTTGCGGCCCGATTTCAGCTGCCGACGCCGACCAACACGTAGCCAATTGCCGACATCACAGTAACCAAGGCGACCTCGTCATCCCGTCATCCTCGACTCCCACTCGCAGCCGAGCTTCAAAACCACAGCTGGGGACCAGTTTCAGCTGCCGACGCCGACCAACACCACAGCCGCGCCGCTGACTCCAAGTGCCGGACCTTCTCCGCCGACGGGAAGCGACGCCTTCGAACGAAGACCTGCCGCTACCATCCTCAGGTTGAGATACCGAGCTCGAATCCAAGGCAAGGTTCGTTCTAATCTTGACCTCCGCCACTGAAATTCGCCCGACGATTTGATTCTCAGATTCGATCAATTTGAGAGAAATCTTCTGAAGGAACAAGACTTGGAATCGGCGATTGGGAGAAGTTTTCTACCGCAGCCCATTAATCGCGCACTTAAGTAGGGAAGATAGGCTTTCTTTTGGGCCCAATAGTATTAATTAGATTTGGGCCCAATACTGAAATTAGAGTAAATATGATTTGGGCTTAGTATTTTGTAAAAAATGTAAAGGTGAGGCCCCAGTAAATATTATAACAGATGGGATATATAGAATTAAGTCGAGTCAGGCAGCAAAAAATCACAAAGTTGAGCAGCTCGGCGAGAACTAGAGCAAAGGAAGAATTGACCTCTCCAGCCGATAATACTCATAGGCTTACGCTCTGCACCGGCCCCAGGTAATCCTACCCTCAATTCGTCTTAAATACATATACATATGTATATATATGTATATATGTCTGTGTATACAAACACATACATATATAATAATAATGATAGTATGAATATGATAATAAAACGAATAATAAATATATATCACATATATACATATATGTGAATAAAAATATATATCGAATCTTATTATGTCGAGCCGAGACGGGAAGGATTGGGAGAAGTTGGTCTGCTGCAAGCCTTCGGGATAGGCACAACCGTTCCTTTAACACTTCTTAGTCTCGGAAGATCACGAGGCCTTTGAGCCGTGATGACATCATCTCGCCCGCCGTTGAGCCCTTGCTCCGGCCGGACCGACGTTTCCATCCAGTCCGGCGACGAGCCCCTGCTCTGCCGGGCTGACATCATTACTTCGCCCGCCGTTGAGCCCTTGCCCCGGCGAGGCCGATGTCCCCATCCAGTCCGGCGATGAGCCCCTGCTCTGTCGGGCTGACGTCGTTACTTCCCCCGCCGTTGAGCTCTCGCTTCGGCCAGGGGAACGTTTCCATCCAGTCCGACGACGAGCCCCTGCTCTGCCGGGCTGACGTCATTACTTCACCCACCGTTGAGCCATTGCTCCGGCCAAGCCGATGTCCCCGTCCAGTCCGGCGACGAGCCTCTGCTCTGTCGGGCTGACGTCGCTACTTCGCCCGCTGTTGAGCCCTTGCTCCGGTCGGACTGACGTTTTCATCCAGTCTGGCGACGAGCATCTGCTTTGCCGGGATGACGTCGCTACCTCCCCCGCCGTTGAGCGACGCAATTATTTCTCCCCGGCTCTCTTTGAGCACCATGGTGGAGAGTGTCGAGTACGTCCAGGTCGGGAACGAGGAGTAACCGCCCATGGCCGGCACCTTTGCTCTGTGTGCCGGGCAAACCGCCAATAACACGGACCCGACCTGGGTGGAGCCGATCTGGTCGTATCTCGGGGCCGGGGCGTTGCCACCTGACCCAGGAGAGGCCAGGCAGCTTCGCGTACGGGTCGATTTATGATCAGAGCTAGGCCACTCGTATCTTGTGGCCGGGGGGTTGTCGTCTAACCCAAAAGAGGCCAGACGGCTTCGTACCCGGACTGCTCGATTTACGATCGTGGTTAGCGAACGGCTCGAACGAGGGCGCTCGACACCCTTATTCTTATTGAAGTGTATAAGTGAGAAAGACGTCGAGTTCGTCTGAAAGAAATGAACCCACCGACAAGCCCCTGCTCTGCAGGGCAAACGTTACCACTTCTACCGCCGCCGCGCCTGCGCTTCACCAAGTCGACACTTACATCTCGCCCACCGACGAGCCCCTGCTCTACCGGGCCAACGTCACTTCTACCGCCGCCGCGCCTGCGCTTCACCAGGTCGGCACTTACATCTCACCCGCTGATGAGCCCCTGCTCTACCGGGCCAACGTTATCACTTCTATAACTGCCGAACCTGCGCTTCACCAGGTCGACACCTACATCTTGCCCGCCGACGAGCCCCTGCTCTACCGGGCCAACGTTATCACTTCTATAACTGCCGAACCTGCGCTTCACCAGGTCGGCACCTACATCTCGCCCGCCGACGAGCCCCTGCTCTACCGGGCCAACGTTATCACTTCTATAACTGCCGACGCTTCACCAGGTTGGCACCTACATCTCGCCCACCGACGAGCCTCTGCTCTACCGGCCTAACGTTATCACTTCTATAACTGTCGGACCCGCTCTTCGCCAGGACGGCACCTATATCCCACCCGCCGATGAGCGCCTGCTCTATCGGGACAACGTTGTTACTTCTACGGTCGCCAGACCTATGCTTCCACCAGGTCGACACTTACATCTCGCCCGCCGACGAGCCCCTGCTCTACCGGGCCAATGTTATCACTTCTACCGCCGCCGCGCCTGCGCTTCACTAGGTCGGCACTTACATCTCGCCCGCTGACGAGCCCCTGCTCTACCGGGCCAACGTTATTACTTGCACCACCACCGCGCATGCGCTTCACCAGGTCGGCACCTACATCTCACCCGCCGACGAGCCCCTGCTCTACCCGGGCAACGTTATCACTTCTACAACCGCCGAACCTACTATTCAACCAGGTCGGCATCTACATCTCGCCCGCCGACGAACACCTTCTCTGTCGGGCCAACGTAATTATTACTCCCACTGTCGTCTTTCCTTCGCTTCGGCTAAATTAATATATTTATCTCTCCCGCCGACGAGCCCTAGCTCCACCAGGCCTATCGACACTTCGCCGACGCAACGAGACCCTGAGAGCAAGCCACAACTTCACAGACGAACACCATGAGCCGAGCTCAAGAACCCCGCATGTAACAGACGAAACGAGAGATACGCCAAATCCCAAGTCAAACCACTCTCATATCAAATCAAACGACGTCCTCCTACACGGGGCCTACCGACTGGAACACCTGGACGGCACACACCCATCAATACCCATAAAACTCGGCGTTTCTGAAGAAGTCCTACCAATAGGTCTAGGCTATTCTCACTCAGTGAGTGACGTTATTGTATAGATTATTCGATGAGCTAGGTCAAGAATGTAATTTACCTTTTGCTTTTAGAGGCTAGGTCGTCTTAGGCTTAGATCAAGTCGAAGCGGCGTAATTAACATAAGAAACCAAGTGCGGGTCGGGATCAGTACGATGACCCGGCCGGCACTAGCCGGGCTCAACTAGGAAGCTCGGTCAGGGTAATAATACCACCGAGTCCGAACGCGAGACCGGTCAGGTAAGCTGCCACGTAATTATGTGCAGGTCGGGTCAGTACGATGGCCTGGCCGGCACGAGCCGGGCTCAGCAAAGTAGCCCGGTAAGGCCAAAGTTGCCAATGTAAGAAATGAATAACGAGCTCAAACGTGAAGCTCGGCAAGGCCAGACCGTCACCCGATTCAACGAGCAAGTCGGACAGGTAACGCGCCAAAGTAATAAATAAACGTCGAGCCCGATCACAAGGCTCGACCAAGTAATAAACTCGTGCAGGTCGGGTTCAGTACGAGGGCCCGGCCGGCAAGCCGGGCTCAGTCGCGTAGCCCGGTTAGGCCACAGTCGCCAACGTATAAAAGGTAATAAATAAGTGCCGAGCTCGATCATGAAGCTCGGCCAGGCCAGACCACCACCCGACCCAACGAGCGGATCGGATGGGTAATGTACCATCGTAATCATTAGTGCAATAAATCGCACAAGCCGGGCTCGACAAAGGGACCCGATCAGGCCGAAATGCCGTAAAACTAAAGGCGTACGAGCCATTAGGTCGAAATGCCGTATAACTAAAGGCCTACGAGCCGTAAGGCCGAAGTGCCCTGAAACTAAAAACCGAACTCGAAAAGCAGTTCGGCCCAACTAAACATGCGACAAGATGCTCTCATTCATCATACATTCATAAACATACATTCATCATACATTCACGCATTCTCATATGATCGCATTATGCGTACAATCTCGTAAGAAATAAAGAGTTTAAAGCTCAATCGAACAACGAGCTCAAAGCTCACTCGGACAAAGAGCTCTAAGCTCACTCATGTCGACAATTCAAAATGCATTCCTGCATAAAAACGGGTACCAAATTACCCGACCAGGCCGCTCAGGTCCCATTCAATAGCAAATTCGCAAAATTGCCCATTATCTCAAACTGGCTCAATACGTCAAAGATTAAAGCGTGATTATCGCAAATTCGTCAGGCCAAAGCTGAAAACGATCAATAAAACGCTCTAGGGTCCCAAAGCGTCCTAAAATTACATATTAACTAGTGATAAAATCAGCATATTTTGCCAAAAACATCTCGAAGCGAGAGGAAATAATAAGTCCTCGAGACACACAGAATAAAAAGCCGTACGCTAGATCCATCTAAGCAAAACTGACAAGATAAAAAAAAGTGATCTCATGAATCACGCGAAAAGTATCCGCCACGCGCACTCGTCTACATATTTGTGATTTCATCAATATCACTCATTACGCGTAAATAATTACACAATAAAAAGAGCTCGAAGCTTAAGAGTCACGAGGCGAAAACATCGCCAAATTGTAAAAGGTAAACGCGACTTCAGAACAGTTCAATCCAGAACATGTCCTAAACTCGGGGGCTTCCTGTTGATACCCAATTTGACTCCAATTAATTAAATGATAAATGGAATAATAAAATACGGCCCGACAACCAAGGGGCTGAAAATATGTAATAAATAAATATACAGACAAGTCCTCAAGATTAATCGCCCGAAAGTCGATTGGATCCCTCGATGTCGAGTCCGCCTGCTGCGGAGTCGGGCAGAATTCAAAGTAATCGGATGGCACGCCTATCATGAAGAAGCCACCCTCGAATTGCCGAGAAGACGAACGTCAATTGGAACCGTCAAAAGTCATAAGCGGGCCCCCCGATGATTATTTCACATTAAATAATAATGTACCATTTTTTACTTATTTAATAACCCACTTGCAAAAAGGAGGGGGATATATATATGTACAAATGAGGGAAGAGAGGAGTGGTTGGATGAGTCTCTCCTCATTATCCATTTTCTCCACAATAACAAAAAGGGAAAAATCTTCTCTCTAAAAACAAAAACACCATTCTCATTGATTTTGTTCTTCATTTTCATACATATATTTGACTTATATTTGACGGTTCATCGTCCGATTTTCGACATCATCAAGGTCCATAGTCTTTGGGTTATAATTGCACCTTATTCTATTCTCTCCTATCTTAGAAGGAAATCCTAAATTAAGAAAATCCTAATTTGTGTGTTATTTAATCCTAGTTGTATTTTGTTGTGAGTTTAGTAAATTTGGCGTTGCGGTTGGCGGTGCTCGGAGACCTAGGAAATATTTGCCGATCTCCGTTATCAATTTTTGTGTTCTTTTTCTTACTCGTATTTCATTTATTTGTGTTGACTTATTTTCGTTTGGAGTAGTGTTTGTCATATTTGTTGGAGGGGTAGTTTTGTCCGCTGCGCTTGGTGTTCTAGCCCAATAAGTGGTATCAGAGCCGAAGGTTCGTCCTAAGCTCATTCGAAGAGGTGGGCACTGCATTCGAATCCGAGATGTCCAAGGAGGTCAAGGGCGCATCATCCTCTGCATTCATTCCGGCAAGGACGGTGATGCCGAACGTCATACTCCCGGTGGAGATCTTCGACGGGACCGGTCATTTCAGCATATGGCAAGGCGAGGTGCTGGTTTGTCTATTTCAGCAAGGCGTTGACATTTCCATAGAAGAAGTGACCGCGCGTCGCAACACGACAAAATTATAATTTATATTTTCCTTAACAAACTCTACCAACTAGTAGTAGTAGTAGTGAGTAAGGGTCGAACCCATAGAGAGTGTGAATTAAATTGTGGATTTCTCGTATTAATTGAATGTATAAATTACTAAGATCCTAAACAATAAATAGAATCTAAACCAATAAAATAAAAATAGAAATAAATAAATTGAGAGAACTTTCTAGTTCACGGTCCCGTCTACACCCTCGACCGACTCGTCTAATCAACTTTGATATCAAATCTCCCTATCTTATGAAATTACTAGTCCTAGGCAACGACACTGTCAGTTATCTGAATTTTTCCTTATTTTTAATTTAACCGTGAGACGCTCTACGATTAAACCTGACTTCTTGTACAGTCCAGAAAAACGTTTTCAAGATTTAATACAATTAGCCGCTTTACGAATTAGAAAAATAGACTAGACTAAGTAGTGAACTCAACCACGTTCGTTCACTTAAATAGGCCGTGTTATCCCCGGTAGTTACCGTCTTCCGGTTACCTCTTATGAATTAAACACAACAACAATTACGGATTGAAGGTATAATTTAGATGTAGATATGAAAAGCCTAATCTAGGTGATCAATCTAAATAAGACTCAACACATCATGGTTAATTATTATAAATAACATAAACAATTTCAAAAAGATATTGAAATCATCAACCATATAAATAAATAGAAACATCGTCAAGTCGTAGGGTTCAACTTTCCCGGAACTAGAAAAAAAAACCTAGCCTAACCTAATAAATAATAATAAATGATAAAAGAGAGAGATTAATTATCTCCCTCGTGTGCGTGTGCGGCCTCCCTCCGCGATTAATCGGGTTCTTCGTCTCCAAGTTCGGTTCTCTGTACGTGCGGCCTCTTTCTCCTTTTTCCCCTGCTCTGTTGCGGCTCCCAAGACTTGTGTGAATAATATCCCTTCCCCACAGATATATCTTCTTTTGGTGGCTGCGTGTGTCGTATTTAATTTGGTGGCTCTCTTTCACTTTTTATAAATGGGCTAATGCATTGACAATATTTGGGCCCACTATAAATCTAATATATTCCAAACTCTCAAAAGTCATGAGTATTGCCAATGTGTCCTGCGTATAAGCCCCCCTCAACTAAGTGGCATTTGATTTATTTCTTTAACAATTGGGCCTGAATTTGGGTAGTTGTTGGGCCGAGTATGGGGTGCTGTTAGGTCAGTACGGGGCGCTCCGTACTGCTCCGGATGAAATTTCTTCCAATGTCACGTCGTCGTCGAACACACTCCAATATCCTAAAAATAAACTATAAAAATATCAAAGGACAAGAATTCATCTAACAAATAAATAAGTCGAAAGACATATAAGTGCGACAAAATTAAGCACATAAAGATACGCTAATAAATATATAATATACACACTTTTTCCGCCCAATTAAATCTCTCCAAACTTAAATCATTGATTGTTCCTAAGCAACTTAGAACTATAAGCACCTAGATGGACAAGAAAACAAGTACGTGGAACTTTACTCAGGGCCTCACAATTCTCACATAAGTGCATAGCTCAAACAACTCGAAATAATTTATTCGGGCTCAAGATGAAATCATTTTAAGAAGTCAACAATCAAGTATCAATCCGAGTTACCACCATAGTTTGTCAATCTCTATAACGAATGTATCAATCAATGCAACTCATGACACCCCTCTATTTGCTAACAAGTCAAGTTCCCTTCCATTTCTAGCCGAAGTCTAAATGTCTCATTCTCTACACTCCTTTTTTTTCCTCTTTTTTTTTTTTTATTTTTTTTAAGTAGGGAAGGACAACTCCGTCACAACCCTTGGGTTTTAGCTTTTCTTGCTCGTCTAGATACGGAAATTATTGGAATTATACACTAGAGCCCCCACAGGTTGGCAGCTGTTGCAGCCCATGTATTTTTTTTCTTTTTATTTTTTTTTTTTTTTGTGCCAAACGGCTTTTCAACTCCACCAATTATTCCTCCATCCTCATTATTCTTTTTTTTCGACTATGAGACATAGAAACCCCAACTTTCAACTTCAAGTCCCCAAACTTAATCAATATTGATTAAGGCAATCACAAGCACATTTCAACAACACAATTCGCCTTAAAACCAACTTACAATAAATGAATCACAAAAATGTCAACAATCATGCCTTTGTCCCCAAAATAAAAACACCTTAAGAATTTAACCAAATATAATCAACTCAAGCCATTTAAACTAGCACAATAAATCCAAACCAACTCTCATGTCATCATCGCAAAATTCCACGTACATGCAGTCTCACAATAACACACGAAAAACAAATATTATTAATCTAAGAACTCAAACTCTAAGGGGCATAAATATAATCACATAATAAACATGAATGCTCACCAAGAAACTACCTCCCCAAACTTAGAGTTTGCATATATCATCGACACCAATAATCACAAAAAAAAAAGGAAAAAGAAACGAGTTCACCTGAGTAAATGCACATGAAGTCGACCGAACCACGCACACCATTGGGTTGCCTTCCCAACAAGCGCCTCTTTTTATTGTCGTTGGCCCGACTTATTACTCTCTTTTCATCAAAGGACCCATGGCGGCTTCGAGTATGGGGTACCCCCGTATTCTGCTGCTCAGCCCCATATTCTGCAGCTTGGTTCTCTTTTTTGCTCTCATTCTTCTCGATATTCGTGATTTTCTCGTTCTCCGGATCGTATGTGCACTCTTCAAGTTCCTCGAGGTCCTCGCGGTACGAATGGATGACGCTCGAAGTCATTGGACTCGTTTCCAGCCGATACACTAGTCGGTCCATTTGTTCCGCCAATTGGCCAATTTGGCCTTGTAAATTTATGATGCGCAGTCCATGGTTCTTGATGCTCGCCTCTTGGTTCTTGATGCTCGCCTCAACACCTTGCAGAAAGTTAAGGGTGTGAGCCGTCAGCTCCTTCACCATATCCTTAAGTGACGGACCAGGATCTCTCTCAACCAATGGCTCACAGTACTCTTGTTGAAATCTCAACGTGTGAGCCTCTGGTGCCTTCACCATATCCACTAGCGATGGGCTGGGATCTCGCGCAATTGGTGGCTCGGAGTACCCTTGGAAAGAGTTCGAGTGCCCTTGCAAGTGGTATTCATATTCATCGGAATAGAAGTAGTCTTGTTCATCCCTTCGCCAACCACTAGGTCCTCTTACGCCTCGATCACCAATTCATGGGCCTCGTATCTCCCTCTCATACTGGTAAGGTGCATGGTGGGTAAACAAATCATGATAATAGGTTGCCATTCTCAAAAAGTTGCGCCAAGCTCGCTCAAAAACGCCAAAACTCAAGTTACTCCCAAGAGTATGTGGGCGAACTAATCTGTCCAGCAGAGTATGGGGACACCCAATATTCTGCAAGAAAAAATAAACAAAGAAAAAAAAGGGTAAAAGATGATAAAATTAAAATTATAAAAAAAAATAAAATAAAATAATTCAGTTAGTACTCAAAAATAACAATTCAAAAACGCCACTCCCCGGCAACGGCGCCAAAATGTGACCGCGCGTCGCAACGCGGCAAAATTATAATTTATATTTTCCTTAACCAACTCTACCAACTAGTAGTAGTAGTAGTAGTAGTGAGCAAGGGTCGAACCCATAGAGAGTGTGAATTAAATTATGGATTTCTCGTATTAATTGAATGTATAAAAGCAATAAAATAGGGGGGGGGGGAAATAATAAGATCCTAAACAATAAATAAAATCTAAACCAATAAAATAAAAATAAAAATAAATAAATTGAGAGAACTTTCTAGTACATGGTTCCGTCTACACCCTCGACCGACTCGTCTAATCAACTTTGGTATCAAATCTCGCTATCTTATGAAATTACTAGTCCTAGGCAACGACACGGTCAGTTACCTGAATTTTTTCCTTATTTTTAATTTAACTGCGAGACGCTCTACGATTAAACCTGACTACTTGTACAGTCCAGAAAAACGTTTTCAAGATTTAATACAATTAGCCGCTTTACGAATTAGAAAAATAGACTAGACTAAGTAGTGAACTCAACCGCGTTCGTTCACTTAAATAGGCCGTGTTATCCCCGCTAGTTACCGTCTTTCGGTTACCTCTTATGAATTAAACACAACAACAATTACGGATTGAAGGTCTAATTCAGATGTAGATATGAAAAGCCTAATCTAGGTGATCAATCTAAATAAGACTCAACACATCATGGTTAATTATTCAAAATAACACAAACAATTTCAAAAAGATATTGAAATCATCAACCATATCAATCAATCAAAACATCATCAAGTCGTAGGGTTCAACTTTCCCGGAACTAGAAATAAAAACCTAGCCTAACATAATAAATAATAATAAAAGATAAAAGAGAGAGATTAATTATCTCCCTCGTGTGCGTGTGCGGCCTCCCTCCACGATTAATCGGGTTCTTCGTCTCCAAGTTCGGTTCTCTGTACGTGCGGCCTCTTTCTCCTTTTTCCCCTGCTCTGTTGCGGCTTCCAAGACTTGCGTAAATAATATCCCTTCCCCACAGGTATATCTTCTTTTGGTGGCTGCATGTGTCATATTTAATTTGGTGGCTCTCTTTCACTTTTTATAAATGGGCTAATGCATTGACAATATTTGGGCCCACTATAAATCTAATATATTTCAAACACTCAAAAGTCATGAGTATTGTCAATGTGTCTTGCGTATAAGCCCCCCTCTGTTGGGTTCGTTAGTACCGTACGGGCTGTACGCAGCGGAATTTAAAATTTTTAAAGTAAGTATTTATCGTATAAATACAACACCCGTACATACTAATTGCGAATTAACAGATCGTCATCTTTAAAATATGCATCATATACAAATTTTGATTTGTTATAATAAAGTAAATACTAATACGAAATATTTACCGAGTGTCTTGAACTCCTTCAACAAAGATGTGGATTGTGGGAATCGGTTCCCGGTTGTAACTTCAACGGCTTGAGGTTACTCGCTTTAGGAATCCAAATGTCTTCCCTCTAATCGTATCCACCCTATGAAGCCCGGTTCCGACGACCTTTCTTCGCTAGTAGAAATGTCTCGGTTTTCTTGTATAGGAATATATATATATAGATATAATTTGGGAATTATCAAGAACACTTTCTTGAAATATATGAAGAACACTTTCTTCTCTCTTTGATTTTCTCACAAAATCACTTTTCTTCTTTGCAAACATTTTGCATCTATTTATACTAAACATTTTAGCATAAAATAATCAATATTTAGTAATATTTAAATAAAATCAAATTTTATTTAAATAGTATTTACTAACCATTGACTTTGAAAATAATAAGATATGTTAAGTAGTTCAAACAACCATTAACAACCATTTTATTATAATCATATTTCTTATTTTAATCCTTAAATCATATTTAAAGATATAAATAATAATTGGATAATAAATCTTGAGAATCTTTCTCAAGACTTTATTATTATATCATTTTCCCAATCTTATAATAATCATATTATTATTATTTTGGATTTGAAATTTAAAATCCTATTTTAAAATTCAACTTTATTAATTTAGTAATTACTTTAATTACTAAAGTAATATCCAAAATGTAATTAATCAATCTTATTGATTAATATATTCCTTTAATTGACATCTAATCAAATTAGATATTTATCAATTAATTCTAACCATTAGAAATACAATCTTTACCTTTGTTCATAATTAGTGTGACCTTTTAGGTTCACTATTAATACTAGTAGTGGGTTTACAACACTTTGTAATTTGAGTTAAATCTTATTAACTCTTATTCAAGAATTAACCCCTTAATTCATGAACCCACATATCATGGTAACACCTAGCAAGTATCATGAATCTAGTATTAAGTGAATAGCGAGTAAACCTATTCCGATTACAACTCCATACATGTAAAATCCTTTCGACATCTAATTTCCCGATTAAGTCTTGGGTATGATTTTGTCGAAACCCAAATTGACTTAATAACTATGATTCTATTTCATGTTTATTAACCCGGTTATGAATCACTATTCATCTCTGCCTTGGCCAAGGACTTTGGATTAATAACTATGAAACACATAGGAAATTCACTTATCTTCATAAGTGTCGAATCCTTTATTGGCCACTAACAAACTTCCATACATATTAACATAATACCCAACTTATCCCTTTAAACGATAGTGCTAGCTACCAAAAGGATAAATCAAAGTAGAATGTAATATGCACAAAGTTACCATTGTGCCTCAAGTCTTAGGATTAGTCATGTACTATTGTAACATGAAAATTCTTATTCGACTGAATAAATTCTTCATTAAGAATTTTCATACGGTCATGTTCAGTGAACTTGTTCTCTAACAAGCACCCACATAAATGTACTTACGTCTTACGCTAATGTTGATGGAATGCAACATTCTTGTCCAACAAGCATACAAACTATGTGCAAGTCTTTTATGGATTATTCGATATCCCATCTCGAAACATCCATCGACTTGGAACTGTATTTAAGATCACGGCTTTCAAGGTATGTTCCATGATCACCATCTCTATGCGCAACCATACCTTATAACCATAAGTGATCTAGGGATTTTATCTTAAGTGCAATTATAAGATAAATGCTTTCTCTTAAGATAAAGAAATGCCTTATTCATAATATAATTCCAATAGACTGTATTTACAAGTAGAATACGTCCAATTAGATTGGAACGCCGGGTACCCTACTCTAACAATCTCCCACTTGCCCTAGTTCCAATCACTCATGTATCTAAGACCCATCTTCTCAAGATGTCCTTCGAACACTTTCTGTGATAAGGGTTTAGTTAAGGGGTCTGCTATATTTTCTGCTGAGTCGACTCGCTCCATCACGACATCGCCTCTACCAATGATTTCTCTAATCAAATGGTATCGCCTCATAATGTGTTTGGATTTTTGATGAGATCTTGGCTCCTTTGCTTGCGCAATAGCCCCATTGTTATCACAATAAATCATTATTGGATCAACAACGGATGGTACTACACCCAACCCTTGGATAAAGTTCCTTATCCAAACAGCTTCTTTTGCAGCATCAGATGCAGCAATATATTCAGCCTCTGTCGTAGAGTCAGCAATTGTTTCTTGTTTGGAACTTTTCCAACTAACTGCTGCTCCATTCAGAGTAAATAAGTATCCAGACATGGATTTATAGTCGTCTTTATCGGACTGAAAACCAGAATCAGTAAAGCCTTCTAGTTTCAGTTCTCCATTGCCGTATACCATAAAGATATCCTTAGTCCTTCGTAAGTACTTAAGAATCATCTTAACGGCTTTCCAGTGTTCTTCACCTGGATTAGACTGATATCTGCTCGTTACACTAAGTGCATGAGCCACATCAGGTCTTGTACATAACATTGCATACATAATGCTACCAATAGCTGATGCATAAGGTATATGACTCATCCGTTCTCTTTCTTCAGGTGTCTTTGGAGACATCGTCTTAGAAAGAGAAATCCCATGACTCATTGGAATATATCCTCGTTTGGATTCTTCCATGCTAAACCGTTGTAGCACCTTATTTATGTACGTCGACTGGGATAGTCCGATCATCCGTTTAAATCTATCCCTATAGATTTTTATCCCTAGGATAAAGGATGCTTCTCCCAAGTCTTTCATGGAAAACTGTTTTGACAACCATGTCCTAGTTGACTGCAACATCCCTACATCATTCCCAATGAGTAGGATGTCATCAACATATAGAACAACAAATGTAACTGCACTCCCACTAACCTTCTTATAAACACATGGTTCATCCGGATTCTTATGAAAATCAAACGTTTTGATCGTTTCATCAAACCGAATATTCCAACTCCTCGAAGCTTGTTTAAGTCCATAAATAGACCTTTGAAGTTTACAAACCATTTGTTCACTCCCATTGGATATGAAACCTTGCGGTTGTTTCATATAAATGTCTTCCTTAATATTTCCATTAAGAAAAGCAGTTTTCACATCCATTTGCCATATCTCGTAGTCATAATACGCAGCTATGGCTAGCAATATCCGAATAGATTTAAGCATTGCTACTGGTGAAAAAGTTTCCTCATAATCAACACCTTGTTTTTGAGTATAACCTTTAGCAACCAGTCTTGCTTTAAAAGTATTTACTTCTCCATCTACACCACGTTTTCGCTTGTAAACCCATTTACAACCTATGGGTACAATACCCTGTGGTGGATCAACCAAAGTCCATACTTTGTTTGAATACATGGAATCTATTTCGGATTGCATAGCTTCTTGCCATTTATCTGAGTCAATGTCCAACATTGCCTCATCATAGCTTATTGGATCATTATCCAAAAGGAATCCCTCTTCATTGTCTTTTGACAATAGGTATAGCCTTTCAGGCGCCCTAGAAACCCTTTCGGATCTCCGAAGAGGTTGTGTTTTAGATGGTCCAGTCTCTACTGGTATGTTTTCCGTGGTACTTAGTGGAATTTGTGGTTGTTCTTCATTAAGTTCTATGACTCCGCTATTCTTTGAGATAAAATCTTTCTCTAAGAATACAGCATTCCTCGAAACAAACACCTTTTGTTCAGAGGGATCATAGAAATAGTATCCAATAGACTCTCTAGGATACCCCACAAATTTACATAAGATGGATCTCATATCCAACTTACCTCCCACTAACTGCTTTACATAAGCAGTACAACCCCATACTCGTAAATATTTGTATGAGGGTGATTTACCACACCATATCTCATAAGGTGTGCTGGGTACAGCTTTACTTGGCACTCTATTCAAAATATATGCTGCTGTTTCTAAGGCATAGCCCCAGAATGAAAGAGGTAGATCAGTGGTACTCATCATCGATCGAACCATGTCCAACAATGTTCGATTCCTCCTTTCTGAAACCCCATTGAGTTGTGGAGTTCCAGGAGGCGTCCACTGTGAGACAATCCCATTATCTTTTAAATAATCAAGAAACTCATTAGTCAAATATTCACCTCCTCGATCTGATCGAAGAACTTTAATATTTCTACCAATTTGTTTCTCCACTTCATTTCTGAATTCTTTGAACTTTTCAAATACTTCAGATTTGTACCTCAATAGGTAAACATAACCATACCGTGAATAATCATCAGTGAAGGTTATGAAATAGTGATAGTTCCCCATTGCACTAACGTTTAGTGGTCCACAAACATCTGTATGGATCAAATCCAACAAACCTTTAGCTCGCTCCACTTGTCCAACAAATGGTGATTTAGTCATTTTACCTTTAAGACATGACTCACATGTAGGCAACCTATCCTCTCCCCTAAGGTCGAGTTTAGGTCCCAATTTGTGAATCCGTTTTTCGGATATATGACCTAATCTAGCATGCCAAATTGTGAATGAACTATGATTATCTAATTTCCTTTTATTTTGTTGAATGGTTAGGATGGGACTTTGTGGTGTAATGGTATACAACCCATTTGTCAAATTTCCAGAATAAATAAAAGTTGTGTCTTTGAAAATAGAACATTTTCCATTTTCAATGACAAACTTAAAACCTTCCTTATCCAATATTGGAATAGAAATAATGTTTTTTATTAAATCCGGAACATACAAACAGTTTGATAGACAAATCTTTACATCATTATTCAATGCTAGATAAACAGTCCCAATAGCTTTAGCAGCAACTCTTGCCCCATTGCCCATCCTTAGGATTGTTTCTTCACCATCTAGCATATTACTTCTTGCCATCATCTGCAAATCATTGCAAATATGTGAGCCACAGCCGGTATCCAATACCCAAGAAGAATCGTTAACAGACAAGTTAACTTCAACAAAATAAATACCTGAACTTTTCAGACTAGCAAGATACTCCTTGCAGTTCCTCTTCCAGTGCCCAGTTTTGCCACAATGAAAACATTCATGATCGGCCTGAGAATTAACCTTCTGTTTGTTCTTCCCTTTATCATTATATGCCTTCTTGTTGGGCTTATTGGGAACCTTTCCCTTCCTCTTCCTTTTCTTAGACTTAGTAGCCTTTGATCCGGAAGTGGATCCAACAAGAAGTACCGGCTTGTCCTTTTTAATGGTGGACTCAGCCGTCTTCAACATGTTTAATAATCCTGGAAGATCAGTTTCCATATTATGCATGTTGTAGTTAACGACAAAGTTATCGAATGACGCTGGCAGAGATTGCAACAATAAATCCACATAGAGTTCATTATCCATAATGACTCCAAGTGATTCGAGTCTTTCCACAAGAGCTATCATCTTCAGTCCATGATCATGAACTGAAGAGCCCTCGGTCATACGACACCTGAAAAGCTCTTTAGATATCTGATATCTAATTTGTCGCGTCCGATCACCATACAACTCTTGCAGGTGAGTTAGGATTTCAGAAGCATTATTCAGTAATTCGTTCTGTCTCTGTAGCTCATTAGACATTGATGCTAGCATGTAGCACCGAGCTTGGAGATTGTCATCAACATGACGCAAGTAGGCT
Organism: Striga asiatica; assembly: GCA_008636005.1. NCBI lineage: Eukaryota > Viridiplantae > Streptophyta > Magnoliopsida > Lamiales > Orobanchaceae > Striga > Striga asiatica. The sequence goes on along the minus strand of BKCP01006038.1, from coordinate 166,250 downwards.
CCATACTCTTCAGCAGTCTGATCCTCCGGTGGAGGAGGAGGAGCTGTTTCCAAAACATACTCTCGCTTCTCAGACTGAAGAACAATCTTTAGGTTCCTCAACCAATCATTGAAGTTGGGACCAGTTAATTTATTATGATCAAGGATACTCGCGATTGGATTCTTAGCCATTTTAGTAGTTTGATCTACAAAAATAACAAACGAAGCAGAAAATAATTAGACTATGGAATTTATATTCATTTAATATTAGGTCTTTAACATTAAATGTCTCCCACTAATTTAATTAGAACCTCATTATAATTATGAAAATCATTATTTTCATAGTGGGCTTGAAGTCCAATAAAAATATTTCATGTCCCAATTTTATGATGCCACCATGAAACAATTTTATCGGTAGTCAACTTTTTGACAATTGTATCTCTATACAACCTTCAAGATGTTTTGCCTCACCTTTCCTTATATACCTCAATTTTATGACTCCATATATATTACTCGGTGTCAAATCAAACCCATCAAAACTTTCATGATAACGGCCCACCAGAGTGTCCCACGACTCATGGCCAACACAAAGAGGAATCCGTCTCACGAATATCAATATATTTAATAGAGTTCACAGCTTTCGACATAGAATCATCCCACGACTCGTGGCCAATGATAAAACATCGTAGCATCTCATGTCATCTACTTTTGATGGAAGGCCTGGATTAATAAGTTCCAACTTATTTTTATCCATTATTGATTTGATATGGAATTAATCAAATTAATCCGTTTGGGTTCCTTGATCTCATCGATTACCATCTTTACGTTTATTTACCAGTTTCAGTCATCTAATGAAACGAAAGCGTAAATAAACCTAACATACATCTAATGCATGGTGGGATGATCATGTCCTTTCCTATTCGATCCATTCGAGCCAAAATGGATCTATGCATATGTACGTGATAAAACAAATAGTAGAACTACTTCTATTACATTTATTCTATCTACCCGTACAAGCACAGGCCTTCGAGATTACAACTTGTAAAATTACCCACACATGCGTGGGCCTTTGTCATCGAACGGTCTCCACCTTGATCTAATCTCTAACGATACAAAATTTAAAATTTTACAAATTTTATCTCAAGAGACTCGCAGGTCTCGATAAATTACATTCATTCAATCGTATTGAAAAATGCAACCATACAATCACATTAAATAAAAACAACCATATAGACATTCAATCAAATTGAATTAAAAGGCTCATGATCATCCCTTAATATGCTAAAAACATTCATCACATGAATTAAATCAAAAAAAAAAATTGTTTTAGTCACACGACCGGGTCACACGACAGGTCACACGACTCGTGTCATGCCACACGACTCGTGTCAAAATATCACACGACTCGTGTGAAAAACCCGAGAACAATATCAAACATTTTGATAAGCCACACGACTCGTGTGTTCACATCACACGACTCGTGTGAAAATGCCGAAAGCAATATCAAACATTTTGATAAGCTACACGACTCGTGTGACAACTCACACGACTCGTGTGGACCTGCTTTAAAGCAAAATCAAACATTTTGATGAACCACACGACCCGTGTGACTCCTCACACAACTCGTGTGGCCCCACACGACTCGTGTGACCCATTCACACGACTCGTGTGGGAAAAATCAAATTATTATGTTTATCTCATAAACATTAACAAATCAAAATTTGTTTTTAAAGATGATAACCGTGGCTCTGATACCACTGTTGGGTTCGTTAGTACCGTACGGGCTGTACGCAGCGGAATTTAAAATTTTTAAAGTAAGTATTTATCGTATAAATACAACACCCGTACATACTAATTGCGAATTAACAGATCGTCATCTTTAAAATATGCATCATATACAAATTTTGATTTGTTATAATAAAGTAAATACTAATACGAAATATTTACCGAGTGTCTTGAACTCCTTCAACAAAGATGTGGATTGTGGGAATCGGTTCCCGGTTGTAACTTCAACGGCTTGAGGTTACTCGCTTTAGGAATCCAAATGTCTTCCCTCTAATCGTATCCACCCTATGAAGCCCGGTTCCGACGACCTTTCTTCGCTAGTAGAAATGTCTCGGTTTTCTTGTATAGGAATATATATATATATAGATATAATTTGAGAATTATCAAGAACACTTTCTTGAAATATATGAAGAACACTTTCTTCTCTCTTTGATTTTCTCACAAAATCGCTTTTCTTCTTTGCAAACATTTTGCATCTATTTATACTAAACATTTTAGCATAAAATAATCAATATTTAGTAATATTTAAATAAAATCAAATTTTATTTGAATAGTATTTACTAACCATTGACTTTGAAAATAATAAGATATGTTAAGTAGTTCAAACAACCATTAACAACCATTTTATTATAATCATATTTCTTATTTTAATCCTTAAATCATATTTAAAGATATAAATAATAATTGGATAATAAATCTTGAGAATCTTTCTCAAGACTTTATTATTATATCATTTT
>BKCP01006038.1:133100-162821 GCA_008636005.1 Striga asiatica | reverse complement strand
TATGTTCCATGATCACCATCTCTATGCGCAACCATACCTTATAACCATAAGTGATCTAGGGATTTTATCTTAAGTGCAATTATAAGATAAATGCTTTCTCTTAAGATAAAGAAATGCCTTATTCATAATATAATTCCAATAGACTGTATTTACAAGTAGAATACGTCCAATTAGATTGGAACGCCAGGTACCCTACTCTAACACCCTCAACTAAGTGGCATTTGATTTATTTCTTTAACAATTGGGCCTGAATTTGGGTAGTTGTTGGGCCGAGTATGGGGTGCAGTTAGGTCAGTACGGGGCACCCCGTACTACTCTGGATGAAATTTCTTCCAATGTCACGTCGCCGTCAAAAACACTCCGATATCCTAAAAATAAACCATACAAATATCAAAGAACAAGAATCCATCTAACAAATAAATAATTCGAAAGACATATAAGTGCGACAAAATTAAGCATATAAAGATACGCTAATAAATATATAATATACATGCATTTTTCGAACAATCAAGAAGAGAATCCAACCGACATCGAAGAAAAGGACTGGAAGAATATCAACCGCTTGGCATGTGAATCAATCCGTTTGTGTTTGTCGAGGAAGCAGAAGTACGCGTTCGAAAATGAGAACTCTGCTCACACTCTGTGGAAAGGTTTGGAGGATAAATTTTTGAAGAAAATCGGCCAGAATAAGCTCCTCATGATGAAGCGATTGTTCTGATTTGAGTACCAGCATGGCACATTGATGAATGATCAGGTCACTGCGTTCAATCAGTTGGTTGCAGATTTGTTGAATTTGGACGTCACATTCAGCGATGAAGATTTGGCTCTCATGTTGTTATCATCACTTCCAGACGACTTTGAGCACTTGGAGACTACTTTGGTCCATGGGAAGGATGGTGTAACTCTTGGAATAGTTAGTTCTGCTCTATATAGCTACGAGTTGAGGAAGAAGAACAAACAAGAACCGAAGAATGCAGCAGCAGAAGATGAAACGTTGGTTGGAAGAGGTCGGTCGAAGAGCCAAAAGAAGAATGGACGAGGAAGATCACGTTCCAAGGCCAAGCTTGAAAAAGACGAGCGTGCTTTCTGCCATGAGAAGGGACACTGGAAGAAGGACTGTCCTAAGTTGAAGAAGAAAGACAAAATCTCCTCAAGATGCATATGTTGCCGAGGGTGGAAGTGAAGACTCAGAATTTTCACTTGTGGTTTTACCTTCATCATCTGATCCAGACGAATGGATTTTGGATTCAGGATGCACCTACCATATGTCTCCCATAAGGGAGTGGTTCTCCAATTTTCAAGAGATCAATGGAGGGGTTGTCTATATGGGTAAAAATAATGCTTGTAAGACAATCAGGATTAGTTCAACCCGTTTGAAGAATCGTGATGGGTCCACCAGCGTTTTGACAGATGTTCGGTACGTCCTGAATTTGAAGAAAAACCTCATCTCATTAGGAGTCTTGGAATCTAAAGGCTTGGTAGTGACTTTGAGAGATGGAGTTATGAAGGCTACATCTGGCTCACTCATGGTGATGAAAGGCATCAAGAGGAATAATTTGGATTACTATGAAGGTGATACAGTTGTTGGGACAGCAACAGTAGTAGATTCCACCAACAAGGAGTCTGAAGCAGTCAAGCTATGGCATATGCGATTGGGACATGATGGTGAAAAATCCTTGCAAAGATTGAAAAAACAAGGACTGTTGAATGATGTCAAAGTGTGCAAACTAGACTTTTGTGAGCATTGTGTTATGAGAAAGGAGAAGAGAGTGAAGTTTGGAACAGCTATCCATAATTCCGAAAGTGTCTTGGATTATGTTAATTCGGATGTTTGGGGACCTTCTAAGACCCCATCATTAAGTGGAAGACGCTATTTGTCACTTTCATCGACGACTTTTCCAAACGCGTTTGGGTGTACACTATGAAGACGAAGGATGAAGTGCTTGGTGTCTTCATTACATGGAAGACGCAAATTGAGAATCAGACTGGAAGGAAGATCAAAGTTCTAAGAATGGACAATTGTGGAGAATATACAAGTGATCCCTTTCAAGAAGTTCGCCGTAAAAATGGCATTGTTAGGCACTTCACCGTTAGACAGACACCACAACAAAATGGGGTGGCGGAGCGCATGAATCGAACATTGGTGGAGAAAGTTCGATGTATGTTGTCCAATGCTAGTTTGGGCAAAGAGAATTGGGCTGAGGCTGTAACATACACGCAACACCTCATAAATCGATTGTTGTCATCTGCAAAAGATGGTAAAACACCGTTGGAGGTACGGTCGGGAAAACATGTTGCTGACTATGGATCTTTACATGTTTTGGGGTGTCCTACGTACTATCATATGAAGGATTCAAAGTCAGATGGAAGAGCAGAAAATGCTTTGTTCATGGGAATCACAAGTGGAGTGAAGGGATATCGTCATTTATGTCTTGAGACGAACAAAACTGTGTTTAGCAAGGATGTTACATTTCATGAACAAGGTATGATAAAGACGACGCAAACCCAACAGGTGGAGTTGACACCGAAGCATGTGGAGATAGATGCGATGACGAGACAACCAACTATGATCGACGAACCAATATCAAAGGATTCGTCGAATGATGAAGTTTAGAGTCACGAATCATTAGAGTTACCCATTGCATTGAGAAAGCCCAGACGAGAGATTCAACAACCTGCTCGATTGGCAGATATGGTGGCTTATGCACTTCCAATTGTTGATGATGACATACCTTTCACTTTTCAAGATGCAATTCGGAGTTTAGAAAATGAGAAGTGGAAAAGGGCTATGGAGGAAGAAATGTTGTCTTTCCAAAAGAATCCAACTTGGAAAGTGACGCAACTACCAAAAGGTAAGAGGGCGATAGGATGCAAGTGGGTATTTGCAAAGAAAGATTGATTTCCTCATAAGAATGATGTGCGCTACAAGACAAGATTGGTGGCTAAAGGCTACGCTCAGAAGGAAGGAGTTGATTACAATGAAGTGTTTTCTCCAGTTGTTAAGCACTCTTTCATTAGAATTTTGTTGGCCGTAATAGCATAGTTGGATTTAGAGCTAGCTCAACTTGACGTGAAGACGGCGTTCTTACGAGGAGATTTAGATGAGAAAATCTATATGACTCAGCCAGAAGGATTCAAAATTCTTGGAAAAGAGAATTGTGTCTGTAAGTTGAACAAATCTTTGTACGGACTGAAGCAATCTCTGAGACAGTGGTACAAATGGTTCGATAGGTTTATGATTAGGTAGAAGTACACGCGAAACAGACATGATCATTGTGTATATTTACGCAAGCTGCAAGATGGATCTTTCATTTACTTACTCTTGTATGTGGATGACATGGTGGTTGCATCAAAGACCCAACTGGAGATTGATCATTTGAAGGCTCAGTTGAATCAAGAGTTTGAGATGAAGGACTTGGGGAAAGCTATTGAAATACTCGGGACGGAGATAAGCAGGGTCAGAATGAGAGGCAAGCTTTGTTTGACTCAGAAGCAATATCTAAATAAGGTACTGCAGCGTTTCGGCATAAAAGATGAGACGAAGCCTGTAAGTACACCAGTTGGCCTCATATTAAGTTAAGTGCCCAATTATCGCCAAATTGTGATGAAGAACGAGAGTACATGTATAGAGTCCCATATGCAAATACAGTTGGAGTTTGATGTATGCGATGGTATGTATAAGGCCCGACATTTCACAAGAAGTTGGTGTTGTTAGCAAGTATATGCATGACCCTGGTAAAGGTCATTGGCAAGCTGTGAAATGGATTCTACGGTACATCCATAGTACTATAGATGTTGGATTAGTTTATGAGCAGGATGAAGTTGGTCAGTGCATAGTTGGATATTGTGATTCTGACTACGCGGGCGATTTGGATAAGCGAAGATCAACGACTGGATATTTGTTCACTTTTGTGAAAGCTCCAGTCAGTTGGAAGTCTACCTTACAGTCAACAGTTACTTTGTCTACTATGGCGGTTACTGAAACTGTGAAGGAGGCTATTTGGCTTCAAAGTTTGCTTGAAGACTTGGGAGTTGGTCAAAATCACGTCTTAGTGCATTGTGACAGTCAGAGCGCGATTCACTTAGTGAAAAATCAAGTATTTTATGCAAGAATGAAGCATATTGATGTTAGCTATCACTTTGTGCCGGAGATTTTAGAAGATGGAACCGTTGTGTTGAAGAAGATCAAGACGACGGAGAATCCTGCAGATATGATGACCAAGGTAGTGACAACAATCAAGTTTGAACATTGTTTGGACTTGACTAACATTCTGCATATTTGAGTTGGCGCCGAGAGGCGCATTTGGAGGCACCGCCAGCAGTTGATTTAGATTGAAGAGTGGAAGTGGGAGAAAAATTAGTCAAGGTGGAGAATTGTTAGATATTGATTAATTTTATGTCCCACATCGGATATGTACCAAAGATATGTAGGATCTTTTTAGTATAAATAGGTCCCTTGCCTTTGGGTTACAATTGCACCTTATTCTATTCTCTCATCTCTTAGAAGAAAAACTTTAATTAAGGAAATCCTAATTGTGGGTTGATTAACCCTAGTTGTATTTTGTTGGTGAGTTTAGTAAATTTGGTGTTGCGGTTGGCGGTGTCCGGAGTTGTAGACAATATTTGCCGAACTCCGTTATCAATTTTTGTGTTCTTTTTCTTTCTCGTCTTTTATTTATTTGTGTTGGCTTATTTTCGTTTGGAGTAGTGTTTGCCATATTTGTTGGAGGGGTAGGTTTTATCCACTTCGCTTGGTGTTCTACCCCAACAGGTCGGGTAATTTTTTTTTAACATCTTAATTAAAAATACAACTCAAATATAATATAATTTAACTCTCCTCAATATAATCATTATAATTATATAGGATTATCAATTAATTATCGTCACATATCACATCAACAAATTCATTATTCATCAATTTACATATTTTTAACTATCACTCATTTTCAATAAGCTCTCTCATACTATTACATCGCATCAACTTTAATTGTTATATTTTAAATATTATTCAAAGCCTACACAAGAAATCCTAGATGGTATATGATATAGCCATATCATAATATACCGGTCCAAGTACTCTACACCTGACCGGACAAGTACCCAAACCGCATGCGCGTCGACATGTCCCAGTCGACATGCCTAAATCGACATGTCAAGAGTCGGTTCTTCACATAATGATCAAGAGAAAGGGCGAAATCCGTGTGAGTCGACTCCCTGAGGTCGACTCCATAAGTCGACTTCCACTTAAACATGACAAAGTGTAGCCTTCGAATACTCGCATGATCACAATTCGACTTCCCAGTGCTCGAGGTCGACTTCATAGGCCTCGAGGCCTGAAGCATGATAACGACTCATCGCACTTGAAGCATACTTAAGGCCTTGCCTCCTCCAATAGATAAGAGGGAATCTTTTAGTGACTCAGCAAGGAGGGAAGACGAACCGACTAGGGTAATTTAGACCTTTCAGGACCACCGATTGGGGCATTTCGAGTACTTAAAGTAAGTGTTCCCTCCTATATAAAGGAGATGAGGTAACCCTAAACCCTAACTTCCATTCATCCCATTCTCTCCTCCATAGCTACTGCTGCTCCCTCAGAGAAGCCTCTCTTCATCTCTTTCACATACTGACTTGAGCGTCGGAGGCTCTACGCCGGAAAAACTTCCGGCGTTGAGTTCTTGCAGGTGTTGTCGCGGTATAGCAACGGTTCGAAGGCGATTTAAGCAGATCTGAGCTCAAAACCACCGGTTCTCCTTCGATTTAGAAGTAGACCCATCATTTTGGCACCGTCTGTGGGGACTTCTTGAAGGAATTAAGAGCTCTACACCTAGCTCTGATCTGTTTCTAATGGCGGAGAAGGAAGGTTTGCAGAGGAACCTGAATGAGGAGTTTAGGGGAGCCTGGACAGACAGGAGACCACCACCACTCTCTACCCCTTGACCTCCAGTGATGCAGATGTTGGGACTACCACCGTTTGTAGGACTTCCACCGCCGGGAATGACTTTAGGTAGAGAAACACCCATTACTCCACCTGGAGTGAAGATCCAAGTGTTCACCCAAGTAGGAACAAGTCAAAACCCCAATCCAGGTGTTTGAGAGAAGGAACCAACTCAGATGTCTCGACGTGAGAGAAAACAAATACAGGAGGTGCCGGAGTAGACACAAACACAACCCCGCGTCGAGGAACAAATGCTGACGATGACGAGGAGCGAGATGCAAAAGATGATTGTTGAAGCTGTAGCCGCCCAGATGAAGCAAGTGGTGCGAGTCGAGCAGAATCCGCGAGTCGAGCAGAATCCCAAGGTGAGCAGAACCCGCGGGTCGAGCAACAGCCTCGTATCGAGCAGCAGGCCCAATCAAACGTGCAGCAAAACAGAAGAGCGGACGAGGATGAGTCTTCCATTCGAACTGTCAACCCGCAGGCGAGAGACGAGACATTGGAATAGCTGCTGGCTCAGGTCCGTGACTTTCAGGCTCGAGTTGGGGGAAAGAAGATAAGGGGAGCAAAGGAACACCTGTTCTCGCAACAGATCCTGACGGACGATTTACCCCAAGGCTTCAGGGAGTTGAACATATGGTACGATGGCTCTACTGACCCGTCTCGACATTTGAGGAGTTTTGAGAATATGACAGTGCTTCACCGCTACAGTGACCCAGTGCAATGTCGTGCCTTTCTGACGACTCTGAAAGGGTCGGCCCAGGATTGGTTCCATCAACTACCAACTAGGTCGATTCAGGACTTTGAAGGTTTCAGCTCGAGTTTCCTCAATTAGTTTGCAAGTGTTAGAGTGCAGGAGAAGTCCTATCTCTCGTTGATCAGCATGCAACAGAAGAAGGGCGAGTCGCAGCGAGAATATGTGGCGAGGTTTACAAGGGCGTGTGTCGACTGCCCAACAGCAACAGAAGAGATCAAATCGGGAGGACTGACGAGCGGACTGCTGCCAGGGTTGTGTAAGAACTCTTTAACCAAGCGACCTGGAAGGAGTTTCGATGACGTATTGGGGAGATGTGCTAAGTACATGAATGTCGAGGAAGCATAAGTCGACTACCTACAAAGCATGAAGATGTCCCAGACCGAAAGTCGAGATGACAATAAGGAGAAGAAGATTCATTCGACTAGGGAAAAAAGAGGATCCCCACGAGTTGACAGGGGTGAAGGACGATCTAGGGGATGGAGGCCGATTCAATACACACCCCTGTCGGCTCCCCATGCGAGAATATTAGAAGTGGTGGAGGGGGAGATCCGAGACGATGTGGTGAGATGGCCACGGACGAGAAAGGGCGGACCTGTGAAACCCAAGAGCAATTTGTACTGTCGATTCCACAAGGACTATGAGCACAACACTGACAATTGCAGACACCTCAAAGACGAGATTGAAAGATTGATAAAAGTTGGTCATCTGAAGGAGTTCATATACAAAGATCGTGAGAGGTCGAGTAGGAGGAGAGAGAGAAGTAAAAGCCCTCGCAAGAGAGTAAGATCACCGGAGAAGGAGGAACTTCCCGCGAAAAGGGGAGTAATTAACATGATCTTTGGAGGATCGACAGATGGAGATTCAAACCAAGCAAGAAAGTTCTGTGAACATGATTTTCTATGAATGTCTCACAAGGATGGAACTCGACATCGAGCTCACACCTCTACACACGTCACTCTTTGGATTCAACGGATCGGAGGTCGCGCCTCTAGGAGAAACTATGCTTGCTGTCATCCTAGTGGAAGGCGACTTAAGGAAGGTGAAAATGGTGAGATTTGTGGTGATCGATGTCGAGTCGGCATACAATGTCATCCTTGGGAGGCTGGCACTCAATGCTTTCGCGGTGAAAGCCAATCAACGAGCTGAAATCAAGGAGGGAATGAAGCCAATGTCGAGCGAGAAGAGGCCGAGGGGAAGTGATCTCGAGCCACATGGAGAATTGATGGAGATCCAAATTGGAGAAAGGGAGGACCAAACCACCAAAGTCGGAAGAGAGTTGGAGGACGAGTTGCGAAGACAGTTGGTGGAATTGTTGAAGGAATTCAGGGACATATTTGCCTTCTTCCCTGAAGAGTTGACAGGAATCAACCCGAAAGTCATGGAGCACAAACTCAATGTCGACCCCCTCAGGAAGCCTGTGAAGCAGTAGCTCAGGCATCATGGATCAGAAATCGACAAAGCAATTGAAGTCGATGTGGATAAGTTGCTGAAAGATAAACATATCAAAGAAATCCAGTTCCCCGAATGGATATCCAACACAATGGTGGTGAGAAAGGCATTGAACAAATGGCGTATGTGCATCGACTTTCGTGACTTGAACCTGGCGTGCCCGAAAGACCATTATCCTTTACCGAGAATCGACCAGCTAGTCGACTCCACGGCTGGCTGCGAATTGCTGAGCATGATGGACGCATCTCAAGGGTACCACCAAATTCCCTTGGCCCCGGAGGATTAAAGTAAAGTGAGATTCGTGACGTGCAAAGGGACATACTGTTATGTCGTCATGCCTTTTGGCCTCAAGAATGCGGGAGCAACTAACCAACGATTGATGGATCGCATGTTCAAGTCTCAGATTAGGCGACATATGGAAGTGTACGTTGACGATATCCTGGTGAAAAGAAAATTCTCGACTTCACACCCAGACGATTTAAGGAAAACATTCAACACCCTTAGAGCGTTTGGGATGAAGTTGAACCCGAGCAAATGTGCCTTTGGAGTAAAGGTTGGACGATTCCTAGGGTATGTTGTCACAGAGCAAGGGATCAAGGTGAACAAGGATAAGGTGAAGGCCATACTCGACATGGCCGCACCACGAAACATAAGAGAAGTACAGGTTCTAACAGGGAGAATTGCGGGGCTAAGCAGATTCATTGCCCGAGCGGCCGAGAAGAGCTTTCCTTTCTTTAAATTGCTAAAAAAGAAGGTGACTTTCAAGTGGAGCGACGAGGTGCAAATGGCATTTGAAAAGTTGAAAGAGTTTTTGAGCGAGTTGCCCTTGCTGACCAAACCCGAACCGGGCGACGAATTGGTATTGTACATCTCGGTGGGGGAGGTTTCTTTGAGTTCGGTGTTACTGCGAGAAGAAAGAAGTTCCCAGCAGCCGATCTATTACACAAGTCGAGTACTCCAAGGAGCAGAGACGAGATACTCTGAATCTAGAAAGCCGCTTTAACATTGGTGATAACGACTAGAAAGTTGAGGTCGTATTTTTTAATCATGTGACAGTAGTGAGGACAAACTTTCAGCTCGGGGAAACCTTAGGTCGACCTACTGTCTCGGGTCGACTCGTAAGTGGGCAGTCGAATTAAGCGAATATTCTATCAAATACGAGCCAAGACGAGCCATAAAAGCCCATGCGTTAGCCGATTTCATTCAGGAGTGTACTAAAGGGGAGGGAAAGAAACAGATGATGCATGTCGATGGATCCTCGGCAGCCAAAGGATCTGGTTTTGGGAGTCATCCTCGTGTCTTCCAAGGGCGAGCAGCTCGACTTTGCCATAAGAATGGGATTCAAAGCCTCGAACAATGAAGCAGAATATGGGGCGCTCATCAAAGGTATCCAGCTCGCAATTGGTGGAGGGGCAACGGAGATTATGGCACATTTTGATTCACAACTCGGGAAAGTGTTAGGAAATTGCGAAATAAAAGTTTCAGTTGACACAAGTCCCACGGGAGAAAAACAAGCGAGCTGATTAGCTAGCAGAATTGCAAGCTCAAACGAAGGAAAGATGGGAAATCACATCACAACTATGCACTTGGAAGGAAGTGTTTTGGGAGAGGCAATGGAAGTCGACGAGAATGACGATTAGAGATAGTAGATTCGCGAACTCTTGCAGGGTCGAGTACCTGCAGGAGACAAGCAAGAGGCGGAGAAAGTTGCTTGATATCTAAACAAGTATTTCGAAGTCGATGGGATTTTATACCAGAAGTCGGTGATCGGGACCCATTTGCGATGCGTCTCTGAGGCAGAACGGAGTTATGTATTAAGGGAAATTCACGAAGGATGTTGCGGCGCACATGCAGGATCTCGAGCTTTGGCAGCCAAGGCCCTGCGAGTCGGCTATTATTGGCCAAAAATCTGAAAGATGGCCGAACAGTTAGTGCTAGAATGCGAAAAATGTCAACATCACGGCCAAGTTACCCACATCCCAGCTGAAACCATGACGACAATTAATTGCCCGATCCCCTTTGCTCAATGGGGAATCAACCTCGTGGGTCCACTACCAATGGGGACGGGACAAAGGAAGTTCTAAGTGGTCACGGTCGACTACTTCAGTAAGTGGGTCGAGGCAGAGCCCTTGGCTCGAATCACTGTGGAAAAGATGATCCAATTCTTATTCAACAACATCTGCTGTTGATTCGGAATTCCAAAAGTATTGATCTCGAATAATGGAACTCAATTCCAAGGGAAGCGGATCAGAGCTTGGTGCCTTGACATGGGAATTAAACAACGATTTGCTTCAGTCGCACACCCACAAGCGAACGTGAAAGTCGAGGTAACCAATCGAACTATTCTCCAAGGGTTGAAGAAAATATTAGAGAAAACATCAAGAGCCTGGGTCTACGAGTTGACAGCAGTCCTATGGGCTTATAGGGCGACTCCTAGAAGCTCGACGGGACAATATTCATTTCATATGGTCTATGGAATGGATGCACTTCTGCCAGTTGAAGTCGGCTTGAATTCTCATAGATCGACGTTCTACAAAGAAAAGAAAAATGAGAATATGGTTGAGGAAGCCCTCAACTTTATTGAAGAAGGACGAGAAGAAGCCTGGGTACGATCCGTTGAATACAAACAAAAGATGCGCGCAGCTTTCGATAAGAAGGTCCGAACTAGACGCTTTCAAGTGGGGGATCTCGTCCTCAAACGAGCCGATGCTCTCAAGCATGTCGAGAAGCTCGAAGCTAATTGGGAAGGGCCCTATACTGTCACGAAGGTGCTCGAGAGGGGCGCATACAAACTCGAAGACTGCAAAGGTCGACAACTTCCACGATCCTGGCATGTGATCTATCTCAAATGCTTTTATGCTTAAGGCAATGTTTCGAACTACCTTTTGTACTGAACAATGTTCAAATCCAATTCAGTAATGAAATAAATTCAAGTTTACGCTTCAATTATGTCTCTTACATTTACGCATCGACTTTATGATGATTGTCTGAAAAATTGAATTTTTCAAAACGGCTATGTAGCCGATTAACTAACGACTACGAAGTCGAATAACACAACTACAAAGTTGTAACTCTCGAGTGGAATCTCAAGCAGGCTACGAAGCCTACGACTACGAAGTCGAATAACACAAGTACAAAGTTGTAACTCTTGAGTGGAATCTCGAGCAGGCTACGAAGCCTACGACTACGAAGTCGACTAACAGAACTACGAAGTTGTAACTCTCGAGTGGAACTTCGAGCAGGCTACGAAGCCTATGACTATGAAGTCGACTAACACAACTACGAAGTTGTACTCTCGAGTGGAATCTCGAGCAGGCTACGAAGCCTACGACTACAAAGTCGACTAACACAATTACGAAGTTGTACACTCGAGTGGAATCTCGAGCAGGCTACGAAGCATACGACTACGAAGTCGACTAACACAACTACGAAGTTGTACTCTCGAGTGGACTTTTGAGCAGGCTACAAAGCCTACGACTACGAAGTCGACTCAAACAACTACGAAGTTGTAACCCTCGAGTGGAATCTCGAGCAGGCTACGAAGCCTACAACTACGAAGTCGACAAACACAGCTACGAAGTTGTAATCCTCGAGTAGAATCTCGAGCAGTCTACGAAGCCTACGACTACGAAGTCGACTAACACAACTACAAAATTGTAATCCTCGAGTGGAATCTCGAGTAGGCTACGAAGCCTACGACTACGAAGTCGATCTAACACAACTACCAAGTTGTACTCTCGAGCGGAACCTCGAGCAGGCTACGAAGCCTATGACTACAAAGTCGATTTAACATAACTAAGAAATCGTACTCCCGGGTGGGATCTCGAGCAAGCTACGAAGCTTATAACAATGAGATGGATGTACGCAACTACGAAGTTATCACATTCGAATGAAATCTCAAATATGTGATTGACGAAAACAACTTAAAAACATAGACACACAAGAAATCAGGATAGCTATGTTGCTAAGGACACAACCCAACAAATGCAACTACGATTATCAACTATGAAGTTGATAAAATTATTACTCGACTTCGATCAGCTCGCACGAAGGGTTGGGAGAAAACTAGTTGAAAAACTTTTTTTTACCAGCTACGAAGATGCTAAAGGTCGTTGCTCGACTTCGACCAGATCGAAAGAAGGGTTGGGGGAAGATGAGTTGAAAAACTCTTGTTTATCAACTACGAAGCTGCTACAGTCGTTGCTCGACTTCGACCAGCTCGCACGAAGGGTTGAGAGAAGGCGAGTTGAAAAACTTTTGTTTACCAGCTACGAAGCTGCTAAAAGTCATTGCTCGACTTTGACCAGCTCGCACGAAGGATTGGGAGAAGACGAGTTGAAAAACTTTTGTTTATCCGCTACGAAGCTGCTACAGTCGTTGCTCGACTTCGACCAGCTCGCACGAAGGGTTGAGAGAAGGCGAGTTGAAAAACTTTTGTTTACCAGCTACGAAGCTGCTAAAAGTCATTGCTCGACTTTGACCAGCTCGCACGAAGGATTGGGAGAAGGCGAGTTGAAAAACTTTTGTTTACCAGCTACGAAGCTGCTAAAAGTCGTTGCTCGACTTCGACCAGCTCGCAAGAAGGGTTGGGAGCAGACGAGTTGAAAAACCCTTGTTTATCAGCTACGAAGCTGCTACAGTCATTGCTCGACTTCGACCAGCTCACAAGAAGGGTTGGGAGAAGACGAGTTGAAGAACTTTTGTTTATCAGCTACGAAGCTGCTAAAGTCGTTGCTCGACTTCGACCAGCTCACAAGAAGGGTTGGGAGAAGATACACGGAGATAACACAAAAACACCAAGACAAATGGCAAGAGAAAGATAATAATATTGATAAAAAGGTTCATTACATTGTGAGTCGTCTCGGCCCTTACAAATCTTGAAAGTGAGCCGAGACGACAGAAACCACAACAGCTATTCTTTCAAAACAGAAAAAACAAACATCTTCAGGACTCGGCATCAAACTTCTCTTCTTCACCATCCTCAGCAACAATAGTCTGAGTTTTCTTGACATCATCACCATCATCAGTCGGCTTTTCACCATTATCACGAACTTCCTCCTGTTCCACCCCCTCAACCTCTTCCGCCCCGACTGGCTCTTCACGCTCCTCGACATCGGAGGACCCCACGTGATCCGCTCTATTTAGCCCGACTAGTTCGGCGGAGCCAAAGGAGCGGGGGGAACCTCGAGCCGACCACCCAACCCGGCCTTGCGAATGGCCCTCGCCTCGAGGCCGAGCCACCACGGGTGATCCGGGGGGATAGTTGTGTCGCCCCTATAGCCGGCGGGGAAGGGAAGGGTCCTCTTAACCGCCTCGCGATCGAGCCTACCAGCGCACTCAGTCTTCTCCACGGCCTTCTCTCATGCGTTGAAAGTGAAATTGAAGTACTGCAGCGTCGCGGGACAAAGCATGTCGAGAAAGGCAGGAGACTTACAGAAGAGCTTGATATCCTCCTGACGGTAGTGCTCGAGGAACACAGAACCGACCGAAGATTGGAGAAAGGTCCTGCGCCTCTCGAGAACTCTGGCCTCCCTCTCGACCATGCTGTCATCAACTGCCTTCTCCAAGTCAGCCTACAGCTGGTCGACCTTCGATGCAGCTTTTTCAATTTTAAGCTTATCAATCAGAGCATTGGCCGCTGCAAGGTCATCTTCTTTCTTCTCGAGCTCGAGGAGTTGGTCTTCATACTTCTTTTTGTAAGCACGGATGTCAGAGTCAGGCGAACTAGTGTCCTCGAGGAGAGAGGGCATGATGAATGCCATGAACTGGAGAGAACCATGAAAAAATGGAGTTAAGAGCAAGATTGAAGCTCAAGTAAAAACAATCGACTGAAAACGGAGGTTAAGAATGATTACCCGAGAAAAGCATTACAGGGCACGGCTGGCACGGTCGTAAGGATCACGGTCGGCACGAGCCTTATCAGCAGCAGGAATGACGAAGTCGAAATATTTAGCAATCTCATGGGGATGAGGATGGTCCCAAAGTCGAGAAGGCCTCTCAAGAGTGACTGTCTCGAGGTTACCTAGAGGAGGAGATTGCTCGACGGCTTTTCCCTTGTCCTTATTCTTCTAACGTTTTAGCGAGTCGGGGATTAGGGTAAAGTCGGCCTCGTCCTGAGCCAGCTTCCGGGAGAGCGAGCCCAAAGCCTTATGTTGTTTTCCCAAGGGAAGCACAACCTTGGACTTCTTGGCAGCAGTCGTCTGGACTGCTGCCCCTTCGCACCTGACCCCGAGCCACCGTCGGTCTTTTTCGGAGGAACCGGTCGACCAGCGGACTTACCATCGCCATTGGCCTTCACATTTTTGAAACGAGCAAGAACAGAATCTGCAACCACAAAGTAACTAAAACTCTCAATAATCGGCAGAAAAGACTTAGAATGAAGAAGATATGAAAGATGGACTTACGAGGATCGTCGAGACGAGGAACATCCTCGTCGACAACAATGCCTACGTGTTTAAGAAGAGATCTTTCTTTGATCAGTGGATGGGCTTTATAAGTGTGTTTATTAAGTTCGACCAACATCGACGCAAACTTATCGCACCGCGGCCGTTTATTTTGTTTAACCTTGGAGGAAATCCAAGTGTTGGGGTATGGATATTTACCAGGAGCAGGTCGAATAAAGACTAACTTCGACTTCCACTTAGTTACATTTGAAGAGAGGTCGTCAAGAAATGTGACGCCAGTGCGACAACCCAAGCAATGGCTATCTTTTATGAATCGATAGCCATAACAGTAGAAAAGAAACTGTGGAGAAAAAATATTGAAGTTTTATTCTGGAAACGACAATGAAAGCGATCATGATGCAAATCGCATTAGGAGAAAATTGATTTATAGGGACATCGTATAAGTCACTGATAGCTCGGAGTTCGGGTTGAATCGGGAAGCGAAGGCCGAACATCACTTGGTCGATAAAAAAGGTGTAAAAGCTAGGAGGGGGATTAGCGAAGTCGTCATTGGGACTGGGAACGACCAGCTCCCAGTCGGCGGGAAGTCCGCTGAATACTTTAAAGCCCTCGACCTCGGCTGCAGAGGCATAACAAAAAGGATTTAAAACAGCCAACTTAACTAATGGACATGCTACATATACAACATTTACAACTTTGGGAAGAGGTGCAATTATAGGTAAAGAAGAGGGACTTGTTCTATACACAGGAATATCCAAGATCCTAAGGGGAATAACTCGAGGAATGAGGTCTAGACTTGGAGACCCTCTAACTCGGGAAGACTCTGGGTCTTCCATCAGAACACCCGACATCCACGCCTGATTGTATGCATCCCAGTCGATACCAAAAGAAGACGCATCAGAAGTGGGAGAATCTTGCGGTTGATCAGCCAGCTTAAAGCCAACCACTTGTACTGAGTCGGACGACTGAGCAATTCGTCAATCAAACGTTCAACAGTGTCAGGCGAGGAATCGAAATCAGAATCTAGAGGAACGAAAAGAAAAAACAGAGTCGAGAATCAGTAAAAGCGAATTCAGTAAGAAACAAAAGCTAACACGGTTGGTAGTGGAAAGATCGACTTATGAAGGTCGACATAAGCTGAGCCGAAGGAAGATGACAGTGCGTTGGGGAATAAGTCAAAACTGACTTAGTAGCGATAAGGGCTACCAAGTCGATAGAGATCAACCCGGAGGAAGACACGCAAGTCGACTTCGTACTAAGTCGATACGCGGCAGGATAGAGGAAAACAAGTAATTAAGAGGAAGGTTCAGGCCAGGAAGATCAAACACAAAACTTCTAAAAAAAGATCTGAAGAACACGAAGAACGCCTACGGTCATTAAATTTGGAAAAGTCCAGAAAAACCGAAATAAGAAGTAACAGCAGTAACTCGTAAGGGTTGAAAAGGGGAACTTACACATGATTGCAGACTGAAGAAGTCTTGAAGAACCGGGTAGTCGCTGAAAAAATTGAACGCTAGGAAACCGATAGTTTTGTGATTGCTGGATAATTGAGGGAATCTTGAAGGTTGAGAGCGTGAAAAGTGATAGACTCCCCAAGAAAGGAGTATTTATAGACACGGGAACAAGATATGGGCCGTAGGATCAGGCTAACATCCAACAATCACAGTAGAGCGCAGGATTCGAGGTGGCAAAAGGCGAAATGATGCGTCATCAAAACCCTAAATTCAAAATTCAAAAATGGTGTCAAAATGTCAGAAAAATCCAGAAGATATTGGGCACCGAATTCGATCTAGAAACCTAATCACAAGTGACGGGATAAGAAAAGGCTCAATAAATCATAAAGCAAAATTGTGTGCGAGACCAGGCAGATGTGATGATGACGAGTGAAATGAAGATTGCCTAAAAAAAAATCGATGTCGAGGAAAAAACAAGAGCGAAATCGAAAGAAGCATTAGAAAATTTACTCTTAAGCTCAGAGTCGCTTAGAGTAATTTTTGGAGGGGACTAGATGATATAGCCATATTATAATATACCGGTCCAAGTACTCTACACCTGACCGGAAAAGTACCCAAACCGCCTGCGGCGACATGTCCCAGTCGACATGTCTAAATCGACATGTCAAGAGTCAGTTCTTCACATAATGATCAAGAGAAAGGGTGAAATTTGTGTGAGTCGACTCCCCGAGGTCGACTTCGTGTAGTCGACTCCATAAGTGGACTTCCACTTAAACATGACAAAGCGTAGCCTCCGAATACTCGCATGATCACAAGTCAACTTCCCAGTGCTCGAGGTCGACTTCTTAGGCCTCGAGGCCTGAAGCATGATAACGACTCATTGCACTTGAAGCATACTTAAGGCCTTGCCTCCTCCAATAGATAAGAGGAAATCTTGTAGTGACTCAGCAAGGAGGGGAGACGAACCGACCAGGGTAATTTAGACCTTTCAGGACCACCGATTGGGGTATTTCGGGTACTTAAAGTAAGTGTTCCCTCCTATATAAAGGAGATGAGGTAACCCTAAACCCTAACTTCCATTCATCCCATTCTCTCCTCCATAGCTGTTGCTGCTCCCTCAGAGCAGCCTCTCTTCATCTCTTTCACATACTGACTTGAGCGTCAGAGGCTCTACGCCGGAAACACTTCCGGCGTTGAGTTCTTGCAGGTGTTGTCGCGGTCTAGCAACGGTTCGAAGGCGATTCAAGCAGATCTGAGCTCAAAACCACCGGTTCTCTTCAGATCTAGAAGTAGACCCATCAGTATATATGTTCGCTAATTATTTTCGCTATCCGCAAATGTACGACGTAGCTATAGGTAGTGGTGAGCAAGGTCGTATTTTGCAGAGATTGTAGTTAAATTAATTGAATATTAAAATAATGACCATTAAATATTATCTAGACTAACGAATTTAGATGATGATTATAAACTAGGAGATTAAACTAAGAATTAATTTATCTATGAAATTAGACTGGATTTAAATTTCAAAGTAAAGAAGATACGAAATATAGATTCTAGGCTAGTGTCCTCGGAAATAATTCATAAAACGTTTAAATTCATCCAAACCTTATTTAATTTTACAAATTTTAGAGATAATCGCTAAATTAATGTAACCTTTCTCTCGAATAAGTTAAATCGTAGATTAGTTGCTATCTATCTACTCTCGGACTCCAGATGAACAACTAACTCCATAAGTTCCTATCATTTTCGTTCTCTCGTAAGATCCTACCAACCTCTTGGACTGTTCGTTCTCTTACGTTATAAATCTCCAAATTCTAGCAGTCAATTATCTCCTCTCGGTTTCAAATCGATCACAAATATGCATTCTTAGTGGTCATGTACTCATACAATAAAAATAAGCAAAAGAAATTCATAAACAAAAGATAAATCGAAATGAAAACAATAAAATATATATCATAAGTCAATCCAAGTACTAACAAATCCTAGAATCTAAGTTAAAATTAGCCTAGAAACATGCTTCCAAAATTAGAAAAATAAATAGAAAACATTGAGTTCAAAAGAGAAAAGAAAAAGAAAGAAAAAACTTATTCGGCTCTGTCTATCTTTTCTTCCCAGCTTTCTTGTTCGCCTTGGTTGTGTTCCTAGCCTCCAAAAGTTCCAAAACTCTGAAAAACTCTCTAAGACCCCCTAAAAAGGGTGTTCTAGTGTTTATTAAATAGTTAGGGATGAATCTAGTCTAAATAGGTCGAAAAAATCGTAAAAATAGGAAAAGTACGTAAAATCGAATTTTGTTACACCCAGAATCACACGAGCCATGTGGACATGTCACATGAGTCGTGTTGGAAATCTCGAGAGTTGATTTGGAACCCTTCGAAATGACACGAGTAGTTTCGAAAGCCACACGACTCGTGTGTATGTTGGACGGCTGAAAATTCATTTTCTTTAGCGTATTTCGGCTCTTGATGCATTTTCTAAATTCTCAAGTGGGTCAGGATGTTGGATTACGATCGATACCTTTGATTTTCGGTCAACTCCAGCGGCCTGCGTTTCTTACAGCACGACCAAAACTGAGCTTCTTCTCCTCGGTGATAGGATGGTAGCCACGGACATCTAGGTAGTCTGGACGACGGACGAGCGATCGGAGCGGCTTTCAGGTCGTCAACATGGCGCTCTGTACATGAAATTCCGGCCATTTTCGGCAGCTTCTGACAGCAACTTCTTTGGCGCAAATTTGGCGTCCAGGCTGCTTCTTCAGCAACAGGCTGACAGACGCGGTCATAAAGGTGGTCTCCGGTGTTTGGGTATTGGCGTGGTGGCGAGGTGGTGGAGTACCAGTAGCTGCAAATGGCGGACATGGTGATGGCGTGGAGTGTGGTGATGAAGAAGATGAAAGATGCACTTGAAAATTACCAATCTATCCCCATTTAAATGGATTTTGGGCAAGCTCATTTCCTTGTGCTCATGGTTCTTAAATAAAGGCCTAACTCAAAGAAAGGTATGTTACCTTTTCGACATAGATATTTTTTGTCCAGATTCAGCATGCAGAACTCCAAGAAAGGCATGTTACCTTTTCGACATGGAGTACCTCTGTTTAAGGAAATGTCTCCTACGACATCTTAAGAGATAGAGGCAGTTCCTTATGCTTCGGCAATTGGAAGCCTCATGTATGAAATGTTGTACACACGACCCGATATTAGCTACGTCGTAGGCTTAGTAGCTAGATATCAAAATAATTCAGGCCCAAGACATTGGTCTGCGGTGAAATATATACTCAAGTACTTGAGAAGTACCGTGCAGACAGCTTGCTACCGCTGAGTTACACCGATTCGGACTTTCAGTCAGACCAGGACGGAAGTAAATCTACCTCAGGTTATGTGTTTACACTGAGAGGTGGAGCCATTTCATGGTGGAGTGTCAAACAGAAATGTGTGGCAGACTCCACCATGGAAGCCGAGTATGTCGCAGCTTGTGAAACAATAAAAGAGACAGTATGGATCATAAACTTTTTGGTGGACTTAGAAGTGATTTCGAGTTTAGTATAGGCTGTCACAATTTGTTGTGACAACAGTGGTGCAGTAGAAAACTCGAGGGAACCACAAGACCACAAGGCTAGTAAACACATAGAGCACAAATACCACCTTATACAAGATATCGTAGGGTGAGGAGACGTCGAGGTTGCTAAGATTGCATCGGAGGACAACCTAGGTAATCCTTTCACAAAGGGTCTACTAATGAAAGTCTTCGCCAGATACGTGGAAGGAATGCGAGTCAGATGTGTAGTGCCAAGATCGACATAGGTCTTTTAGAGTTAAGGATTGAAAGATGTATACTAGAAAAGCATAAGCTTTAAGTATAAGTTTGATATTGTTAGTGTGTATACTGAAAGTTTGGCTTTAGATGTGATTCATACTACTTATGTTGAATGAGAATTCATGTTTGACTAAATAAAGTTCTACGTTCTACTGTTTTGCATTTAGATAAATGGTTCATCACGGATAGACAGAAGATTATTTATCGCTTACTTGTGAAACATAAGTAATTGATTCACAGCCTAGATGGAAATTAACTGTCCATTAGAATGGGTAAAGTGTGAGCAGTTGTAACGCCCCACTTTGATTTAGCGAAAATACATGGCTTTTCAGAAAAATCATTTAAATTTTTCTTAATTTATTTCAAACATTTGCGGCATTACTCATTTATTTCAAAATCATCTTCATAATATAAAGTCAAATTAATGACATCATAACATAGATCACCTATCATCAATCATCAACTCCCAAAAATGGGTTTCTCAATTCATAAGTTTGAAAGACATAATAATGTCAAGGGAATCTCCCTAATAGTGTCTCAACACTAAGCAAAATCTCAGAGTTCGAAGATTCAACAATAATCATAAATAAGCATAAGTATAGCGGAAGCAAGCAAATAATAGTCTAGCCATCTAGACTGACCACCACTCGCCTCGCCTCGCCGTATCCGCTACCTGTTTACCCTGCATCTGAGAATAAAAGTGGGGATGAGAATATATGGAATCCGTGGTGCTCACCACTATGCAGATAAATTATAAGATCACATAATATAGGCATAGTCACAGCATGTATACGAATCTATCAATTATCCCATCTCCTATCCCAGAGTCAACCCTCATGTGCACATCTACGCATAGACTACTACTGATACTCGATTCGAACGCCAAAACCTACGAGTTGGTCTTACAACGATGCCCAGCCAGTAGGAGTAATCGACCTCGCCCGACCAAGACCTACGAATTGGTCTTACAAAGCGGGGATCACCAGCAGTGGCCTACGCCCCGGTCATAAAGCCATACATAACATAATATAAAGGAGACTACCCATCGGGTACGTTCTATAGCTACGAGGATAACCGTTCGACGGCCGGTACAGCTCACATCGAAGACTACATGGTTCACATGCATACATTGATCATACCAAACACGTAGTATCAATTTATCGCATAGTAATTTTAAATAAACCCACCTGGTTACCGAAGTGGTAGATTCACACAAGGCAAGTAATTAGTACGATGATTCAGCTCGGCGAACCTACATTTATAAAGATAGCATTATAAATAACTATCCGACACATGAACAACATACAACATTGACTTAGTTCAACTCAGCTCATATAAGTCATATAAGCATGCATTTAACAAGAAATTCTATTTTCGAAAGCACAACATAAGTTTTTTCAAAACTTAACCCGCGCAGTAATTTTAAAATAAACATAACTTGCAGCACATAAGTCATATAAATGTGATTCTAGTTGCATATGAATCCTAAGTCATGCAGATACAACTCTTATGAAGACATCGATAACATATAAGTTCATTTACTAGGAGATAATTAAACAAACATTTATAACAGAGTTGCAGTTAGAAACTGAAATATTGTTCATACAGAGCCTCAGTAATTATCGTATAATTCATGCTACATATCTCTAAATGACATGATTAAAAAACCACCGGACAGCCAAGAAGTAAGGCTACAACGTTAATGAAGACCACTTTTCAGTTTGAGCACATACAGACATTGAAAACATGCCAGATATTTAATATATACATGTCGGGTTTACTGAAAACTGCTTGGACAATCATTTTGTAAAAATCATATCTCACTTATTTTAAATCAGATTTTCAAACTTTCAAAACTCACTGAAAGATAACAGGATAAATACAATTCATATGAATAACATATCTTCACCAAACGAGATCTTGAAGGTCATAACAGAGGAACAACAGAGACAGTAAAATCGCGATTTATCATGACATATGTTATTCAAAAATCCGAAAAGGCAATCAATCGATTTTCAAAATTCACGAAACTTTCCAGATAATTTATACACATCAAAGAGGGTCCAAATTCACAAAGATTCACTAGTTCGATCAAGATTTATCAAGGATCTATCAATAACTTATCAATGACAATTTAATTCAACAATTAACATATAGATCCATCTCCAAATTATCAAGTTCCAATCAAAACTCAACCAAGGCATAGCATATATCATGAAAATACATAGAAATAAAGGGTCACAGGCACCCTTACTGCTCACCACACGAGAGAGTATGAAAGAGAGGGCAAAGGGCTCGAACAAGGCGCTTCGGCAGTTCGCGCGGCTCGTCGTTGGTGCGAATGACCTCCGGTGGTCATGAGCGGGGTCCTGCTGGCCGTGGATGCACCGATCGTGGCTGGCCTGGTCTTGGATGATCGAGGAAGAAGGCCCGGGGATCGTCGCTGTTCTCAGGTAGTTGCGCGGGTGCGTGCGCGGGGAGAGGAAGCCGCCGGTGTGTGGTGGATTTGAGGGACTGATGATTGAACTTTAGGGATTTCTTAAGGTTTTAACTGCTGGTTTGGGAGCATTTTCAGAGGAGGAGAAAGTCTAATTTGAGAGGAGATGGCGTGAGGGAGAATGAAAAGAGGGAGGTGTGCTCTTACCTTATAAACTCCTAATGAAATCAAGGTGATTAATCTCCTTAAATGACAATCAATTTGCTGATTTGATGGGAAAACAAAAACGTGTGGGATAGAGTGTTGTTGAGGCTGGTACCAAAATTTCCTTATAAGCATTGCCATGATTTGAATTTGAAATTAAAGAGCCATAGATTTTGCCTAAGGTTCTGGGCGGCTTTTTAAACAAGGAAATGGACCGGTTTCTCGTGGACTAAAGGCCGAAAAGGCCACACAAAGGGGCTGGTCTCGTTGACCCAAGGTCTGGTTCAATGGCTCTGGGAAAAATAACGAGAACTGTACGATAAAAGTCTTACGCGATTAAAACAAAAATTCGAACGGCGAACAATAAAATGAAATCGTACGACTTATATAATTATATTATCCATAATATAATATAATTTTAAGCACATAATAATATATATATATATATATATATATATATATATATATATATATCAAGCGATATTCTCACTTAGGCAACTAATCCAAATAATAATAATAATGCCAAAATAAAATAATACCACGAAATTTCATAAAATTCAAATAATCACATAAATTCTATTATTCGAATTGGGCGCTACAGCAGTACAGTCTTGACTGATTAGCCACACTAGTACACATTGATGTATTGAATGGATCACATAGAGGAGCAATTTGTTTTATAATTATTGGCATAAACGAACTAGGCCTCGGCTAATTACTGCGCTCTTTTAAACCGTAAGATATAAAACAAACACATTTATGCACTCATTACTGCTTTGATTCAGCAAGATGAGGTTTATTAATATGGACCAATAGCTGTCTGGACTGGGCAGTTATTCCTACATGACATGTTGTTCTGTTATAATATTTACGATCACCATGTACTTCACAATGCAGAGGTTTGATGATGTCCCCGAAGTGAGTTCAGAAGGATTATTATGTTAAACCCTACAGGTGGATTAAATTTTGACATAATAATAATGATTGAACGGTGCTAGTTTTGGTTATAGAAGTCGATTAGTTTAACTATCATTAATTAAAGAAATTGATGTACATTATATCTTAGAATGGGGAGATAAATCGAGTATATTATAAAATAGAGCTCAAATCGTACTTTGGGAATCAAGTTGGTAGTAATTCAATAATACTACTTTATTGGAATAACTGTGTTATTCTTATTAGGCTTGGCCTATAGTCCAGTCCAAATAGGAGACCCCCAAATTAATGCCTCCTTAGGGTCCATATTGGAGCCTATAAATATATCTTTTCTCTAGTTTTGCGAAACATAACACACATAGAGATATATAGATTCTCCTTCCCACCAAGGGAGTTCTAGAGGCGTTAGGAAATCCAATAGAAGATCCAAGGTAGTCGAGCACTCGAGAAAACTCGAGCACCCGACCAGCGTCGGCCATCACCCCAACGTCGTGCACCACTGTGATCCCCGGCGACCTGCTGCGACTCGTCGCTGCCCATCGAGACAATCACCGCATGACGCCGTGCAACCCGCGACAATCTCGCGCGACCGTCGCCAGAGACCCGAGCATCTTGTACGCGTGCCCCGGCCACCTGCGACATCCTCGCGCGCTGCTCAACCCGACGTCAGCCTAGACGCGCATCTCGGCTCCGATTGCGATCCCGTCCGCACACGCATGCGACCCGCGACAACCATGAAGGTCCGTCCGGCTGCCCAACGGACTTTGTGATCAGACGATATCCTCCAATGAAAATCTACAACATCTCAGAGTCGGCAAAAATAATAAACCATGAGTCTTCTACTTTTACCTATAAATCCGCTGTGCATAGGTATTTTTATATTTAAATTTGTAATTTGCACATTAGCGACGATTCTTATAGATCCCAACAAGGGCGAGGACGGTTAGACCTCGGGACAAGATCAAGGTTGTTCTCAGAAGGGTCATAACAAACATGATGGGAGGTCGGGTTCACGACTTAAGGATCCCCGGGCTAAAACAGTAAAGTGGGGAAGAATCCAAGTAAGAATGAGAGAATCACTAGCTCAAGGTGTAACGCCCCACTTTATTTGAAAGGATTTATCGAATTTATTTAATAAAAATCACAATAAATTTTTCGCAAACTTTAATTTAATTAAAAACTCAGTGGGCGCTACTCAAATTTACCAAAAGCCTTTAACCAAAAATGCAAATGTATCAAATAAAGACAGCATGCACGAATAACAAATCATAAACCAAACTGGCATTCATTAAGTTCCAAATCATAAAGATAATTCACAATTCCAAGTTCAAAACGACACAGTCATAATATCTCAACATAAATGAACGGAAACAAATAAATAAGCGATAAATAAAAGCATGACCACCACCCGTCTTGTCTCGTCACCCGCCGACTGCTTAACCTGCATCAGTTACGAGCAGGTGGGAGTGAGTACAGTTAACTATCGTACTCACACTATGCATATGAATAACATAATAATGGTATGGTCGCAGCATGAACATAAACAATAAAATCATGTCACATCTCTAGCCACATCAATGACTATAGTCTCATCAAAGACTCACTCATGTACATCTATGCTCATCAAAGCTAAGCCATGCCATATCAGTGAAACATGGGAGTGCGTGCCACATCAATAACACGGCCTTCTCATAGGTCTTAATGAGATTTACCTCACTGGGTAACCGTATCTTATCATACGGGGACAACCGTATCGACGGCCATCAAGCTCACATCGATAGGCTACATGTTCATTTTCATACATAGATCACACCAAACTTTTATCACAATTTAACATCACACATATGCATAGATAATTTTAGAATAACCCACCTGGAAATTTCGGATTGATGATAGCAAATTAGAAAAGGTGAGGACTGAGGCTTGACTCCTCAAACACCTACATTATGTCAAGATCCTACAATGAATATCTATCTTGACTTTAATCGGAAATCACAAAAACAGACCTAGTCGAACTTGTTTCGACTAAGTAGTTCGTGAAGTCCTGTGGATGTTGGAACACTAAGACTCGGCTCTAAACTCGACCAAACCACATAAGGGAGTTCACACAAATCCATCTAAGGATTGACCAAATCAAACTCACATAAAAACTAAAAGCAAGTCGATTCCCAAAATTTCATAAAAATCGTGTTCGGAAATAGAAATCATTTAATCGCATGAAAATAGATGGTCAAGCTACCCTACGAATTAAGCTCTGAAAATTTACCCAAAATTTCATCTTCCAGCAACATGTAAAACCACAAAGTTTCAGCTTTAAACTCGAAATACCCTATTTTATAAAATTCGAACAGTATATCAGCAAAATGGCCAAATTAATTCATACTCAAACTTAATGAACGAATCTGAACTTGAAAATTTAACACAACCACATACAGCATGCTAAAGTCCATGTATAAAAATCTCAGCCTTAAATGTTAACTGCTGCTATTTTTAAAAATTCATACGAGCAACAGCAGTTTATCAAATTCAAACCCAAACTGAATCAAAACGGACTCCAAAAATTCCCATATTTTACAAACATGATTAAATCCCTAAATTATGCCTCTCAGTAAAATTTTAGAATTTTTCATGCAGTAACCAGTTTATAAAAATTCAAACAACGTTTCTGCAGATTCAATAAATAAAATATTAACCACATCAAATCAACTCCAAAAATTCTAAATATTTAACACAACATATATAAGTCAAAGAGGCATGACATATTCGAATTTCAGCTCATTTCAGTCAGGCATGAATGTTTTATGCGTTTAACATTATTCTGGACAGATTACAATTTAATTATTTAAAAATGGCTACAAGCCTCTAAAATTTACGAAAGTTTTACACAAGGCAGGAAATGAACAGATAACACATCCCTCAAAATTTCAAATCGTTTCGAGCAGCGAGCTATTTTTAAAAATTTGAACACCGAAACAGCGATTCACAAGCTCGACAACTTGGCAATTAAATCACAACATAAAATTTCTCGTCCGAGGCCTTTTCATAAGACCAAAACTCGACAATGTTCCAATATCCACCGACTTACACGACTTTCGAGGTCCCGTTCAATTTTTGAGGAAATCGAAGAGATCCCGAACATACGAACACATAAAATCATAACAATATATATATTCGCACATACTCACATCAATAAATTCACATCACTAATCAACGAGCACTTCACGAAAATAAACACTCAACGAAACATATATGAATTAAACGAGACGGAAAAACGACGAGGTACCGTTCTCGGGAATAACTCGAAAACGTCACGAATGCGAACGGGCTCGACGGAAGCTCGCGTCTCGCCGGAAGAGGAAGGCTCGTCGCACGGGGAGGAGAAAGTGGTCGCTGCTGCTGGTTCACGAGCTCGTCGGGAAAGTCACCGGACTGGTTCGCGCGGGTTGCCGGAAGTGATTGCTTCACGCCGGCGATGATGGTGCAGAGATGATGGCGAGATGATGGACGAAAGAGAAAATCACAGCGAGATGATGATGGTGATGAAGGACGAACGTGAGGATGATGATGGTCAAGATCGTTCGTTTTTTTTTTCTTCTGCGCGAGAACACCAGCGAGAGAGAGACGAGAGATGAGGGAAGATGGTCGATCAAAAACAAAAGCTGCGGGATTGAGTTTGGCCAAGAGAAACGATGATGGAGAGATATATATACATATTTATATATATATGTGTGTGATATTAGGTTATGAAGTCTTGTTGTCCAAGACAAACACAAGCACACACACGCACGCTTGAAAGAAAAAAGAGGAGAAAATCTGTTGGGCCGGGCCCGAGAAGTTGGGTCAAATGGATTTTGGGCCGGTTGGGACATTAAATCGGCTCACGGGCTTGATTAAAAATTTAAACGGACATTTTTCGGGCCCAATTTCGGTTCCAATGAAAATCCTCGGGCTCGATTTCGAATGCAAACACGCGATAAAATAAACTGAACAATATATATATTTATATTTTAATATTTTTAAATACACATTAATAATCACAAAAATTCAATTAGACAATTACACATTTAGCATTTAATCACATTTGACAATTATTAAATATTATGGCATTCAAGAAAAATAAATATAAATATTATCACAGAAATAAAAATAATAATAATAATAACGATAAAAATAATAATAATATATCCCAAATAATCCACAAATAAACGGGGCATTACAGTCTACCCACCTTACAAAGAATTCCGTCCTCGGAATTCAAACAACAAACTACGACGAGATTCTAACGAGAAAATAAGAGGAGACAGCATCACCACATGAAATTCAGGTGCTTCCTCCGAATTTCGGTCTCCCTCTCCCAAGTCGCCTAGCCTTGACCTCCCTCCCACTGGACTTGACGAGTACCCTTCCCAGCCTTATCCTAATGGACCCTCTGATCCAATAGGTCACCGGTACCTCCAAACAGGTAAGGTTCTGCCTATCACGCAGTTCGTCGCATCTCACTTATACTCCGAGATCACGCACACGTTTCCTCCATCAAGAGGCACAAAACGTGTCATGCATCCTCGCGAGTTCCGGTGGTGGATTCAACTATCAGGCTAAGTCATCGACTTGGTCGAGAATCAAAATAGGGTTGCGTACTCGTGGCAGTAACCAAAACAACGACATACTCCACCTCTATCCGTACCAGCCACCTCGCATGGTAAGGAATTCTCACACTCTACTCATCTACCAATGCACAAGACCCTAACCGGTCCTTTCGTGTCTCGATAGCATACTCCAACAAAATCAAAATATAGGGTTGACTTGTTGTATCGAGCTTCCATCTCGTGCCCGGGTCACGGTAGAAAACTCGATTACTACAACGACATGATCCGTGCATCCTTATAAAACCGGCCGCCACAGAATCCCATACAAATGGGCTAATAATCCACAATAACACTATATCCTCAACACCAATACCTACAGAATACACGGCTCTGTTTGATATCGTTGTCAACAACTCTTCTCTTGCCGACTCGAATAACACCTCGAATGCGGTTTAGGAAATATCGACTAGATGTTCAAAAACAATCTTCTATCGCATAATCGGTCTCACGATTAGGGATGCTCGATATTCCCATACTAACGATCTAACACCAATACTCTCTCACTCTTCGTAGGTCTCGATCCCTACGAAGTATACATAGTCTCCAATCGAGACTCGGGACACTGCCCGAAAACGATGAGGGACCTAAATCTCGCTATCACAAGAGAATTTCGCATAAGACAAAGGAAAACTAATCGACAAGCCTCACATATCGAGAGTCAGTGATTAGGGATTTCATACAACGGTTCAGCTTGGGGTTTAATGCACTGTCACCCGAGAGATGACACACACACAGGTGCTGCATAAGCGGGGCGCCAGGACGTGTGCATGCATCTGTTCAGGGACCAGCTGCAAGATCAAGGTTTGGCCGTACACATTACCTTGGGAGTTCCTGCGTTCGGTGATGGCGGCGGCAGCTCTCGTGCGAGTCAACGGTCGGCCACTGCAGTTGGCCTTACGTCTCCCAGCACGGGCATGCGGCTCGACCACCACTTCACGTGGCTACACCCATCCAGGTTCGGCATTCAGTTAAGGTACACACCAGAAATTTCAATTTTCGGTTCATAATCCTAGGTACTCATATAGGAAAAAGGGTTCGATACAAGACTTCTCGAACTACAACAGTTTAAGCATTACTGTTAATCTACAATTTCCCATAGAAATCAAACATTGGCATCACTGCCCGAAAAAAAAAGTATCCTAACCTCGGCGGTCATCGCCGAACATTAGAATGTTTAACTCGCTTGACCATTCCGACTAACAATGTCGGCCGTGACGATAGCTTTTACTCAGGTAGCTAATCATGCCGGTGGTTGTTGTAGCAAATTTTGTTTTATATTTTTCCGAGTACCGAGTTAAAAACTCGTTTCCCGGGTCGATCTCAAGGACTGGTAAATCGAACTATATTATGTGTAATTCAATTTCTTTTATATATATAATAATGCAGAAAATTAATCCAGATTTTTGCTTGTAGTAATAATATTCATAATCAATCCTTTAGGAACAATAAGAATAATTACGACTGCAATAACAATAATCGGAATATAAATTTATAACGTCTTAACGGAACTGAATTTACAGAATAACACTCGGATTTTAACTGGATAAACACTCGAATTTTAACTCACAACATAAAATAAAATTACACACACAAGTGTTTCAAGTACCAAATGAAAATAAAAACAAGAACAAGAACATCAAGAACACTAGAAAGTGTTTGTACTAATTCTAATATTTGTATCTAAGAACT
>BKCP01006038.1:58284-125626 GCA_008636005.1 Striga asiatica | reverse complement strand
AAATAAAATTACACACACAAGTGTTTCAAGTACCAAATGAAAATAAAAACAAGAACAAGAACATCAAGAACACTAGAAAGTGTTTGTACTAATTCTAATATTTGTATCTAAGAACTAAAGCTAAAACTTCATTTCCGAACTCTCCCTTAAGACCTCTCACAAATGATGTATTTATACTAGTTCAAGTGGGGACAAAATCACATCAAAATCATCTTAAGATCATTATGTATTAATGGCTAGCATATCTATCAAAAATCAGCCCAAAATTTTCAAAAATCCGCCCAACATCCATGTTTGAAAAGTGGGCGCCGCCCATGTTGAACAAGACTTGGCAGCTTGCGCGGTTTTACGGTTTTGGCTCGTACGGGCTCGTCCGGACTCGGAATTGAGTTCCGTTTTCTCCTACGCGTAGTAACGAACCCCTCTTCAATTCAATGTCATATACTGGCCATAATTAGTTACAAAAGTTGCCCCAAAGTTATGCTGAAAAGTGGCCGCGGCGCGAGGCTTGGGCAGTTTGCGCGGCTTTATGGTTTTTTCTCGTTTGGGATCATTCGGACTCGAAATTTAGTTCCGTGTTCTCCTACGCGTTACTAACGAGCTCTTCTTTCCAGCTATGCTCAAAAGAGCAATTTATCTTGTAACTCAAATCTTCACGAGGCTCGATACCAATGCGTCGGAAACGATAACTCTCGAAAATCCAGACTTATTATTCCTGAAATTACACCAAAAACCGGAAAAACACAAAAACACACAAAAATACACGAAGACACACGAAAAACCACAAAATACACAATAAACACTAGAACAACAAAAATAACCAAAAACAACTAAATGGACCGAAAGACCTTCTAAAAGACCTAAAAATGAGGGAAAATAAATGTAAAATAACAATAAAAAAACGTAACAAAAATAATCACAACAGTGGTCCTAAACGAGATCGACCACATATACAACTATAGCCTCCACACTTCGAGGTCTAGCGTAAAGCTTCCCTCGCAAGTGTTTCCAGCTAACATCATAATACCAATCAGATTAAGTCACATAGGGCACATATACATGAAAATTGACGAAAAGATAATTTTTTTTTGAAAATTCACAATTCATTTTGAAAAACATAAACATGAACGAGCACAAATTTTCAGCATGTGTGTTGAATTTAAAATGCATATAACTTTCAGTACACAAATCATATCATGATGATACCACTTGGAAGATATCCCTAACTCATGCCTCTATCACTGTCATGAAGAACACTCAGGCGGATAAAGTCATTTAAAGGCACATAATACAGCAAACATCCAAAACATGGGTGCAGTGGATAAATAAAGACATAGAGCTTGACAGGTTCTCAGTATATGCACAATAATTGAAACTACGGACATGATATTACTGAAATTCAAAAAAAACTCCAAGATAGCTGACTCAATTCTCTACAACTTCTTTGAAGACCATATTGGCCATTTATAACATTATCAACAAGTTTGAATATAAAACATTTAGTTTGCAAAAACAGCCAGAGAACAATTTTCGAAAGTACAGCACCTTAGTAAAAATAGCAACAACTCAAGCTACACGGCTCCAATTCATGTAAACTCAAAACCTATATAATCTACACATGGAAATATACAAAATTCATGAAGAAGAATGTTTCATAAGAACACGTTTAGGTCACCTAAACAGAGCACACATTCGATACTTAACCAAAATCCTGGTTTCATAAAAACTGGATGTACATCCCAATCGACGGTGATCTCGCGAGGGCCGAAGGCCGACGAGTGAGATGCGGCGATCGGAAAAGTGAGAGGGAGATGAGATGATGGT
Source organism: Striga asiatica (assembly GCA_008636005.1). NCBI lineage: Eukaryota > Viridiplantae > Streptophyta > Magnoliopsida > Lamiales > Orobanchaceae > Striga > Striga asiatica. The sequence goes on along the minus strand of BKCP01006038.1, from coordinate 123,802 downwards.
GGTCGGATTTTATGGCGAGAAAGACGAAAGCAGATTTTCAAGAGGGAGAGAGATAGAGAAGGCTGCGGGCATGATGAGTTTTGAACGAGAGAGAGCAAAATATATTAGACTAGGTTTTGAGTCTTGGCACACAAGACACAACACACACGCACAAGAAGGAGGAAAAAAAGAAACCGGTTCAGGGCGGGGCACGCGTTCCAAGAATTCGGGCGGGGCGCGCGGACTGGTCTCTCGGGCTCGACTTAGCCGTATAATATTAACTAGGTTCGATCGCACGACAATTAAAAATATAACCGGAACATTTATATATATGATACACAATTTAATTAATTAATAATAATAACATTTAGACATTTAATGACAATTAGGCATTTAATGTTAATAATATTAATAATAATAATAATAATAATAATAATAATAATAATAACAACAACAATAATAATAAATAATCCCAAATAGTTCATAAATAAGCGGGGCATTACAGTTCTGCTGGGGAGTGCCTGGTGCAGTCAGTTGGGATTCAATCCCAGCTTCCGATAAGTATGTCTTGAACTCTCCAAAGAGGTATTCACCACCTCGATCAGAACGAAGTGACTTGATACATTTACCATGAAGCTTCTCCACAACTGCTCGATACTCCTTAAGATATATATAAATAGAATCACATTTATAACTACATGTAGAGTAGCCCAGTTGGTGGGAGATGCCTTTTTCAACCCAAAGGTACAGAGTTCAATCCCCACTTTTGAGATTTTAATTTTAAGTTTACATATTGACAGCAGGGTATAATCGTAAAATCATTGATAAAGCAATGGTATAATGATAAATTAAACAAAAAAGTAACGCCATTACTAAGTAACGGTGTTAACATAAAGGGGCGAGTCTGCACGTAAACATTAAATACAAGGAGGTTTAACGTAATTTTTAAAATATCAGGGTAAAACGCGCAGATTTCATATAATACAGGAGGATTTGGTGCAATAATCCCAACCCAATCACCTACCCCTACCCAGCCCGTCAATCACATGCCCATCCCACAACCCCACTATGTTTCTCTCTCTCACACACTCCCACCAACAACCCCACTATCTTTCTCTCTCTCACACACTTACACACACTCTCTCACTCCTCACATACACTCACAGTTTCACATTGGTCATCACAACCTCAACCGTCGTCCGCCACCCGTCCCCCGCAGCATGCCGCCTGTCGGACAAACACCACCGCCGACAACTCCATCTGCAGCCTGTTGGGTTCCGACCGCCGACACCAAACCGCCGCCTTCGGTCCCGTCGCCAAATAAAGCCACCCCGACGGCCTGCAATTGATCCACCCCGACCAGGTCCGCCATCTCCGTAGTCGCGTATCAAACAATCCAACGCCGTCTATCATCTGACGAGCCGAACCCGATAGCGCTCGAGCTTTATTATCCCCTTCCTCTCTGATGCCGGCCGCCACACCTCCCGCTCGCTGCCGACGGGGATTTTATCGACCGTCGACCTCGGCTTCAACGGCGACCTGGTATTCTCGAGAGCCCCGGCGTTTCTGCGGCTGAAGATGATGATTTTAGAATGTAAAATCTGATTAGTGGTGCTATTGTTGAGAATTAGATTAACGTTAGGCTTTCTTTTGGAAATTTATGCTGCTGAATATCTTGACTTTAGACTGTGAATCTGATTTGTGGTGTTATTATGGTAAATTAGATTAACATTAGGTTTTGTTTTGAAAATTTGATAGTAGACAGGGACCTAATCACAATTTTATAATTTTTAAAATATTACACTTTAGTTCAAATATCAAAATTTGTAATTAGTTGAAATATAATTAATAATTTAAAATTTTTATATTTTATTGACTGAAAATAAATAATATGTTTACATAATTATTATAATTATTTTTTAATATAGTTCAGTCATCTGGTTATTTAGATAAAAAAATCATAATTGAACTGAAATAATTGATTTTTTTATTTAAAAAATAAAATAATTGAACCGAAATATAAAATATCGAAACCTGAAATAACTGTGATTTTAAAAGTAAATACAAATAACCAAACCAAAATATAAAATTTTTAACCGAAAAATTTAGTTCAGTCGATTTGAGATTTTAAAGTGCAATCTGGTACTCGTTAATGTGCAATCTGGTAGACATTAATATGCAATTCATCTAGCATTATTGTGCACTATTAATTCATATTTTTATGATTTGCCTAAACAAAACTAATAACGAAAGGAACATATGTTTTATGTGATCGATTAACCGAATTAACATAATTAATCGAAATAAATTTTAGTTTATAATAAAAATGTGTATTTAATATTTTTCTATTTTTAATTGTTGTAAAGACATAAAATATATAGATAACAAAATAATATTTTTAATTAGTTTATTTAAAAAAAATTGTCATCGAACCTAAATAACAAAAAATATTTAAAAGTGAAACAGATAATCGAACCAAAATATAAATTTTGGACACGGAAACTTAGTTGGTGTGTCTTGGTTGCTATGGTGCAACCTGACAGTTCGCTAATGTGCAATTTCTCTATCACTAATGTGTACCCGGAATTAAGTTATTTTTTTACTGATATGTCGCAACCCAAACTAATAACAAAATAACCGGTTTATTTGATCGATTAATCGAATTAACTTAAGAATTTGAAATAATTTGTAATTTATATTAAGAATATTGTTGGTATCAATTTCGGTTACTTCAAATCAAGAACGCCTCAGGGAGATTAATGAGGACGGTTGGAGCTAAATGTTAAGTTCCGACATGTGAGGAGTTGTTCCCGGGGTCGGCTCGATTTGGGTCAACACCTCGGTACGTACGGCCCACCAAAGGATCGCAGACAGAACACCGAGATCATGGCAGACCCGACTTCGTCCCGACAAAAAGCGTCGCCTGTCAATCAGCCGATGGGCGGCCCATACCCTCATTATTGTCTACAAACCTGCTTACGTCATAACCGATCCTATGCTGTCAATCTGCATTAAATGTCGTCGAATCTCCTCAAAATGCGTGCATAACGTTACTATAAATAGCTGCATTTAACTCAATACGAGGATCTTTTTTCGGCACATTGAATTCTAGCATTAAACACCTCGGTCGTAGCAGAAAAATCGACCTCTTGTATTGAAATACCGACTTCTATAATTGTTAAACCGACTTCATAAAACTTAATAAAAATCATATTTTACGCAAATTTTACCACTTTACTTATCTTAATTACGTTGTTGAATTCTGTTTATCAACATTTTGGTGCTAGAGGAAGGTCTCCATAAGATATTTGGAGTTAATTTCTGAATCCAAAGAACACCACATCTAAACTCAAACCGTTACTTTCAACCTGTCCATGAGAACATGTCTCAATCTGGGCAAGACGATCAGACTACCAGGGGAAGCGCCAATCGCATCCCAAATCAATGCGCTGGTTGCAACAACGCGATACCCACAATGCCAGATTTGACCACGCTCCTTCAAAACTCGGAGTTCGCTCAGGGGTTTGTCGCCTTACTGGTCCAAACTATGCCGGGGCCTTCCAGATTAATCCCGGGATAGTCCCTCGCCCTGATAACGCCGGCGAGACAACGAGCCCCACAGATGCAAGGACGCCACGACAACCAAGCTGCGTCACATGCAATGTCGCAGCTGCGCGAAAACAATCCACAAGCCCCTCCAGCAGGAAATGTAGTCCCTCCGGAGATGAACCTGCCGGAGATAACTGCAGAAAGTCACTCTGGACACGCTCGAAGAGTCCCACCCGCAGCTCGGCCATTATTTCAACAACCCGAGAACTCGGCCGACCTGCAGCAGCAAATTGAAAGAAACCGGTCTGCTAGACGCGATACCTTGGAGGTGGAGGTGTTGAGAAAGAGGGTTGCGGAGCTGGAGGCTCGGCGCACCACTCAAGTCAGGCTCCCCCTGCACTCCCATATCTCTGGGCCCGGTCAAGTATATGTAGAAATTGACTCCCCACTAGCACCCGAGCTGACGAGGGGTCCTTTACTGGGAAAAATCAAAGTCCCGCAAATTGGGCTTTACGACGGGGCCTCCGACCCCGACGTGCACCTTGGCCGTTACACCTACACGGCGCCGATGACGCCCTGAGATGCCGCATGTTTTCCCTAACCTTGGGCCCCAAAGCCCAGAAGTGGTACTAGTCGCTATCGGCCGAGTCATTCCGATACTGGTGTCAACTCAGGTCGGCTTTTAGGTCCCACTTTATCGGGTCCCAAGTCTGTTTAATCCTGAAAGAATCGATAACCAACATCGTTCAACGGGAGGACGAAAGTCTGAAGGATTATGTCGCGCGCTTTAACGAGCGCGTGCAGAATATGGAACCCTGCCACCCGGAAACACTTCTTGTCTCGGCAATATCGGGCCTGAAACTGAAGTCAATGTTCCGCTGGGCACTCTGTCAGAACAAGCCCAGTACCTTCCAAGAGTTCGTCGCCTGAGCTCAGCAACACATAATCACCGAAGAATCCATGTTGGTACCCGACCTCGAATTCGCACCAAAGGGTCAGAAACTGACTTCCGAAAACAAAAAAAAAACAAAAAAAGAAAAAACACTTCGGTAACTCCTCAAAGAATCCACAGTTTAAGGAACCATTTAGAAGCGACCCTAGTGATCCGGAGGTGAAGGCAGCTAGGAGGCAGTTCAAGGAGGACTTGACCTCGGGGTACCGCTCCATCTACTCGGTCGGGGCCACGGCAGTTTACCAAGAAATCAAGGGAAAAGGGATCATTCCCGAAGCTCGACCTGTGAAGACTCCAGAAAGTCAACTGGACAAATCTCGGTACTGCGACTACCACAAGTCGCCTGTCACAACACTGATGAATGTCTCAGCCTGCAGTCAGCACTCATGAAGCTCCTCGGAAATCCTCAAATGAAGAGGTTCACTAAACCAAACGACGCGAAAGAAAGACGTCAGATGGTCCACATCCCCGACGGGGATGAAGAGGACGAGAGGGCCATGAACGCTAAGAGGATCCAACCACAACAAGGAGACAAGGAGATCTTTATGTTCGGGCCAATTGGTCCCAGGTTGGCCGACGACCGACTTTGGAAGAGGAACAGGGAATTCGAACATTCCGACAACACCATCCGAACCCCTCCAGGTTCATCTCGGGTAGGCTCTGTTTCTCGAGTCAATACCAACCGAGAAGAACTGATGTCATCACGTCGGCAAGCTAAAGCGTACGCCAGAAAGGCATACAACTCGGGGAAGTGAGTGATGACTACCGACCTGAGAGAAACGATCAATTCGCGCACCTGCCCAATCACATTCACATTGGAAGACGCAAGTCTGTTCGACCACCCTCATTTTGATGCACTCATCGTCACAGCGCCAATCTGTGGGATCCCTGTCCACCGAATTATGATGGACACCGGCGTATACTCAAGCATCCTCATGCTCCGAGCCTTTAACAAGCTTGGACTGGATCCCGCCGACGTCCGCCTCTGTAACGATAGAGTCCACGGATTTAACGGGAGCGTGTCACTTTCCCTAGGCGAGATCACTTTTCTAATCAGGTTCGGGGGCCATGGACAGACCTCTAAAGTCGTAATGCAGACCTTCAAGGTCATGGACATCGACAACGAGTACAACGCCATCATTGAGAGGACGATCTTATACAGGCTTCGGGCGGCTGTTTCCATCTTTCACTATGCAATCAAATTCCCCACTGCTGATGGTGTGGTCACTTATTACGGGGATCAGCGAGAAGCTCGGGAGTTGGTGCTGGCAATCCCTTCACGGGAAGTCCACGTGATAGAAACTTCTGACAACGAAAAAGGCAAGGGCCTCGACCACTCAACCATTCAGCAGAATTCGGTCCCTGAGGACATGCCGAATCCAAACCTCGGGGTAAACCTAACTTTGATGGGACTCCTGCCTGAGTCGACAGAACCGACCTCGACCAACTCAGACCTCGATGAGCCGACCGAGGAAGACCTCACCCGTGATCGAGGGAGGAGTTCGGGCAAAGAACCCATTGTTGAAGAAGACGAGCTGGATCCGCGCAGCCAATTCAAAGAAAAGAAGCAGGGAAACCGAGCTGAGCCATCCGAGGAAGTCGAGGTCATTTATGTCGACGAACCGACATGCAACAAACAGCTCCGCATTGGCGCCGACCTGCCAAAACCTATCCGAACTGAGCTCATCTCATTCTTGAAAGCTAACACAGACGTCTTCACTTTGAGACATGAAGATATGAAAGGAATAGATCCAAAGGTAGCGTGCCACTGGCTCAACATAGACAAGACGGTCAAGCCCGTCATCCAGAAAAGGCGCAAGCTCGGCCTAGACCGACAACAAGCTTTGGCACAAGAGGTCAACAAGATCATCGAAAACAAGTTCATCAAAGAAGCCAAGTATCCGACCTGGGTGTCCAACCCCGTTTTGGTTAAGAAAAGCAACGGATCCTGGCGTCTATGCATTGATTTCTCCGACCTCAACACTGCGTGCCTGAAGGACAGTTATCCGCTGCCGCACATCGACTACATGGTGGATGCCACCTCGGGTCATGAGCTAATGAGCTTCATGAACGCATACTCGGGTTACAATCAGATCCCGATGGACCCCGAGGAGGCTGAACATACTTCCTTCTACTCTATGATGCCGTTTGGACTGAAGAACGCATGGGCCACGTACTAAAGGTTGGTGAAAAAAATGTTTTCTAGTCAGATAAGGCGCACCATGGAGGTGTATGTAGATGACATGCTTGTAAAATCTGTGCACGCTAATGACCATGTAACCCACTTGAATGAAATGTTTAATGTTTTGCGTGATTACTCCATGGTGTTAAATCCGAAAAAATGTACGTTCGGGGTAAAGTCGGATAAATTTTTAGAATACGTAGTTAGTCAAAGAGGAATAGAAGCAAATCCTCAGAAAATCAAAGCCATTCTGGACTTAAAGTCACCAACTACAGTAAAAGGAGTGCAAGGGCTCACAGGTCGGCTCGCTGCCCTGAACCGACTCTTATCCAAGTCAACCGATCGATGCAAGCCTTTTTTCGACACCATAAAAAAGGGGAAGCAGTTCGAATTGACCGATGATTGCCAGAAAGCTCTCGTTTCATCAAGGAAGCCTTATCTCAACCTCCCACTCTACAAAAACTGAAATCTGACAAAATGCTATACCTATACCTCGGAGTCAGCAACTCGGCAATAAGCGCGGTGCTCGTCCGGAAAGAGGATTCCCAACAATACCCGATGTACTATATCAGCAAGGCTTTGCACGATGCCGAGCTAAGATATCCGCCAATGGAAAAGCTGGCTTTCGCACTCGTCACTGCAGCTCGGAAGCAGCGCCTGTATTTCCAGGAACATTCCATTACCGTGCTAACAACATTTCCCTTGCGACAGATTCTACACAGGCCCGACACCTCGGGCCGAATGGTTGGAGTTGGGACAATTCGATATCCACTACAAACTGCGTACCGCAATCAAAGGACAAGTCCTATCCGATTTCATTGCAGAATTTACCCCTGGAGTTGAAGAAATCACCGACGACCATCCGTGGGTGATGTACGTCGACGGATCATCGACAGCAAACTGAGCTAGCCAGGGGATCGTCCTAATCGATCCCAACCAACTGGTCTTCTACCATTCGATCCAATTCCTGTTCCCTTCCACAAATAACGAAGCCGAGTATGAAGCACTGTTATCGGGGCTAAACATAGCCGAGGGCATGAACCTGACTCACGTTAACATCTTTTCAGACTCACAACTGCTGGTAAACCAAGTGCTCGACACCTTCGAAGTCAAAGAACCACGTTTTATGCCATACCTCGCACTGGTCAAGAAAAAACTGTCCAAGTTCGAATTCAAGATCGAGCACATCCCCCGAACCTCGAATGCGTAGGTAGACTCTTTGTCACACCTCACTTCGAGTACAAGATTGGAAGATGTAGAATATGTTCAGGTCGGTCGGCAGGAGTTACCGTCAACCACGGTGAAACAGGTCGCCAGCGCTGGACCGGGCTCTGAAGATAGAATACCGACATGGATGGACCCCATCATAGCATATCTCGAGACTGGGGCCCAACCACAAGATCCCAAAAAAGCAAGAGCCTTACGGACTCGGGCAGCTCGGTTCACGTTAGACAATGGGATGCTCTATAAAAGAGGGTACTCGGTCCCGCTATTAAAGTGCATACCCGAACAAAAATCACTCTTCGTATTGCAAGAGATCCATGATGGAATCTGCGGAAGCCACTCAGGGTCGCAAGCCTTAGCCTACAAGATTCTACGACAAGGTTATTCTTTGAGAAGAGATGCCGCAGATTGCGTGAGGAGGTGTACGAAATGCCAGATATTCGCGCCAAACGTCAACCTAACTTCGGAACCGCTCAGGTCGGTGTTCAGCCCTTGGCCTTTTGCAAAATGTGGGATTGACCTGATCGGACCCTTACCAATCGGGAAAGGAGGAGTCAAATACGTAGTCGTCGCGGTAGATTATTTCACAAAGTGGGCCGAGGCAGAACCTCTGGCCACGACCCCTGAGCAAAAAATGATCGACTTCATATGGAAATCGCTAATATGTCGGTTCGGCTTTCCTAACTCCGTCGTGACCAACAATGGCAGACAGTTCGAGGGCAAGAGACTCGCAGATTTTTGCGAAATATACAAAATCAAACATCTCTTCTTGTCTCCATATCACCCGCAGACGAACGACCAAGTCGAGGCTATGAACAAAATCATAAAGAACGGTCTCAAGTTACGACTAGACGCCGTAAAGGGAGCCTGGCTCGAAGAACTCCCTCACGTCCTCTGGGCATACCGAACAACAGCTCGGTCCGCGACCGGCGAAACACTTTTCTCCTTAGCCAACGGGTTAGAAGCGATGATTCCCGTTGAGCTTGGATCCCCGACATATCGGGTATAGAATTTCGAAGAGAGCCACAACCGAGTCAACCTCAGGGCCAACCTCGACTTGATAGATGAGCTACGAGCGCAAGCCAAGCTCAAGAACGCCGCATACAAGCAAAGGAGTGAGAAATACGTCAACTCTAAACTCCAATTTCGAACGTTCCGAGTCGGAGATTTAGTGCTAAAAAGAATCGTGGGACCCGATCCGGGCCCGTTAAACTGAAGTGGGAAGGTCCATTCAAGATAAACGAAGTCTTGACCAATGGGGCCTATCAACTAGAGTACTTAGACGGCACTCCCCACCATTATCCGTGGAATGCAATGTACCTAAAGAAGTTCTATCAATAAAAAATGGCCTTCGTGCCTTAAGTCGGTCTAGAAGACCGACGTACTGTAAAAAATGGCCCTTGTGCCTTAACTCGATCTAAAAAACCGACGTTCTGTAAAAAATGGCCTTTGTGCCTTAGGTCGGTCTAATAGACCGACGTTCTGTAAAAAAACGACCTTTGTGCCTTAAGTTGGTCTAAAAGACCGACGTTCTGTAAAAAACGGCCTTTGTGCTTTAAGTCGGTGTAAAAAACCGACGTTCTGTAAAAAATGGCCTTTGTGCCTTAAGTCGGCCTAAGAAACCGACGTTCTGTAAAAAATGGTCTTTGTGCCTTAAATCAGCTTAAAACCGACGTTCTGTAAAAAATGGTCTTTGTGCCTTAAGTCGGTCTAAAAAACCGACGTTCTGCAAAAAACCGACGTTCAGTAAAAATAGCCTTTGTGCCTAAAATCGGTCTAAAAACCGATGTTCTGTAAAAAACGGATTTCATACAACAAATCGGCGAGAAAACAGGCGTTTCGCCATGACTTCAAACAAAAAGACGAGGTCTATAACTTGGTGTAAAGAATCAATAATCGTCAAAAGGGAAATGTTCATTCACTAATACTGCCAAAGGGAAACATCCTCACACGGAAAAGAAAATGCAGAAAAGCGGACGTGCCAACATGATGGTCCACGTCGGGAAAAGAAAAAGACAAATTGAAAAAGCAACAAGTCAAAAGCTAGTTCCTAGATAAACGAAAACTTACTCGGGGCCCTTCTCAACCTCGTCCTGGGGATTTTCGGCGTCTCCAGGCATTTCCTTCCCCTTGCCTTCTGTGTCCTCAGAGACGTCTCTAACTCTCTGTAAAACCCCACCAATTTACAAATATTTTATTAGTTATAGGCGAGTAGATTTATTAAGATTTTATAAAATTTTGAATTTATGATGAAATACATCGTATGTTGAGATTTGATATGTCATAATTATGTGATATTAATTTAATTTTATCTCTCATTTTCTTAATAAATATTATTTGATTATTTTATATTATTTGATCTATAATATACTAATCTTATTAAAGAGTTGGCCGAATCGTATTCTAGAAAATTGAATATGTTGTGTATTATATTGTGGAATATTTTATTTAAATCTAGTATATTTTTATTAACCTTTGAAATTAATAATCCTAAATATCCATAATAGTTTATAGATATTTTACACATTTTACTAAATATATTACCTAATATGAAGAAATAAATTATACTTGAGAATTAAGTTTGTTGACAAGAAAGAATTTTTGTGTATTTATTTTAGCTCAATTTTATTGGGTAACCAACCAAGCAAAATCATTGTTTCTTCCAACCAACGATGTTTGAAACAATCTTGAAAATAATGTGTTAAAACAACCTTGAAATATGTGTTTTCTGTGAACACGCAATTTTCATATCAGACGCAATTTTACTTTTACTTTGCTATTACTCCACTCAACCTCAAATTATTGATACATTTGGCACACAAATAGTAGTACACAAATTAAGAGGTGTAGTGATACACACATTCTTTGTAGTACACATCTTTCTTCTTACTCTTATATACACACATTTCTCACGTCACCATACTTGTCAGAAACATTCTGTTTGTCTACCCAGTATTTCTCATACTATTTTGTTGTCTATGCGGCTCAAAGCACGACACACACAATTCAATCCTAAATAAATTCTTCAGAAACTATCACCCAACAAAAATTCCAATTTGTTCCATCATCCTAATATGTTCAATCAATTCGTGAGGAGCATCACTCAATAAATCTCAGCCTATGCAATTTATTCTTTAATAGACATAACTTGGGAATTTTTGAGTTGACAGATATTGGATTCAAGAAGTGGGATAAATCTTGGAACATATTCACGCTTCCAAGACAATAGAGGTGGGTAAAAATCTTTTATAAACCCAAAATTATTTTCTACACCATTGATGCATGCAAGATGAAAATAATTATTTTACATGACTAATAATAATATTTTAGTTGTTTGAAAAATATTAGAGGAACATCTATTTGAGAAATTATGTGATACTCCTAAAGAAATAGTTCTACATGATATTGTTGATGCATGTCTTAGTGAATATTTAAATTTATCATTGATTGTGATTGTTTGGGACGGTTAGATCGAGTCCTGAATCGAGCAGCGTGGCTGCGGTTCTTGGCGAGACTACCTTTGTGCCTATTCCCACAACCGAGGACGGAGTGTTCCAAAGTGACTGGGTCGTAGAATTGGGGTATAACCGCGATTATGATATTCTCCGGGCAGAAGCCCACAGCTGAGGAGATGTTGAGCCCAGATCAGTTATAAGGTTGGCTTTGGACTTAGCGGTCCATATTGGAGCTTCGGTTCACTACTGGAGCAACGACTCAAATCTTGGAGTTTCGGCTCATAGTGAGGCTAACGCCATTGTTGGGAGTCATAAGGAAGAGCCTAGGAACCGAATCAAATCGATTCGTTCCGAAGCTAGACTGTTCTGCTTGTGTTAATATTGATATGTGATTTATACTCAATCCACGGGGATTGAATTTACTGATTCGTGATCATACTGTTACTGGTGAGAGCTTACCTGACTTGATATATATTTAGGGACTACAAAATAATTCAATTCAAAATAATAGCCTTTATCATAATGTGATAAACTCAAAACTTTTTTAATCATGCATCAATGATTTTATCAAACTCAAGCCACACCTGTCACCCGCTCACTGAGAATTTTCGTCTCACCCCACCTNCCCCCCCCCCCCCCCAAATGAGGAGCAATCTAAAGACAAGGAGCAAGAAGCTGGCATTCAAGATCGAGTGAGACGAGATCACTCATTGAAGTGAGAAGTAATAATAACTAGAGTGACTGTTGTTTTTACTCTTAGCTATATCCGCTGTACCCGAGTGTGTTATTTGTATTTCCGCTGCCAGTTTTGTAAATATATTAAAAAGTAAAAACCATATGATTCAAACTTTGAATTTTTGTTCAGACTTAGTTTCTTATTTTAAATATATCAAGTTTTATTTTCTTCCCCATTAATCTATTTCTCAATATCAATCGTCGTTTCGCGTTTGACGTCGCGCCCTCGTCCGATCCGGTGTGGGGGCGTGACAGAGTGGTATCAGAGCTCAGCTTGTAAGAAGGACACTTACACTGAGCTATTCCAGGATAGGATCCTTTGGACCCGATGAGATTGTCTCTGCTCAGTCAATGTATTATATATTTTAATCATTATTATTATTATTTTGGAGATAAAAATATTTTTTTTCTTTACTTTCTTGAACTAATATGGCTTCTTTGGATATAGTTATGACCTATAAAGTTTGACCTTGATACTTACTATATCCATATTTAGAAATTTTGTATTTATTCATGTATTATAGACCGTTAATACTATATACTTCTGATGTTTTTTGTCTTGTTAGCAATTTAATGCTATAACTACTAACTTCATAGTATGGGACAACATGGCACATGAGGCAAAGTTTTTAATCAAATAAGATGGGAATTACTTGAGACAAGTATATTCCATCATAAGGGATAACCATCAATGCTCATAGAATTCAACTTAGCAAAAATCATATAGAGACAACGTGGTAGCTAATGTAATGGAGATGTCAACACTGCTGCATGGTGTAGATTGTCATCCACGTCACCTGAACGGTCCACCTCAGCAGCCACGTCGGTTGAGCTTCATTCCTCATCACGACCATTCATTACAAATGGAGCACGTGCCAACCTAATGCATGAGAGCATGCATGACAGATACTGCCAAACCAGCCCAATGGTTTGCAGTGGAGAGAGGGAGCCTGCAGCTGTCAATTGTACCTAGGAATCCATTTTGAATTTTGATCCTTATCCTTTTCCTATTAGGTGTCTAAGTTCTAGAGAGTTCTCTCATTTTGTTATATAAGACTGAGAATGTAATCACAGTTGATTATCAAGGAAAATATACAAAGCATATTTTGAGTTTCAATTCTTGTCTTCACTTACCTCATGAAGCAACCAAATGTCTTTCATGGTATCAGAGCACCGGGTTAGCCTGGTTGCTCTGAAACCTCGTTCCCTTCTTTCTCACCATGTCTACCACTTCAAACCTCTATTTTCTTCGGGTTGCTAACTCAACGGCAGAGTACTCGGCGATACGTAAAAGAGGCTGTCAGAACCGAAATCTCACAATATTTTTTTGACATATGTAAAAGTGATGAAAACGCTAGTAGTTTACCGGATAAATTAATCAGTCGGGCATTTCCGGCCCACCAAGCAAAACCGGGCGACAGCCATGCACCACCTGTATCCCACGCTCCCGAAGGCATTCCTCCCTTTCACTTCTCCATTCACCTAGACCAGATCCAACTCATCTTTCCCCAAAGCCAATTTATCATTACCAAACTCAGTGAGAACAATTATTTGATATGACAACAACAAGTTCTTGCTGCAGCCAGAGGTTATGGATTGCAACCCTACATTTCTAAATCCCATAAAATCCCATATGAGTTCCTTCAGTCAAATTCAGATGAAGAACCTACTACAAACCCTGAGTTCCTGTTTTGGATGAGACAAGATCAAATCCTTGCCTCTTGGATCCTCTCCTCACTATCTGAGCCTTTGCTTGTCACCACTGTTGGTTTAACCACAGCCAGAGAGATCTGAGAAAGCCTTGAGATAGGTTTTTCAAGCCAATCAAAAGCAAGAATCCTGCAGCACAAATTAAAACTGCAAACCCTCAAAAAGGGAAACTTGAGTATGAGGGATTTCTTGAATCAAGTCAAAACTTGCTGTGATACTCTTGCTGCTGTGGGCCAAAGAGTCACTGATAAGGAGCAAGTGATGCTTATATTGGCTGGACTAGGGCAAGAATATAACCAAGTCATGGAGACAATCATGTTTAAAGGAGAAACACTCATTCTAAAAGATGTTCACTCTTTACTATTGAGTTTTGAAAGTAGACTTGATGCCTACAATGTTGAAGGCAGTCAGTTCAATCTTGATGGGACAACACTAAGCATCAACTTTGCTGGCCAATCCTCTTACAGAGGAAGAGAAAATCGAGGCAGAGGTCCCAACTCAACAAGAGGAAGAGGGTTTAACAGCTCAAGAGGCAGATGTGGAAGAAATGAAGGAAGAGGACTAAGATGTCAAGTATGCTTTTATACTGGGCATACAACTGATAGATGTTGGCAAAGGTTTTACATGAATTTTGTGCCCAACAATGGGAACAGCAACAACAACACCAACCAAGGGAATCAGCAGCAAAGGAACCAGCCTTTTGTTGGATTTCAGTCGTACGAATCAATCGCACACGCAGTGGAATTTTAAAATTTTCTTACCAACAATGAAGACCCGGCTATAGCTATTTGATACGATCCCAGATTGCATGAATAATCAACGAAAACTTACAGTTTAAACTTTGTCTTCAACTATGGTATCCACGCAATCTAGATCCCGGTGCACGTTCCAACGCAGTGAATCCTTTCCGGTGAAGACGCTAGGAATCCTCAATCAGAAAGCCAGAGAGTGTTTCTGTGTTTTACGATGTATTTCTTTTCTCTCATCTAATGATTTGATCGTATGGATGACTCCCATGAGATTATGACCTATTTATAATTAGGTCAAACCTAATTATATGGGCCGTAGGATAACCTAGCCCAATAGGTAATTGGACCTAATCCAATTAATGATTTAATTAAATGTAAGTCCAATTTAACTTAATTAAATATTTTCTATCTAATAGAAAATAATCTCATTACTCAAAAATAAATATTCCAATCTAATTGAATATTTAACACTCTCGATCGCTCTTAGCTGGAAAATAGATTGCATATTGTGTGACCCTATATGCCTTCATATATTGACATAAATCTAATTTATGTTTCTCACGAAACTCCTAGACTGCGTCGAAGGACGAACTCAAAATATGAAGTATGTTTACATAGACAAAGCAACAAACCTTTCGTGTAGAACTCAATAGTGATACGGTCCCTTCATTCACGAACCACTCGATTAAGCTTAGGAGTTGAACGTGTGTCTATCCAAACAGCTTAATCATTTTATCCCATCTCACTGGTTGATTTCAACAATTATATTTGAACACTATTTCAAATATAATCACGTGCATTGGCCAATGACTTTATCAACCCAATATAGAGAAAACGAGTGTTCTCTCAAAACTATATTCGAGGAATGAATCCTATCTTGGCTCAACTACCAATTCCATGTATATCGTGACCAACCCAACACAAACCCGTATCTACCCATAAGGGCATAAGCTTTGGACTAGGTCTAAGTAAATCACTCTATACATGAATTGCGTATTGACCTCAAGTCAAAGGACTATTACACCATTCCACACACCGATACTTCCATAGACACATAAACAAATGGTTTATCGGTAGGGTATGCCAATACTCTCCAAAGTATCCATGTGTCCATCACGAATAACAATTATTCATAGTCGTGAGACATACTATATTCTCTAAGAATGTGATGCAGACCACATGTCAATCTATCGCGTATCATTAATATCTCTTTCTTAATGATCATCGATTGAGGCGATTTGAGAGTTATACTTTATCAATTAACTTCTCACTCTGTTAATGACAGTATCAACTCAAGGGAGCAATTAATTAATAAATTGCAAACAATCAAACAATTATTCAATTAATTGCAATATCATAATTATAATCCAATGTAATTATTAATGCGATCATGTATATATGTCCTTAAAAAGATTGTCTCTAGGACACATAAACCAACAATCTCCCACTTGAACTAGAGGCAATCACCAATGTATCTAATACACATTTTCTTAAAATGACTATTATGCTCAACTATGCACAATGATTTGGTTAACGGACCATTCAAGTTATGTTCAGTTTAAACACGTTCTAACTTATTTCTCCTCTATCAGTTATCTCTAAATAAATGATAGCGTATTTGTACATGTTTATTTTGTTGTTGGATCTTGGTTCCTTTGCCCGTGCAATCGCACCGTTTTATCATAATATGTAGATATTAGATAAATGGCACTTGGAACAACCCGTAGTTCATTTAAGAACTCATGTATCCAAATAGCCTTTATAGGCTTTTAATGCAACAACGTACTTGGCCTTTGCGGTTGAATTCGCAGTGGTTTATTGCTTGAACCATTCCAGCTTACTCCCACATCATTGAAATGAATGTAACTATTAATTCATCATTCCCACCATAGAATAAATTATATTATTTAGTCCATCTAATGTACTAAATAATAGTCTTAATAGTCTTCCAATATATCTCCCTAGGATTTTATTGGAGTCTGTAAGTGATACTAAGTGCATAATCCATATAGACCTCGTATGTGTCATAACATGCATGATAGACTCCATTGCATAAGCATATGGGATCTTCTTCATGTGTCCAAGTTTGGCATCAATTGAAAGACAATCTTTCTTTGCCAACTTAACGTCATGACCATCGGAATATTCCCTTTTGTTAGAATTTTCCATAAAGAAGCACTTCTGTACCTTGAATACATACATGGACCGTGAAAACTCTAACACTCTATTAGGTCTATTTCGATAGATCCTAATTTCAAGAGTATAGCAGATTTCACCCAAGTCCTTCACAATGAAGGTACTTGATAATCAATCTTTCATGGACTGCTGGTGAGGAACATCATTTCATTATCAATATGTCATATACATATATGATAAAAAATAATATTATCCTCATTACGTTTACTATAAACGCATAGATCCTTCTTACTTCTCACAAAGCCAAACAATTATGTAACTTTGTAGAAACAGACATTTCAGCTCCAAGAGGCTTGCTTGAGTCCACTATTGGACCTTTGTAACTCGCATGCTAATTTTGTCTTTGACTTGGATATAAAACCTTCAGGTTGTATCATATATACATCCTCTAATTTTCCATCAAGGAAAATGATTTTAACATCTATCCGTCAAATATCATAATCATAGTATGCAACTATT
Source organism: Striga asiatica (assembly GCA_008636005.1). Lineage (NCBI taxonomy): Eukaryota > Viridiplantae > Streptophyta > Magnoliopsida > Lamiales > Orobanchaceae > Striga > Striga asiatica. The sequence goes on along the minus strand of BKCP01006038.1, from coordinate 106,612 downwards.
GCAAGTAAAATCTAAATGGACTTAATTTTGTCAATAGGTGAAAGGGTGTTACAGTTAACGTCTTCACGTTGACTATAACCTTTAGCCACCAACCTAGCCTTGTAGGTTTGTACTTTGCCATTTACATAAGTGTTCTTCTTGAAAACTTATTGTATCTAATAGGTCTAACCCAATTGGAAAACCAATCAAATTCTAAACTTGATTCGTGTACATCGAGTCCATTTATGATTTTATGGCATCAAGCCACCTCCCTGAGTCCATGTCTTACATAAACTCAGTGTAGGTCCAAAGTTCATCCTTGTTAGGAATCTCCACGCCGTCGTGATCCTCCAAGAGGAAAGACAATCTAATTAGTCCACGACGAGTTCCAGTCAACCTACGGAGTTTTACATTTTGCATTTGTTGTTAGACATTCTGATTATGACGAGGTTCTTGTATGTTGACATTTCTGAACAATTAGAGGATTCTCAAAAACACATTTGCATGCATTTATTGAAAATGAATGACATCCAAGTCATTATGTATTGGTTATATATGAATGTGTTGCATTTCTGCAGTTTCACCCATATTACTCCCACTAGCTAGAAGTTGTCCATCAAATGACAAATTTCCATTCAGGGAATCACCAATACCTCCCTCTAAATCTTTGTTAATACCAAATGACAATTCTCGAACCTCAATGTTATTATGAATTTCTTGAAATTTTCAAGTTCTATCACAACACGACCTTGTTCCTTGAAGAAATAATATTCTCCTAGAAACATCGCCTATCTAAAGACAATTACTCTATGTTCCCCAGGAAGATAGAAATAGTATCCTCGTGTTTCCTTTGGATTCAAAATAACATTTCTCATTTTTAGATTCCAATTTATCAGTTAAAAGTTTCTTCACATATGCTAGATAAACCCCAGGTTCACATATACTGAACACAAGGCCTCTTGCGACGCCATGATTCATATGACGTCCTTATAACTGATTTCAATGGAACTCTATTCAAAATGTAAATCGAGTTCAATAAGGCATAACCTCAATGATATGTGGAAGAGTGGTGAAACTTAACATGGACCTAACCATATCTAATATGGTTTGATTGCTCCTTTCGAAGACTCCATCAAATGAGTCTTAGGAGGTATCCATTACAATTGGACTCCATGAAACTTCAAGTAATAAAGAAACTTCATACTTAAGTATTATTCTCCTCGATCAAATTGAAAAGATACTTTAGTCATGTTGTTTCTCTACTCCAAACTTATACTTCTTGAATTTTCTAAGGCTTCGATTTGTGTTCCTTAAGACACACATAACTCAACCTATAAAATCATTAGTAAGATGATGGAGTACGAAAAATCACTTCTAACTTGAGTCTCAAAAGGTCCACATATGTCAATGTAGACCAACTCAAACATTCTTTGGCTTTTGTCCCTTTCCAAGAAAAGGACTATTTGTCATTTTCCTTTATGACAAGATTCACAATTCCCATACGACTTAAAGTCGAATGGCGTTAAGTAATCTAATTTACTTAACCTTGCTATTCTCATCTCATTGATGTGACCAAGTCTACAATTCCATAAGAATGTGGAGATTTTAGTATTACTTTAAACCTTTTGTTTAACCAAACAATTATATGCAGTGTTCGCAACACCATGTGCCTTGAAACACATACAACATCTCTTCCAACACTATTTTCTTTGCAGAAAATACATATATCATTGAATAATTTCAGTTTTTTGTTCATCCTTTCTTAGGCTTCTAGGTTATAGGTCTAGAAACAATTTCAGCCTCTCTTCTACTTACTCTTACCCTTGGTAAAATTTAGTAGAAGAACTCACTATGAGTACAACTTTTCCTAAGTGTGAATGAATTGTAAGTCTTGAGCATGTGCAACTAAGGCATCGTAGTACTCGTACCATTTCATATAAAAATTCACAATGAAGTTAAAATATGAAATTGGAGCGACTACAAGATGATATTCACAGTGACGTGATCTGGGAGCTTCATTCAAACGAAGTCAGACTCCCAATCAGTCAAATCATCTCCACGACATGCACAAAGACTTTATCCCATAATGTAGTCTGCATTTGAAGAGATTTCCCAATAATTCAAACTCCAAGGTTTGAGACTTAAGGTCATAAAGTCTCTTTAAATGATTTCACATTCATTGGGATTCATCCTATCACATTGTCTCTTCAACTTAGTTGATATAGAAAACAACACGACATATTACACTGAAATTTTCTCATCCTAATAATTCTTATGGGTATCATGGTCAAACGCACAGTATCCCGAAAAAGTCTTATTAGGTTTTGTGTTGAACACATATTCAACTCGTTTTTACCATAACAACAACCACAAAAGGTGCAGTCCATCCAGATAATTCGGTCCAGTCAACTTATTCATTTCCATCATACATTTCAATGATAAATTCAAAATTCTGTTCAACCCTGAGAAACATATAAAACAGGAATATAAAACAACTTGATCACATTTGCTAACTAAATTAACATGGCTTTTAATTAATTTAGCTCCCACTGTTTTCACATACTCTACGACCCCTTCAGAAGAGTACGGACTCATATCAGATATAGTCATAGTGAGCCAAGATCCACATCCATCCTACTATAGTCCCAGCTAGGGCTGATCACTATAATAGATGCAGTAGTAGGTCTCTAAACCAATTGTAAACAATCACAACTCTTGGTTGATCAAATCTAATTTGATCGACGTCCTTAGTTAATTCCGACGCTAGGGCGACAAGAATTAACTAAGTCAAAACCATCACTCGATCACAAACATATGTATCTATGAATGAGTCTGAGCCTCGTAGACCTAAGAAAACACTAGGGTGTAAATACTTTTGGACGAAGAGGTTTTTGCACTCATTCAATTGTGATGGGTGACGTCATGCATCCAATATGAGACTTATATTTTTATTAGGGGAACGTTTTAACGGGGGTATTAAATATCCAATATTTAAACAAGATCCAACAAATAACACATATCGGGCGCCGTCTACCCGAGCATAATATAACACGGTCTGACAAGTACTGGACGTCGCCTACCCAGACAATATATCACGATGTCCGGCAAATACTGGGCGCCGCCTACGCAGACAATATAATCGCGGACGCTAACTAAAATAAATAAACTATTTAATTTATTTCAATTAGACAAATAGGAGCAAATAATCCAATTATCATGCATTTATAATATTCCAAACACATAAGATAAAACAATATGTATTCAAAATACATATAAGTAATTTGATTACTAATGTATGTATTCAAAATACATACAAGTAAGTAATATAATTACTCATTCATTTATGTGGTTCTAAACACACATAATAAATAATAATCTAATTACTCATGCATTTATGTAGTTGTAAACACACATAACAATGATGTATTCAAAACACATAAGCCAGACAAATTCATGGATCAAAATAATGTGCTAAAATGCTCATCAAAATTTCTAAAATTTTGAATTATTAAACAAGTTCGAAGCTTCGTTTTATTCGTTCATTAAATATTTCAAAAATATTTAATAGTCATCTGACAATAGTTTTTAGTTTGAAACATACACCGAAGGCTAATTTCAATTTTAGGAATTTTTCAGAAATTTGAAACAAGCAAATATAACCATTATTTAAGATTTTTCAAAAATCTGAATTTTACAAAGCCAAACATGCCTTAACAGTTTTCAGAAATTACAGATTTGCCACAGGGTCAAATTGCAATTCAATGACAGTTCTGAAATTACGAATTGACCCCAGGTAAGTTTCGAATTTTCACATTGACCCCAGGGGTCAAATTGAAATAAACAAAAGTTCCAGAAATTGCAAATCAACCCCTAAAAGATATCAAAATTTCGAAACCAAGTCCCTGAACCAAAACCCTATTTTTAGGCCTTCCCGTCACCGCCCATCGTCACCTTCCGCGTCGCCCGACCTCCGGCAAGTACCGTCAGCCCCAGGCCGACGTCCACTCGCCGAATTTTTCACGGGGCGTCAAATCGCCAATTTTTTTTTTTTTAAGTGTGTCCGCTAATAATGGAGGACCTGCGAGCTCCAAGCTCGGTTTCCGGCGTCCACTGCGGCTCACTTCCAAAAGCGAGAGACCATCGATAAACGATGAAGGACAGTCGGTCACGGCGGCTCTTGGGATTCCAAATCCCAGAATTTTATTTTATTTTATTTTTTAATTGCAGCCGGCGGCCCTAGGCCGAGAGGACGCCAGCGTTCAGCCATAGAGGCGTATCTCCGGCAGCGTCGTGATGGAATAACGTGAGAGGGGAGACGGCTGTTGCAGAAGGGATTCAAAATCCCAGACATTGAGCAGAACGGTCGAACGAAAACGATTCCAAATTTGTTTCTTAATTATACTTTAATTATCATTAAAATAATTAAAATATAATTAACAGATCCAATTAAAATCTGTCCTTTAAAACAGCAATACGAACAAAATCGAAATCCCAGATTTCGAACAGAAACGAAAAACCAACAATGATTCCAAATTGTTACGGCAGCATACAATTCCAAAAGGATTCTGCTTGCTTAGTTTAATTAACATTAAAACGATTTTAATATTAATCTAAACCAAAACACACTATTAGAACATATTTTGATCCATGAGTATAAATTTAATTTAAATCAAATAGTTATGAACACCGACCCGGGCTCTGATACCACTGTTGGATTTCAGTCGTACGAATCAATCGCACACGCAGCGGAATTTTAAAATTTTCTTACCAACAATGAAGATCCGGCTATAGCTATTTGATACGATCCTAGATCGCGTGAATAATCAACGAAAACTTACAATTTAAGTTTTGTCTTCAACTATGGTATCCATGCAATCTAGATCCCGGTGCACGTTCCAACGCAATGAATCCTTTCCGGTGAAGACGCTAGGAATCCTCAGTCAGAAAGCCAGAGAGTGTTTCTGTGTTTTATGATGTATTTTCTTTCATCTAATGATCTGATCGTATGTATGACTCTCATGAGATTATGACCTATTTATAATTAGGTCAAACCTAAATATATGGGCCGTAGAATAACCTAGCCCAATAGGTAATTGGACCTAATCCAATTAATAATTTAATTAAATGTAAGTTCAATTTAACTTAATTAAATATTTTCTATCTAATAGAAAATAATCTCATTACTCAAAAATAAATATTCCAATCTAATTGAATATTTAACACTCTCGATCACTCTTAGCCGGAAAATAGATTGCATATTGTGTGACCCTATAGGCCTTCATATATTGACATAAATCTAATTTATGTTCCTCACGAAACTCCTAGACTGCGTCGAAGGATGAACTCAAAATATGAAGTACGTTTACATAGACAAAGCAAACAAACCTTTCGTGTAGAACTCAATAGTGATACGGTCCCTTCATTCATGAACCACTCGATTAAGCTTAGGAGTTAAACGTGTGTCTATCCAAACAGCTTAATCATTTTATCTCATCTCACTGGTTGATTTTAACAATTATATTTGAACACTATTTCAAATATAATCACGTGCATTGGCTAATGACTTTATCAACCCAGTATAGAGAAAACGAGTGTTCTCTCGAAACTATATTCGACGAATGAATCCCATCTTGGCTCAACTACTAATTCCATGTATATCGTGACCAACCCAACACAAGCCCGTATCTACCCATAAGGGCGTAAGCTTTGGACTAGGTCTAAGTAAATCACTCTATACATGAACTTGACCTCAAGTCAAAGATCTATTACACCATTCCACACACCGATACTTCCATAGACACATAAACAAATGGTTTATCAGTTGGGTATGCCAATACTCTCCAAAGTATCCATGTGTCCATCACGAATAACAATTATTCATAGTCGTGAGACATACTATATTCTCTAAGAATGTGATGCAGACCACATGTCAATCTATCGTGTATCATTAATATCCCTTTCTTAATGATCATCGATTGAGGCGATTTGAGAGTTAAACTTTATCAATTAACATCTCACTCTGTTAATGACAGTATCAACTCAAGGGAGTAATTAATTAATAAATTGCAAACAATCAAACAATTATTCAATTAATTGCAATACCATAATTATAATCCAATGTAATTATTAATGCGATCATGTATATATGTCCTTAAAAAGATTGTCTCTAGGACACATAAACCAACACCTTTCTCTCCCACTGTTCACTCAACCAATTTCATGATGAATAACTCCAATTCAAGCAGCAATGGTGATGAAAGAAGTCAAGTGGACCTGTGGTATCCAGACTCAGGAGCAAGCAACAATGTGACTTATGACTTGCAGAACCTCAACATTGCCTCAGAGTATCAAGGGTCTGAAAAGGTTCAAGTTGGTAATGGTAAGAAACTCTTTATTTCCCATATTGGCAATTCTATTTTAAGCTCAAAAAATCATGATTCTGCTCCTTCCTTTGTTCTGAGAAACCTTCTTCATGTTCCTAACATCACTAAAAACCTTATAAGTGTTTCACAATTTGCTCTTGACAATCATGTTTACTTTGAATTTCATCCAAACTTCTACCTTGTGAAGGATCAAGCAACAGATCAAATTTTGCTAGAAGGGAAGGTTAATGAGGGTTTTTATAACTTCAGTTTTTCCAGCTCTAATGAAGATTCCAGTTCAGTTTATCTAACATCATCTCTTAGCCACATTTCCATCAATTCCACTGATAGGGACAAGCAAGACATTTCTGTCTGGCATTCCAGGCTTGGGCATCCTTCACTAGAAATAGTTAAGAAATCCTTAAGTAATTGTAATATTCCCTTTTCAGTTAATGAAAATAAAGAGCTTTGTCAATCTTGTTTGCAAGGAAAATCTCACAAGTTGCCCTTTAATGATTCTGTTTCAAATAATTATGAATTGCTTGAGCTCATTCACACAGACTTATGGGGACCAGCCCCAGTGAAGTCTAGTAATGGTTACTCTTATTATGTGAATTTCATTGATCACAAGTCAAGACACTCTTGTCTCTATCTTCTTAAAGAAAAATCTGATACTCTTGCTGCTTTCTGTCATTTTAAAAAACTTGTTGAGACTTAATATGACAGGAAAATTATAATGGTCCAAAGTGACTGTGGTACTGAATTTAAAGGCTTAGCCCATTTATTCTCTGAAAATGGGAATCACCATAGAATGTATTGCACATACTTACCTGAGCAAAACGGCCTAGCGGAAAGAAAGCATAGGCATATTGTTGAAACTGGGTTGCCACTTCTTTCTCAAAGTAATCTCCCTTCAAAATTCTAGGATCATGCCTTCACAACTACTTGCTACCTTATAAACTGCTTACCTTCAAAAGTTCTCAACTATAAATCCCCAATTTTGAAGTGTTGACTGATAAGAAAGCAAACTATTCTAACCTTAAGGTTTTTGTCTGCCTTTGTTTTCCATACCTTAAACCTTACAACAAACACAAGTTAGAATACAGAAGCCAACCATCCATTTTCATTGGCTACAACAATAAGAATAAAGGTTTCAAAGTCCTTTTGCCAAGCAACAAAGTTATCATAACCAGGCATGTGCATTTCAATTAGTCTAAATTTCCCTTTCTTGAGAAACAAATGATTAACACAAAGAGCCAAAATCAAGAGCTTTCTCCCACAAATTCTTTTACTCCTCTCAATTCTCCTTGTGATAAACACACAAAACTTCATTCACCTTCTATCATCAATGAACAACCAGAAAACAACCTCACACCTCAGAAAACTCACCACTCCTCTCCTCAACAAAACCATTCTCACCACTCCTTTCCTCAGCAAAACCATTCTTCTTACAGTAGTCCTGCTACTACCTCTTAAAGCCCATCTCAGACCAACTCCATTCCCATTTGAGAGAGTTTTATAGATTTGCCAATACAGGATAATATTCAGTTGTCTACTAACTCTGATTTGAATGTGACTAAGGAGAACATGCCTTCTAAGCATCACATGGTGACCAGATCAAAGCATGCCATATACAAGCCAAAGGCCTTTGTGCAACACAGTGACACACAACCTGAAGAACCAAAGACTTTTAAAAAAGCCATTCTTTGCAAACTATGGTCAAAAGCTATGAATGAAGAGTATAAGGCATTGATGAAAAACAAGACTTGGACCTTTTGTGAGCCTCCTCAACATGAAAACATCATTTGATGCAAATGGGTGTATATGGTTAAGAGGAAGGCAGATGGCATAGTGGCTAGGCATAAACCCAGAATGGTTGCCAAGGGATTCACACAACAGGCAGGTTTTGATTACACCGAAACCTACAATCCAGTGGTAAAACCAGTGACCATAAGAACAGTCCTATCCATTGCTCTCTCAAAATCCTGGAAACTGAGACAGTTAGATTTTGACAATGCTTTTCTAAATGGAGAATTGGACACAGACTTATATATGGATCAACCCACTGGTTTTGAGAAAACAAGCACATATGGCAAACCTCTAGTGTGCAAGCTCCATAAGTCCATTTATGGACTTAAACAAGCTTCCAGAGCTTGGTCTTCAAAACTGACAAACATTCTCAAGAGTTTTGGTTTCAGTGTTTCAAAGGTTGATCCTTCATTGTTCCACAGACATACCAGAAGTGATTCTACTCTTATCCTCACCTATGTGGATGACATGATAATCACAAGCAGCAATGAAACATACAACAGCTCATCAATGACTTGTCAAAAATTTTTTCACTCAAAGACCTAGGTGAACTGAGATATTTCCTTGGTCTGGAAGTTGTTAACACTGAAGATGGTTGTATCTTATCCCAGAAAAGGTACATTCTTGATATTCTACATAAAGCTGGTATGGATAAATCAAAGCCTCTGAGCACACCCATGGTTAGCTCTCCCATTTCAAAATTTGAAGGCCAACCTCGGGAAAATGGTTATATGTTCAAAAGTCTGATTGGAGCCTTGCAATATGCTAGCATTACCAGGTCAGACATTGCTTTTAACATCAACAAGCTAAGATAATTCATGCAGCATCCCATGACCAGTCATATGAAAGCACTTAAGAGAGTGTTGAGATATTTGGCAGGAACACTGGATCATGGTTTTGCAATTTTTCAAGCATTCTTCTTCAAAGATTTCAGCTTTTGCAGATGCAGATTGGGCCTCTGACATCGATGATAGAAAATCAACCTCTGGCGTATGTGTTTTCCTAGGAAAGAACCTGATTTCATGGAGTTCAAAGAAACAACGCCTTGTTTCTAGATCCAGTACTGAATCAGAATTGAGAAGTCTTGCTTCAGCCACTTGTGAGATCATCTGGCTCCAATCCTTACTTAAAGAACTTCTTTTTCATTCACCTACTCCTTCTACCATTTGGGTGGATAACCATGGTGCCATCTCTCTTGCCTCTAATCCTGTTCATCATTCCAGAACTAAACATGTGGAGATAGACATGCACTTCAGTAGAGAAAAAGTCAATCACAAGATTATTTCGGTTCAGCATGTCCCCTCACACTTTCAAGTAGCTGATATTCTTACTAAAGCATTGAGTGGACAATTCTTCAACCGCTTGCGCCATTCACTTAATGTTCATTGCCCGCCGACTTTCGAATTGAGGGGGCATAATGGAGATGTTAACACTGCTGCATGGTGTGGATTGTCATCCACGTCATCACCTGAATGGTCCACCTCAGCAGCCACGTCGGTTGAGCTTCATTCCTCATCAAGATCATGCAGTACAAATGGAGTACGTGCCAACCTAATGCATGAGAGCATGCATGACAGATACTGCCAAACCAGCCCAACGGTTTGCAGTGGAGTGAGGGAGCCTGCAGCTGTCAATTGTATCTAGGAATCTTTTTTGAATTTTGATCCTTATCCTTTTTCTATTAGGTGTCTTAGTTCTAGAGAGTTCTCTCATTTTGTTATATAAGATTGAGAATGTAATCACAGTTGATTATCAAGGAAAATATACAAACCATATTTTGAGTTTCAATTCTTGTCTTCACTTACCTCATGAAGCAACCAAAAGTCTTTCATAATGTAATCATGTAGAGGACAACCTGGCGCATCATGCAGAAATCATTTGATGAGTAATGCAATCACGTTACACCTAAACGTTCATCCTAGAGAGAACTTACACCTAAGATGTTGTCTTTTTTTGCTAAACTTCTATTTTGTCCAAAGATTTCTTGTCTTCACTTACCTCATGAAGCAACCAAAAGTCTTTCATAATGTAATCATTTAGAGGACAACCTGGCGCATCATGCATAAATCATTTGATGAGTAATGCAATCACGTTACACCTAAACGTTCATCCTAGAGAGAACTTACACCTAAGATTTTTTCTTCTTTTGCTAAACTTCTATTTTGTCCAAAGATTATAATCTTCTCATCCTCTACTTGACTTTAATTCGTTGCTGCAGAACTACATAACGAAACACTTTGGTCATACACATCTCTTAAATAATTTATTTTGTTTCCTAACCAATTGATCATCCATCTTGAAAAAAAATAAAAAATAAAATTGTTGAGACCTCAGTTTATAAAAAGTTTAATTCAAGTGAATGCCAATTCATTAAAATTTTAAAACTCTAAGACTTTCTTGTTTGACGTTGTTTTGTTATCCAAGGCCCTCATGTTGTTGCACCTTTCTATTGCTTTTAGGTATTGACTTTGTTTCCAAAGCTATCGCCATTCTTCAGCTCATGATATTTGAGTTCTGGATACGTAAATCTTCCAAGCGTTCTCTTATTGTATAATATTTCGATCCTTCATCATCAATGGAAGTTATATCCTAATTGTGTTGTGTTTCTCAGTACCCTAACCTTTATAATGTCCTCAATTGCGCATTTGCGCTCAGAATCATTTGACATTTTTTCATTCATTACTAACCCTTTTATAAGCTAAAGTCATCTATATATCCATTTTTATTGTAATGGACATGATCTTGTCACCTTTATTTATTTCTTGATCAAGGCCTTGAGCCATAATTATCATGTCAGTTTTGAATGATTTTATTTTTTCAATTGACTTCATTCTACTCATTTTATCGTTCCACTTTCAACCCTGTTTATATCAAATAATTCTTTTTTTAAAGAGAGTTATCATTCCTTCCTTCATTCTTCGAATGCACATTTCGTCCAATTCATCTCCTAATATTTCAAGAAAACTTTGATATTCAATTCCATGTCACATCAAATGCTCCAGAAAGCAACGCACACCAAAGATGAGAAGCGGGAATGAAAGAGAAAATATTCTCTTAATATGAATTTGGGGACCAAATTCTTTTAAGGTGGGGAGAATGTAGAACCCCACCAATTTACAAATATTTTATTAGTTATAGGCGAGTAGATTTACTAAGATTTTATGAAATTTTGAATTTATGATGAAATACATCGTATGTTGAGATCTGATATGTCATAATTATGTGATACTAATTTACTTTTATCTCTCATTTTTCTGAATAAATATTTTTTGATTATTTTATATTATTTGATCTATAATATACTATAATCTTATTAAAGAGTTGGTTGAATTGTATTCTAGAAAATTGAATATGTTGTGTATTATATTGTGGAATATTTTATTTAAATCTAGTGTATTTTTATTAACCATTGAAATTAATAAATCTAAAATATCCATAATAGGTTATAGATATTTTACACATTTTACTAAATATATTACCTAATATGAAGAAATAAATTATACTTGAGAATTAAGTTTGTTGACAAGAAAGAATTTTTGTGTATTCATTTTAGCTCAATTTTATTGGGTAACCAACCAAACAAAACCATTGTTTCTTCCAACCACCGATGTTTGAAAAAATCTTGAAAATCATGTGTTAAAACAACCTTGAAATATGTGTTTTCTGTGAACACGCAATATTCATATCAGACGCAATTTTACTTTTACTTTGCTATTACTCCACTCAACCTCAAATTATTGATACATTTGGCACACAAATAGTAGTACACATTAGGAGGCGTAGTAGTACACACATTCTTCGTATTACACGTCCTTCTTCTTACTCTTATATACACACATTTCTCACGTCACCATACTTCTCAGAAACATTCTGTTTGTCTACCCAGTATTTCTCATACTATTTTGTTGTCTATGCGGCTCAAAGCACGATACACACAATTCAATCCTAAATCAATTCTTCAGAAAGCATCACCCAACAAAAATTCCAATTTGTTCCATCAATCCTAATCTGTTCAATCAAATCGTGAGGAGCATCACTCAATAAATCTCAGTCTATGCAATTTATTCTTTAACAGACGTAACTTCAGAATTTTGGAGTCGACAAATATTTGATTCAAGAAGTGGGATAAATCTTGGAACATATTCACGCTTCCAAGACAATAGAGGTGGATAAAAATCTTTTATAAACCCAAAATTATTTTCTGCATCATTGATGCATGCAAGATGAAAATAATTATTTACATGACTACTAATAATATTTTAGTTGTTTGAAAAATAATTAAGGAACATCTATTTGAGAAATTATGTGATACTCCTAAAGAAATAGTTTACATGATATTGTTGATGCATGTCTTAGTGAATATTTAAATTTACCATTGATTGTGATTGTTTGGAACGGTTAGACCGAGTCCTGAATCGAGCAGCGTGACTGCGGTTCTTGGCGAGGCTACCGTTGTGCCTATTCCCACAACCGAGGACGGAGTGTTCCAAAGTGACTGGGTCTTAGAATTGGGGTATTATCACGATTATAATATTCTCCGGGCAGAAGCCCACAACTGAGGAGATGTCAAGCCCAGATCAGTTATAAGGTTGGCTTGGGACTTAGCGGTCCATATTGGAGCTTCGGCTCACTACTGGAGCGACGACTCAAATCATGGAGTTTCGGCTCATACTGAGGCTAACGCCATTGTTGGGAGTCATAAGGAAGAGCCTAGGAACCAAATCAAATCGATTCGTTCCGAAGCTAGACTGTTCGGCTTGTGTTAATATTGATATGTGATTTATACTCAATCCACGGGGATTGAATTTACTGATTTGTGATCATACTGTTACTGGTAAGAGCTTACCTGACTTGATATATATTTAGGGACTACAAAATCATTCAATTCAGAATAATAGCATTTATCATAATGTGATAAACTCAAAACTTATCTAATCATGCATCAATGATTTTATCAAACTCAAGCCACACCTGTCACCCGCTCACTAAGAATTTTCGTCTCACCCCACCTGTTTTTTCTATTTTCAAACCCCCCCAGATGAGGAGCAATCTAAAGACAAGGAGCAAGGAGTTGGCATCCAAGATCGAGTGAGACGAGATCACTCATTGATGTGAGAAGTTATAATAACTAGATTGACTGTTGTTTTTACTCTTAGCTATATCCGCTGTAACCGAGTGTGTTATTTGTATTTCTGCTGACAGTTTTGTAAATATATTATAAAGTAAAAACCATATAATTCAAATTTTGAATTTTTATTCAGACTTAGTTTCTTATTTTAAATATATCAAATTTGATTTTCTTCCCCATTAATCTATTTCTCAATATCAAACGTCGTTTCGCGTTTGACGTCGCGCCCTCGTCCAACTCGGTGTGGGGGCGTGACAGAGTGGTATCAGAGCTCAGCTTGTAAGAAGGACACTTACACTGAGCTATTCCAGGATAGGATCTTTCAGACCCGATGAGATTGTCTCTGCTCAGCCAATCTATTATATATTTTAATCATTATTATTATTATTTTGGAGATAAAAATATTTTTTTTCTTTACTTTCTTGAACTAATATTGGTTCTTTGGATATAGTTATGACCTATAAAGTTTGACCTTGATAATTACTATATCCATATTTAGAAATTTTGTATTTATTCATTTATTATAGACCGTTAATACTATATACTTCTAATGTTTTTTGTCTTGTTAGCAATTTAATGCTATAACGACTAACTTCATTAGTATGGGACAACATGGCACATGAGGCAAAGTTTTTAATCAAATAAGATGGGGAATTACCTGAGACAAGTATATTCCATCATAAGGGATAACCATCAATGCTCATAGAATTCAACTTAGCAAAAATCATACATAGACAACGTGATTGCTAATGTAATGGAGATGTCAACACTGCTGCATGGTGTAGATTGTCATCCACGTCACCTGAACGATCCACCTCAGCAGCCACGTCGGTTGAGCTTCCTTCCTCATCACGACCATGCAGTACAAATGGAGCACGTGCCAACCTAATGCAGGAGAGCATGCATGATAGATACTGCCAAACCAGCCCAATGGTTTGCAATGGGGAGAGGGAGCCTGCAACTATCAATTGTACCTAGGAATCTATTTTGAATTTGATCCTTATCCTTTTCCTATTAGGTGTCTAAGTTCCAGAGAATTCTCTCATTTTGTTATATAAGACTGAGAATGTAATCACAGTTGATTATCAAGGAAAATATACAAAGCATATTTTGAGTTTCAATTCTTGTCTTCACTTACCACATGAAGCAACCAAAAGTCTTTCATGGTATCAGAGCACCGGGTTAGCCTGGTTGCTCTGAAACCTCGTTCGCTTCTTTCTCACCATGTCTACCACTTCAAACCCTGCTTCATTCACCTCAGACCAGACCCAACTCATCTTTCCCCAAAGCTAATTTATCACTACCAAACTCAATGAGAACAATTATTTGATATGGTAGCAACAAGTTCTTGCTGCAATCAGAGGTTATGGATTGCAACCCTACATTTCTTAATCCCAAAAAAATCCCATATGAGTTCCTTCAGTCAAATTCAGATGAAGAACCTACTGCAAACCCTGAGTCCCTGTTTTGGATGAGACAAGATCAAATCCTTGCCTATTGGATCCTCTCCTCACTATCTGAGCCTTTGCTTGTCACCACTGTTGGTTTAACCACAGCCAGAGAGAGCTGGGAAAGCCTTGAGATAGGTTTTTCAAGACAACCAAAAGCAAGAATCCTGCAGCCCAAATTAAAACTGTAAACCCTCAAAAAGGGAAACTTGAGTATGAGGGATTTCTTGAATCAAGTCAAAACTTGCTGTGATACTCTTGCTGCTGTGGGCCAAAGAGTCACTGATGAGGAGCAAGTGATGCATATATTGGCTGGAATGGGGCAAGAATATAACCAAGTCATGGTGACAATCATGTCCAAAGGAGAAACACTCATTCTGAAAGACGTTCACTCTTTACTATTGAGTTTTGAAAGTAGACTTGATGCCTACAATGTTGAAGGCAGGCAGTTCAGTCTTGATGGGACTACACCAATCATCAACTTTGCTGGTCAATCCTCTTACATAGGAAGAGAAAATCGAGGCAGAAGTCCCAACTCAACAAGAGGAAGAGGTTTTAACAGCTCAAGAGGCAGAGGAGGCAGAAATGGAGGAAGATGACTAAGATGTCAAGTATGCTTTTATACTGGGCATACAGCTGATAGATATTGGCACAGGTTTGACATGAATTTTGTGCCAAACAATGTGAACAGCAACAACAACACCAAGCAAGGAAATCAACAGCAAAGGAACCAGCCTTTCTCTCCCACTGTTCACTCAACTAATCTCATGATGAATAACTCCAATTCAAGCAGCAATGGTGATGAAAGAAGTCAAGTGGACTTGTGGTATCCAGACTCAGGAGCAAGCAACCATGTGACTTATGACTTGTAGAACCTCAACACTGCCTCAGAGTATCAAGGGTCTGAAAAGGTTCAAGTTGGTAATGGTAAGAAACTGTCTATTTCCCATATTGGCAATTCTATTTTAAGCTAAAAAAATCATGATTCTACTCCTTCCTCTGTTCTGAGAAACCTTCTTCATGTGCCTAACATCAATAAAAACCTTATAAGTGTTTCACAATTTGCTCTTGACAATCATGTTTACTTTGAATTTCATCCAAACTTCTGTCTTGAGAAGGATCAAGCAACAAATCAGATTTTGATAGAAGGAAAGGTTAATAAGGGTCTTTATAACTTCAACTTTTCCAGCTCCAATGAAGATTCCAGTTCAGTTTATCCAACATCATCTCTTAGCCACATTTCCATCAATTCCACTGAAAGGGACAAGCAAGACATTTCTGTTTGGCATTCCAGGCTTGGGCATCCTTCACTAGAAATTGTTAAGAAATCCTTAAGTAGTTGTAATATTCCCTTTTCAGTTAATGAAAATAAAGAGTTTTGTCAATCTTGTTTGCAAGGAAAATCTCACAAGTTGCCCTTTAATGATTCTGTTTCAAATAATTATGAATTGCTTGAGCTCATTTACACACTCTTGGCTCTACCTTCTTAAAGAAAAATCTGATACTCTTGCTGCTTTCTGTCATTTTAAAAAACTTGTTGAGACTCAATATGAAAGGAAAATTAAAATGGTCCAAAGTGACTGTGGTACTGAATTTAAAGCCTTAACCCCTTTATTCTCTGAAAATGGGAATCACCATAGAATGTCTTGCACATACACACCTGAGCATAATGGCCTAGCGGAAAGAAAGCATAGGCATATAGTTGAAACTGGGTTATCACTTCTTTCTCAAAGTAATCTCCCTTCAAAATTCTAGGATCATGGCTTCACAACTACTTGCTACCTTATAAACTGCTTACCTTCAAAAGTTCTCAACTATAAATCCCCAATTGAACTGTTGACTGATAAGAAACCAAACTATTCTAACCTTAAGGTTTTTGTCTGCCTTTGTTTTCCATACCTTAAACCTTACAACAAACACAAGTTAGAATACAAAAGCCAACCATACATTTTCATTGGCTGCAGCAATCAGCATAAAGGTTTCAAAGTCGTTTTGCCAAGCAACAAAGTTATCATAACCAGGCATGTGCATTTCAATTACTCTAAATTTCACTTTCTTGAGAAACCAATGACTAACATAAAGAGCCAAAATCAAGAGCACGACACACTCAATCCTAAATCAATTCTTCAGAAAGCATCACCCAACAAAAATTCCAATTTGTTTCATCAATCCTAATCTGTTCATTCAATTCGTGAGGAGCATCACTCAATTAATCTCAGTCTATGCAATTTATTCTTTAACAGACGTAACTTGGGAATTTTGGAGTTGACAAATATTTGATTCAAGAAGTGGGATAAATCTTGGATCATATTCACGCTTCCAAGACAATAGAGGTGGATAAAAATCTTTTATAAACCTAAAATTATTTTCTACATCATTGATGCATGCAAGATGAAAATAATTATTTACATGACTACTAATAATATTTTAGTTGTATGAAAAATAATTGAGGAACATCTATTTGAGAAATTATGTGATACTCCTAAAGAAATAGTTTACATGATATTGTTGATGCATGTCACAGTGAATATTTAAATTTATCATTGATTGTGATTGTTTGGGATGATTAGACCGAGTCTTGAATCGAGCAGCGTGGCTGCAGTTCTTGGCGAGGCTACCGTTGTGCCTATTCCCACAACCGAGGACGGAGTGTTCCAAAGTGACTGGGTCTTAGAATTGGGGTATAATCGCGATTATTATATTCTCCGGGCAGAAGCCCACAGCTGAGGAGATGTCGAGCCCAGATCAGTTATAAGGTTGGCTTGGGACTTAGCGGTCCATATTGGAGCTTCGGCTCACTACTGGAGCGACGGCTCAAATCTATGAGTTTCGACTCATACTGAGGCTAACGCCATTGTTGGGAGTCATAAGGAAGAGCCTAGGAACCAAATCAAATCGATTCGTTCCGCAGCTAGACTGTTCTGCTTGTGTTAATATTGATATGTGATTTATACTCAATTCACGAGGATTGAATTTACTGATTCGTGATCATACTGTTACTGGTGAGAGCTTACATGACTTGATATATATTTAGGGACTACAAAATAATTCAATTCAAAATAATAGCATTTATCATAATGTGATAAACTCAAAACTTCTTTAATCATGCATCAATGATTTATCCTGCTTGTGTTAATATTGATATGTTATTTATACTCAATTCACGGGGATTGAATTTACTGATTCGTGATCATACTGTTACTGGTGAGAGCTTACCTGACTTGATATATATTTAGGGACTACAAAATAATTCAATTCAAAATAATAGCATTTATCATAATGTGATAAACTCAAAACTTCTTTAATCATGCATCAATGATTTTATCAAACTCAAGCCACACCTGTCATCCGCTCACTGAGAATTTTTGTTTCACCCCACCTATTTTTTCTATATTCAAATNCCCCCCCCCCCCCCAGATGAGGAGCAATCTAAAGACAAGGAGCAAGGAGCTGACATCCAAGATCGAGTGAGACGAGATCACTCGTTGAAGTGAGAAGTTATGATAACTAGAGTGATTATTGTTTTTAATCTTAGCTATATCTGCTGTAACCGAGTGTTTTATTTGTATTTCCGCTGCCAGTTTTGTAAGTATATTAAAAAGTAAAAACCATATGATTCAAATTTTGAATTTTTGTTTAGACTTAGTTTTTTATTTTTATATCTAGTTTTATTTTCTTCCCCATTAATCTATTTCTCGATATCAATCGTCTTTTCGTGTTTGGCGTCACGCCCTCGTCCGACTCGGTGTGGGGGCATGACACTCTCTTGCTTAACGTCGAGAAGATCGCGACATCAAGGGCCTGCAGATCAGGTACAATCTTCACCATCGCGGAGTCAACGCCCCCAATACCCTTTACCAACTCGGTGCCTGCAGGAGGTGGTTCCGCGTTCTCTTCGGCCGCAATTGTCGCGGGCCTCTCCGTATATTCGACGACCTCCTTCTTGATTTGAGCCGGAGTCATAAGATCAAAGTGTTGCTCAACGGTAATGTCGGCCAAAGTGGATATGAACACGTCGGCGAACTCTTCTCTTTTCTCCTTCTCCCCTTCAAGGACCATATTAACATAGGCTCTCCAAAGAGCGACCCGCCTGTCCTCGCCCAAAGGAGGAAGTCCGCGGGCAACCACATCTGCATCGGTGTT
The DNA here is from genome assembly GCA_008636005.1 of Striga asiatica. Lineage (NCBI taxonomy): Eukaryota > Viridiplantae > Streptophyta > Magnoliopsida > Lamiales > Orobanchaceae > Striga > Striga asiatica. The sequence goes on along the minus strand of BKCP01006038.1, from coordinate 87,743 downwards.
GTCCAGAATTAGATCGCAACAGCGCCGCTCGTCATCGTCGGCAGGGACGTGAATCTCCTCGATCTCGGGGTCGAATCCAAGTCTTTCAATTTTCTGAAGTAGAATAGCCCTTAGATCCCCGACACCGTATAGCCCAGACTGGAACCGGTCAATCATTCAACAGAGATTCAAGCAAGAGTTCAACTCGATATCCCTCTCCATCTCCTCGGACCCCTTGAACTCCTTGCCGAGTTCTTTTCCGTCCTCCACTTCCTGCGCCCGCATGAGTCCTCCGTACTCAGTCTTTTCCTTCTCCATTTTAGCCAACTCGGCCGCGTGCGCCTCTGCCAGGAGAATCAGCTGAGACTCCTTGTCGACACGATCTTGACGAGTCAACTAGAGCTCCTCTATCTCTTTCAGATATCGGTTCAAATTGTTTCTAACCTCTATCTTGAAATTACCAATCTGCGTCGTAAGCTTGCGCACTTCGTCCTCGAGATGCTTCTTGTCGGCTTTTAGCTCATCGATCTCGGTCTGGGATACAGCTAACTCACCACTCTTCTTCTTCACCTTGGCTTCCAAGTCGGCCTTCTCCGACCTCAAGGACACGATCTAACCGTCGCGCAGCGCCACCTTGTCTTTTCGCTTATCTAATGCGGCAGCATTCAGACGAAACTCGTCCTCCATAGCAGTAAGGCCGACCAAGGCTCTTCCCAAGCAAGCCTTCGCATAACTGAACCTTTAGACGCTCGACAGTCCAGACACCCGCATCTCGGAGAGAGGGTCCCGCGACATCAACGGGACCCTTGCTGCCTGGATCACGTGCGGCGGCTTGTAGAACTTGTTGGGTATCTTTGGTATTGCCAGCAAATGGAATTGGGTGAACCATTCTTCCATCACCCTTTGGGGAGATTGAGGATGAGGACCCTCTCTTCATCGACGGGCAGATAAGACTTGCCTCCGACTTGATGACTGGAGCATCCTTCTCTAAAGATAGTTGGCCGACGTCCTGGCTCATCTTGGAGTGCCGTTCACCCTCCGCATCTGGTTCATCCCCGACCTCCCTCTTCGACTTTCTCTTCTTCTTCCGATTTGAGGATTCCTCCGTGGCCTTTTTGGCCACCTCGATTTCCTCCGAGCTCGACATGACGACGTGGAGGTTGGGGTTGGCTACATCGGTTTCCTTCTCCACTTCGGTAGGAACGGTGGGGGATGTAACCACCAATTCAGTATTCTCCACTGGAGCAGGTGCTGGAACGGGCTCAGCGACCGGAGCAGGTGCAACAACAGTAACTAACGGGCCCGATGTGGCCCCAGCACCGACCCATCTCGGTATCTTTGGCGGAGAATTGACGTCGGTAGTCTTTAGTTTCTCGAACAGATTTAAACCCGAAAAGGCCGAGTAGCGGATAATACACTACAGTAGAAAAAGTGCAGAAGAATCTAACTTAACCACCAAAACAAATGAAAAAAGGAAAGAGAGAATCCACTTAACCGATCTAAAGGAAACACACCGGTTTCAAAGTCGGGGATGGGCCTTTTTGCTGCGAGTCCAACGTCGGCGAGTTTCAAATTCTTCACTAACAAACTCCACTTGCGTTCGGGGACGGTTAGTCGAGCGAGCTCGTCAAGCCTATCCCAGAATTCACAGCCGAGTTTGGGTTCCCTCTTCCTTTTGGCTACAAATACGAAAAGGTCCGACCTGTTAGCGAAGGAAAAACAGCTCGTCCGAAGACTCTAAGTATAAAAGAGGAACTTACGATAGGAAGAAACAACTCAGGTTGAGACCATCATCCCATTGTGCAGTTTGCAATAATGTAATTTTTATGCATTTCCGTAAACCAAACTAAAAAATGTAATATTATTAATGATCTTGCACAAACCAAACTAAAAACTGAAATAATAGGTTTATTTGATCGGCTAACTAAATTAATCTAAATAATTTATAATTTATGCTATGAAAATATATCTACTACTTTAATACTTTTATTTAATATTCTTTATTAGTTTTTTTGTATTTAAGACCCATATATATATATATATATATAAAACAAAATATCATTCTTTTTATACAGTTCTATTGTTGGGTTATTTAAAACAATAAAGCTGACATTGAACTGAGATAACCAAACTTTTAAAAATGAAAAGCAAATAATCGAACCAAAAAATAAAATTCGAACCCAAAACTTTGTTGTTTCGAACTCTATAGTGCAATCTGTTAGTCATTAATGTGCAATCTGTCTATCATTAATGTGCATTCGAATTGCAGATATTTTTTATAAAAATATTTTCAGTGTGTTAATATTTTTATTAATATTTATATAATTTTTTATTATAATGTTTAATGTGAATAATCAAACTGATTTTTTATGCCCAATACTATTTTAATGTTTTATAATATTTTTATTTAATATTTATTTATAATTTTAATATATATGTATAAAGAAAGATATAAAACGTAATCTTTTCTTTATAAATTTATTCTAAATTACAAATTTGACCCTTGACCTAAATTGAAATGTAATCAAACTTCATGAAATTATGAATAGGACCATAAAAATATCTAATTTACATAAGAAAACCCACCCTAAATTAAATGAATTCCCGGCCAAAATCCAAAACCTCTATTTCATCTCCTTTTCCGGCCAAATCCATCTGACCAAGGCCAACAGTCGATTGATTTATTCCCGACCAAGACCCCGCCGGCGAATTCCATGTCCATCAATCCATCCGCCACCTCCGTCAAACATATTCGACACCCCCCAACCCTAAATCAGCCGTTGTTCGGCTCACTCCGTGCGCGGCGGGTCCCTGAGTGGACTGGTGAAGCGACGGCTCGCCGATTTTGTGTCGCACCGGCGAACAAGGGAGACGTACCTGCGACGGCTTGCCGGCGGTCGACGGGGAGGCTATACCTCTGAAGCATGTCACCGTAGTCGATGTTGTTGGTGTAGTATCCGCCGCCATCGATTGAAATGCTGATGAGTGAGCCGCCGGGGGGTCTTTTTTTGTTGCAGTCTGTGCGTGTTTTTTGTGCCGCGTCCGGCGACGGCGCCGGACATGGTCGACGGACGATGTACAATGAACTTGTGTTGCTTCTGGCGACGGCGACATACATGGAGCGACGACCATCGGAACTGGAGCGCCGCTGATGGCCGGTGTGGGGGTGGGGCGGTTAGTGTGTGCAGTGAGTGTGTGTATATGTTGTGTCTGCGTGCCAGAGAGAAATAGTGGGTGATTGCGGGGTGAGGTGGGGTGGCTTGGTGTGGATAGGTGGAGTGGTTGTGTGACTACTGACTAGTGGGTGGGGTTAGATTGTTTGATTGTAGTATAAAAATTACTGTAATACCCTTAATGAAGGTATATCTTTGGTATTTTTATAAGTCGTTGACCATACGATCTAATGGCTACGTTTTATCCTTATTTCTTTCATTGAGCACCATTCTCACCGGAGCGCGACTCTCTCTCTCTCTAACTGTAGAAAAAAAAATTATATATATCTATATATATTATATTTCAATTCATTTCGGTCGGTACATTTGTTATGTTAAAGTGCAATGTCAAATGCACAAAAGTGCAACATATTTTTTATATATTTCTTTATACTTATATATTAAACTAATAATTAATTATTAAATAAAAATATTATAAAATATTAAAATAATATTGGACATATTGTTTTATTCAATATTATAGATTTGACTCATGAACTAAATTGAAATATAATCAAATTTCAAGAAATTATGAATAGGTCCTTAAAAATCATCTATTTTTCATAAGCAAACCCCATCCCCAAAATTAGCATGATTTTCGGCCAAAACCACGGGCCACCATTTCATCTCGTCGCTGGTTAACAGTGAGCTTATTTTTTCCCGACCAAGACCCCGTCGGAAATATCATGTCCATCACTCCATCCGCCACCCTCCGCCAAACATATTCATCACCCCTCCACCAAAAAACAGCAGCTGTTCGGCTCACCCCTTCCGCGGCGGCGGAGGCGGCTCCAGCCAGTCGCTCTGGGTGGACTGGTGACTCGACTGCTCGCTGATTTTGGGTCGCGTAGACCAGCAAACATGGAGATGTACCTTGGCGGCGCCGGCTTGCGACTGCTGGAGAAGCAGGAACACGTCGCTTTCTTGTCGACGGCCGACGGTGAGGCTGTAAGTACAGAGAGTGTCGCCGTAACTGGCGGCGCTGTTGTGATCTCCGCTGCCATTGATGCGCCAACGCCGGCGAGTGAGCCACTGGTGGGTTGTTATTTTCTTTATGTGTTCTTGTGTGTATTGTATGTAAGAGAGCATGAAGGTGAGAGAGGGGCACACAGGCAGTTGAGATGGAAGGGGTTGGTGCGTGTAGTGTGGGTTTTGGTGGGGCCCATTGTTGGTTAGGTGATTTAGTATGTTGTAATGACTGATTTACCCTTAATGAATATGAAAATAGACATTTTTTCTAACCATTGGATTGTTCGATCTAACAGCCACAATATATTCTTGTTTCTTTCACTAAGCACCTTTCTCACTTGAACTCAACCCTATAAATATACATATATATAGAAGGGATCATATGAGAATGATAGATAATGAAAGAAATAAGAATGATCTCGGACCATTGGATACACCAAATCAATGATCATGATCAAGTCAAATTTTAATAAGTGGCAGTCAAACATGGTGGCATTATTGAAAATAAAATGTAATAACAAGGTCAACTATGTGCATTTTGTTTGTTATGTTTTTTTCGTGCTTTACTGTGTTTTATGTGTCTTAGTTGAGTCGATTTTAGTTTCGGTGTTGTGTCAACCGGTCCATTTTGTCGTGTTTTATGTGTTTTCATTCACGTTATCTGTTTTAGTAGTTTGTCATACTTTCTTGCGTATTTTGGTGTTGATTAGGTCCACATTGTTCGAGTCGGGATGATGAGCTATTTCTGAGACATATTCGAGCCATGTCTTAACCTTATCCGAGCCATCCGGGCTATTTCCATGACAAGACGCGCGCCTGACATTCGCTGCCAATGGCCGCTCGCGCCCAACGAGCCAAGCATCCACAAGCACCCCAGCGCACTCGCAGCCAAAGTCACTTCGCGACCCGCAAGTGCACGTGGGCACTCAGCGCCCCAACCTCAGTACTCGTAGCCAAGCCTATCTAGATACCAGCGAGAAGGCCCAGCAACACACGCGACACTCGCTGCCAAAAGTGACTCGCAACCAGTGAAGCGCGCGAGCGGACAGTCCACACACTCGCAGCGAAGCACATCTGGCTACCCACGAGACGGGCGGCATAAGCGGAAAGGCAGTGTACTCGTCGCGGAACTGAATCCGCGTCCAGTGAAGCGGCGCGCTGTAGTGATCCAATTGTTTTTGTAATATTTTTGGTAATCTAATGTTGAATTTCAGAATGTAAATTGATTGTATTGTAAGGAAGATGAGAATGGGGAAGAGGGATTTAGAGAGAGAAGAGAATCTATTTGCATAACCATATGGTTTTCACCTTCATTTCACCAATAAGTAAATAACATCAAACGGGTCCAAAGCCAACAACCTACTAGAGTACTTATAAGGAAAATATCTAAAATGTAAAACATAAATGCCATTTATACTAATTAACTTAGAAAACTAAGTCTCGAATGATGCCTCCACGTGAGCCGCACGATCAGTCTTCTCCTTACTGAGATCAATGGTCTCCGTCTTGCCACGCGTCGCCTGCTCAGCCTTATCTTCAAAATCAGACACAACTCGATCGACTGTCTGAAATCCATTCTTTTTGTCCTCCCCAATTCCTTGTTCTTCACCATAGCCAAATTGTTCCTCAATTCCTTCTGAATTCATGACATTACCTTCCCCTTTTTCAGATCTTTGTCCACAAGGATCAAATCCTTTGAATTTCTTCCGAATGAACTTCTCATCTTCCCAGGAAGTGATGCCTAGGGTTTTGTCGCCCCGAATCACTAACATCTGTTGCACAAGCTCGCTGCCTCGCCTCAGGCTGCGCCGATTTAGAACTTCAGTTGGGCGTGCAGTGAATTGGCCATCTTCTTCAGGAGTGGGTAGCTTGTCTACAGATAAGTCCTTGTCTCCCTTCTTGTTTTTTAATAAAGAAACATGAAATATTGAATGTACCCTGGATCCTTCAGGTAATTCTAACTTGTATGCAACCTTTCCTATCCTTTCAATGATTTTGTAGGGTCCAAAGAATCGGGAACTAAGCTTGACATTTTTTCTCAATTGCACTAAACTCTGGTGATAAGGCTGCAGCTTGAGGTAAACCATATCCCCCACCTCATCTTCTTTATCAACCCTAGATTTATCAACATAGGATTTCATTCTGTTCTGGGCTGCAAGTAAATTATCTTTGAGTCCTTGCATCTTGAGTTGTCTCTGTATGATGAAATCCTTTGCGTCAAAATTAGGAGAATCAAGATAGGCTTTAAGTGATAGAGATGTAGGTGTGTACCCATACAGGGCTTCAAATGGTGTAGACTTGAGAGCTGTGTGGTAATTGGTGTTATACCAATACTCAGCCAAGGTCAACCACTGAAACCACTTCTTTGGGGAATAATGAACCATGCATCTCAGGTAATTTTCCACACACTGATTCACTCTCTCAGTTTTCCCATCAGTTTGAGGGTGATAAGTGGAAGAAAGACTCAGTGTTACCCCTACCATTTTGAAAAGCTCCTTCCAAAAACAAACTTGTGAACAATTTGTCTCTGTATGTCACTATGCAAACTGGTAGTCCATGAAGTTTGTAAACATGATCCATGAACATCTTGGCCACATCTTGAGTAGTGTAGGGATGTGAAAGAGCTAAAAAATGCCCATACTTAGTCAATCTGTCCACAATAACCAAAATTAAATCCTTGCCCCATGACTTAGGTAATCCCTCAATGAAGTCCATTGAGATGTGTGACCAGGCCTCATCAGGTATTGGGAGTGGTTGCAGTAGTCCTGAGGGTGGTTCATTGGTAGGTTTATTAATTCTGCAAGTGTCACACTCCTGCACAAACTTCACAACATCAGGTTTCATCTTAGGCCAATGGAAAACCCTCTTTAGTTTCATATATGTCCCATGTATACCAGAATGCCCTCCCAAAGAGGAACCATGCATAGCTGAGTTCAGATTAGTCCTCAATTTCTTGTCTTGACCCACACAAAGCCTCCCCTTGTACCTGAGGATCCCATTTTGCCAACTGCAATTTGGCTCAGAGCATGGAGCCAGTATTAATTTTTCTTGCAATCCTTTGATGAGTGCATCTCCCTCATAACTGTCAACAATCTCATTCACCCACTTAGGTACCACAGTTGTTATGGCTGTGCACTCCACTGAATCAGTTTAAACCCTAGAAAGAGCATCAGCTGCTTTGTTCTCCTTCCGTTTTCTGTAGTTAATTTCATAGTCCATCCCCAGTAATTTGATGATCCCTTTTTGCTGCCAAGAGGATGCTACTTTTTGATCCAACAGATACTTAAGGCACTGTTGATTAGTCCTAATGACAAATTTATGCCCTTGTAGGTACTGCTTCCATTTCTGTACTGCAAGTAGAACAGCTAGAAACTCTTTTTCATATATGGATAGGGCTTAATCCTTAGGACACAATGCCTTACTGAGGTAGGCAATGGGTGTACCTTCCTGCATGAGCACTGCACCTATCCCACAACCACTGGCATCAGTCTTTAATATGAAAGGTAAGGAGAAATTAGGTAGGGCCAGAACAGGTGCTATGGTCATGGCTTCCTTTAATTTTATGAAAGCCTTGTCAGCCTTCTCACTCCACTTGAAATTGTTCTTCCTCAGCAATGTGGTCAGAGGTTTGCTGATTTTCCCATAACCTCTTATAAACCTCCTGTAATATCCTACTAAACCCAAGAAACCCCTAAGTTGTTTCACTGTAGTTGGGGTTGGCCAATGTATCATGCTTTCCACCTTATTAGGATCTGTGGCTACCCCTTCTGCAGAAATTATGTGGCCTAAGTATTCAACCTTTGAGTCCCCAAAACTGCACTTGCTCTGTTTAGCATACAAAGCATTTTCCCTTAACACTTGCAAGACTGCCCTCAAATGTAGCAAATGATCTTCCTCAGCCTTACTATAAATTAATATGTCATCAAAGAAAACAAGTGTGAATTTCCTCAAGCTGTCTTTAAAAACTTGATTCATGAGAGATTGAAATGTGGCAGGGGCATTGCAAAGCCCAAATGGCATAACAAGGAACTCATAGTGCCCACTATGAGTCCTAAAGGCTGTTAAGTATCTATGCTCCTCCTTCATCAAAATTTGAAAATACCCTGACCTCAAATCAATTTTTGAAAAGTATCTGGCTCCAAATAATTCATCCATTAACTCCTCAATGACTGGAATAGGATAGTCATGTTTAATGCTTAGAGTGTTCAAGTACCTGTAATCCACATACAGCCTCCAAGTTTGATCCTTCTTCTTCACCAACAATACTGGAGAAGCAAATGGAGGTTTGCTGTTTTGTATGACTCCTGATTTAAGCATTCGTTCACCATTTCTTCAATAACATCCTTTTGGTCATGAGAGACCCTATAGGGAGATTGTTGCTTGGGTTGGCTACCTGTTTTGAGAGACCCTGTACTCCTGTAAGAGCATGTTTAAAGATTCATTCAGTGCAGTTCCTGATGGATTAATTGTGAGCAGGTACATTTCAGCTATCTGACCCTCCTCTCCACAGCTCAGCATACTGTACAAGGAGTGTTTTGAGATCAAGTGACACTCTGCCCGTTGAGTTAAAGCTTGCAGTCTCAGTCTTTGTCCCCCTATGCTGATAGTCACTGTCATGGCATCATAATCAAGTTCTATAGGGGTACATGATCTTAGCCAATCCCCTCCTAGGATTATGTCACTCCCTTCACTTTTGAGTACTCTTAGAGTATAAGACATTTCCCTTCCTTGCATAGACCAGGTCAAATCCTTAACATGCTGACTGCTCACTAGTTTCTGCCCATTTTCCACTTTGACACCCAAAGGCCTTGTAGGTAGCATTTCACACCCAAGAGAGTGTGTTGTGGATTCCTTGATGAAACTTAGTGTGCTACCTGTGTCCACCAGGATGTGTAGCTTTTTGTTCCCCACATAGCCAAGAAATCTCAGTCTTGTGAGACTCCCTTTACCTGCCAATGCATTCAAGGATATTTGTACTTCTTCTATGGCTACTCCCTGGTCTGCTCCTAGTTCATTTTCCACCATCTCTGTTTGCAAGTAAGATAATTCCTCCTCCTCTGTCATAATCATGTAGTTTATCCTGTTCTTGCATCTGTGGCCAGGTACAAACCTCTCATCACAATTGTAACAGAGCCATTTTTCCCTTCTAGCTGTCATTTCTGCTAAGGTAAGCAATTTAGTGTTTACCTTTTGGGTTGTGACAACTGGTGCCTTAGTGTGGTAACTCTGATTTGGTTGAACCCTGTGTGAGTTTGTATGCTGTGGCAGGGTGTATGGTCTTTGGTGCCCTTTGAGTTTCTTTATAATAGCTTCTAGAGTTAAGAGTTGTTTGTGCCCTAGCTCAATAGTTTGCTGAAGAGTACTGGGGTTAAACATGTGTATGAAAGCTTGCAATTCCTCACTTAAGCCACTAATGAAACTGGCTATGAAGTATTCTTCAGAGAACTCACCTTGGCTCATGAGAAGCATGCAAGACCTCAACTCTTCAAATTTCTCAACATACTCCCCAGAAGACCCTGAGTGCCTTAGTTTGTTAAATTCTGCAATGATCCTGACCTCCTTGAGTTCTTCAAACCGTGCTGAAATGATCTCCACAAACTGGGACCATTCCCAGTCCACTTGTTTAGTGCTCACATTATGGAACCACAAAGTAGCCTTTCTCTCTAAGTGCATAGAGGCTAATGTAACCTTCTGAGTTTCTGAAATATTAGGCACTAGTTTAAAGTAACTATTACATTTTAAGAATCCAGGCCCTGGGATTTGACCCATCAAATTTAGGAAAGTCAATTTTAGGAAGAGGCCTATTGAACTGGTAGTTTTGTTGACTTGTTGATTGTTCCCTGGTAAAGGTGCCTTTGATGAATCTGGTGTGGTTGCTCTGTGTAGTTTCATGGTTTGAAGAATTTGCGAGGATCTCCCAGAATGAAGTCTTCCTCATCATTAACTTTTTCTTTGTTTTCGTTTAACAGCTGCAATTGGATGGCTGCCATGGTGTTAGCAAGGTTTCCGAGCTTGCTGTTGACATCAATTTTTTGCTCCTTCAACTCCAGGTTTATCCCTTCCACTACCCCTTTCATTTCAGCACTAATTCCTTCCATTTTTTCATGTAACTTGATTTCGGAAGCCTCTCTTTTTACAGCCTCTATTTGCACAAACTGATCGATCCTTTTTTGTGCCTCTTGCAGCTCTTTTAGCCTAGTTCCATCAGCCATGGCCAAAGAAAGTTGGCTCTGGATACCAAATGTAGTGATCCAATTGTTTTTGTAATATTTTTGGTAATTTAATGTTGAATTTCATAATGTAAATTGATTGTATTGTGAAGAAGATGAGAATGGGGAAGAGGGATTTAGAGAGAGAAAAGAATCTATTTGCATAACCATATGGTTTTCACCTCCATTTCACCAATAAGTAAATAACATCAAACGGGCCCACAGCCAACAACCTACTAGAGTACTTATAAGGAAAATATCTAAAATGAAAAACAGAATTGCCATTTATACTAATTAACTTAGAAAACTAAGTCTCAAATGATGCCTCCATGTGAGCCGCACAATCAGTCTTCTCCTTACTGAGATCAATGGACTCCGTCTAGCCACGCATTGGCTGCTCAGCCTTATCTTCAAAATCAGACACACCTCGATCGACTGTCTGAAATCCATTCATTTTGTCCTCCCCAATTCCTTGTTCTTCACTATAGCCAAATTTTTCCTCAATTCTTTCTGAATTCATGACACGCGCGCCCAGCTAAATACCTAACACTCGCACCGACTTCCCACTCGCGTCTGGCAAAGCGGCACGTGCGCGAGGAAACAGTGCCACACTAGCAGCGAGCCTTCACTCGCGTTCCGCCAAATGCACACCCGCACCATCCCAAGGTCGGCAGTCGTGGCGAAATTATGTTGGCGACCTGCCAACGTGCATTTTCAATGGTTTTTCATGAGCAAACTCATTGTGAACTAGAATTCGAGACCTGCGAGCTGCAAAATTAGTAAATGTGTGTGCACCTAGTGTGTGCTTTTAGATTGCACTATAAATGCATTTTGGTCCTTTGTATTTGGACTATCTAGATTTCATTTGTCACTTTCCCACTTTGGGAATATCTCTTTCCTTTTTAGTTTTCTCTCTATTTTCTCCCTTGGAGCTTTATGTCATTATTTTCCAGTGACTTTCCGGCGACCTCGTCTTTTGTCCAAGTTCCGACCTTTTGAATCCGATTATCATCTAGCATGCAATAGAAGATTGGGTATTTACTTTTAAAGCTCATTACTTCGATTTTTGCCTCGTTTTTACTTATGATGATTATCATGGTGAATGTGAGTGTTTGTTGGATGATGGATGGGAAGTTTGGACTTGATCATTTTTATTGCTTGGTTTAGTAGGGATTAATTGCTTGCCGATCCAGATTAAGGGTTAAGACTCTATTAGCATAATCACTTAAGTTAGAAGGTTAGGGTTAGTGACCTAATGCTTAGAGCTTGCAAATTTCTCTTCGTTGATTTCGTTTAGTTTCGATGGCATAGAGACTCTGGTAGTGTTAATTGGTAAATTCTCTCGTTTGCTTGTTGCTTTCAATTCCTAGTGCAATTAGTGTTAATTCATTACCAATCCAATTGATTAGCATGTTTAGCTTTTATTTTCTCATTTTGTGTGATTTGGACAATTGAGTAGTGAACAGAGCTCCGAACCGTCTTCCTTTGAGAACGACTCGAGTTGGATACTCGATTATCAACAATCCCAAAAAATACTACAAAACACATTTGACCACCAATTAAGGGTAGATTGGTCATTATTTATAATGCCAACTCATCCAATGGGACCCACCTAAAACTTAACCCTATTATACATCTCCCACACACATATAAACACAGTTCACACACTAACTCGCACAACCACACACATACACACACATGCACACATGGCAGAGCCACCACTGTCTGCCGCATCTGACACCCGCCCGCTGCAACTGACCGCTGACCATCGCACAACCTCGCCACTCCCTTCGCCATTGACACCAACCATGTCCTGCCTCAGCCGCCGTCTGCCGCCACCAGTTGAGTAGCCGAGCATCCGCAGCCCGTCACTGGAGATCACTGTGGCATAGAATGCTCCGGAGACCTAGCCTCGTCCTCTACGCCATCGTCGCCGCCAAGCCAAAACAGTCTGCCGATTGCAATATACAACTCGTGTATGTGTGCGTGTGCTTGGGTGATGGTGTCGATAGAGGCAGGACGTCGACGGATGGACGATGGCGGCTGTGGGAGAACGGCGGAGGAGAATAAACGGCGGCTACGATCTGTGAATCGGATTAAATTGCCAATCTGTTTTTCTTTTTGCAATTATTTGTCTTTTTTGGGGGCGAGGGGGGGAGGCTGAGGATGGCGTCAGGTGTCAGCGGCGGAGGGCGGAGGCGTTTGGTGACGAGGGCGGCGACTGAAAATGAGTGACAGGCTGAGGTGTCAGCGGCGGAGGATGTTTTTTAGGGCTGGGGTTGGATTTGGGAAATTAGGTATATTTAGGGGACTTTTTGCAATTTCTAAACTTTTAGTATATGTATATTCATTTGTGGATTGTTATTTATAATTTAATTAGAATTAATTATGCACAATAATACCACATTAGATGCACAATATTTTGTGTAGGTGTGCACTTTAAAAAATGACGTAATGTGTATATCAAATTATTAAAATTTTGATAAATACGTCATGTTTTCGATAATTCAATTGCAAAATATTTTGTATAGTTTTGTGCTTTAAAAGTAAAAAAACCAAAAAATCAAAATGAAATATAAAATTCCGAATTGAAAAATTCAACATAATCGGTTTAATTGGCCGGTTAACATAAATAACCAACATAAATTATTTTATTTATTATAAAAATCATGATTAGTTTTTTTTAATATTATTTATTCTATATTTTATATTATTTGTTGATTAAAAATATTATTATGTCTGTAAATGAATTATAATGTGCAATCTAACAGTTATTAATGCGCAATTCGGCGAACAATACGGTGCACGGTAACGGCCTGTATTGTGCAGGTTGAACCAACTGAAATTTTGACACAAATCAAGTTGAAAATGAATTGTTTATTCGGTTCATTAATCGAATTATCCTAAATAATCAAAATAATCTGAAATTTATATTTAAATTATATTTAATATGTTAATGATTTTATTTATTATTTTTATATTATTTGTGGTTGTAAAAAAGTCAATTCGATCGGTTTCGATCTATAGTGTGAAATCTGATCATGCAGCCCGACATGTCGGTCGGTGAAAGATTTGCGTTAGAGGATACACCGTGATAACCGTTATGGAATATTCGAGAAAATACGATCGTAATTTCCTTGCTGATGTTAATAAGGTGAAAGCTAATTTCTCTATCGGAGTGTATCAGAGCTCAGCATCATGAAGAGCCTTGCTCCCATAATAGATCAAATTCTATTATGAGTTCTCCTCTCGAATGAGGACAACACTAATTGCAATATTTGTCACTCTGAGGTATACATACAACATTTCTCCGGACTTTGGCTTTTGCAGGACCGGTGGTTGAGTCAGGGCATGTTTGTGACTCTCAAGGGCCCATTGGCATTCTGTCGTCGATTCAAATTTCTCCCCCTTTTTGATAGCATTGAAGAATGGCTTACACCAATCCGTTGATTTAGAAATGAATCGGTTTAAAGCTGCTAGTCGACTGGTTAAGCTTTGTACGCCTGTAACAGAGGTCGGAGGTTTTAACTCCAAAATATTTTTGTTTTGATGGGATTAGCTTCTATCCCCCTCTGGCTGACCAGATATCCAAGAATTTACCGGAGCCAACCTCAAAAGTACACTTATTTGGATTTAAGACTATGGGATAATCACGCAAAATCTTAAACATTTCATTGAGACTAGTAACGTGATCGATTGCGTGCAATGATTTAACAAGCATATCATTGACATAAACTTCTACAGTCTCACCAAGCATACTGGCGAACATCTTATTGAAGAATTGCTGAGAAGAAAGAGGTATGTTCCTCATTCTCAGATCCATTGGAGTTTGATTGTACCCCGAGTAGGCGTCTATAAAAGTCACCAATTTAAGGGTAGTGGCGTCGACCATATAATCGATATGCGACAGGGTATAACTGTCCTTGGGACAAGCCTTATTGAGGTCGAAGAAGTCTATGCATAGGCGCCATGACCCGTTGCTTTTCTTCACAAGAACTGATTCGATACCCAGGTTAGATAACGGGCCTATCAGATAAGTTGATTATCGATCAATTTGATGACCTCTCCCTCCAATGTTTGTTTCCTATCAGGTCCGAGCTTTCTTCGCTTTTGTACGACCGACTTCACATTCTTATCCATATTTAACTTGTGGCTTTCTACCTTTGGATCGATACCAATCATTTCTTCATCGGCCCATGAGAATACGTCTGCATTTTCTCTAAGAAATTTAATTAACTTGGCTCGGGTCCCTCATATCTCGGTCAATGCGCAACTATTTTTGGCAGATCGGCTCATCCACATAAATGATTTCAATTTTTCGTATGGCTCGGCCCGCTCATTGCTTTTATTCGCATACTGATCCTGCGGGTCAAGCTTTTCATCTTTTTTCATGGGCTCCTTTCCTGGTCGTCTTCCCCGATCGACAGTTAAATCATCCACTAGATCGTTAGAAATAGACACCTTGAACCGGCCCTTCTGTATTTCATTTGCCCATTTGTTAGGATTGCAATAACTCAAAGGGCTATGGATCGCCCTCATCGACGTCCATCTCGGCGTTTAATAAATGAGAATCCTCCTAATTGTCTGTCTTGTCGACCATGTGAATTTCCGTTCTTGGAATGGCCAGTATACATTCCCGAGCTTCCCGTTAAACCCCATAATGTACACTGGGACCTTCAGAGGTCAAAAACTTGAGGGCATAATGAAAAACGGAGACATCAACTCGAATTTTATAAAGAGCAGTTCTTTCCAAAACGGCGTAATATTCATTATGATGATCGACGATTTGAAGGTTTCTAGAATCAGCTTTTCTCTTCCGTCCTCAGCAAAACGATGATCGATGTGAAGGAGCGCACCATCCTCCTTAGACGGCCGTTCATGGCGACCACGAACACGATGATCGATGTTAAGAGTGGGGCGCTGAACATGACGGTGTTAGGAGACACCATCTCTATTTCAGTCCGGGAGACTCGGCCAGAGCCGCCGACCAATTTTTTGGAGTGTGCAACCATTAGGGCGATAGAGCAGCTTACTGAGGATGCACGTATGCGAGTATACACGATGTGTGTTAGTGTTATATACTGAAAGCTTGGTTTGCATGTTATTACACATTTGCCCTTTATGAATGGAATCGTGTTAGATTAAACAAGTTCTACGTTCTGTTGTTCAGCAATTAGATATGGTGGGTCGTCATCGGGCGAACCGAAGATCACTCTATCAGTCACTTGTGAATAAGAATAGTTGTTCACAACCTAGATGGACATGAACACCCCATCCGAACGGTTGTAGTGACAACTGTACAATTTGTCTTGACTGATTAGTTGCACTAATACATTTATGTATTGAACAGGATCCCAGAGAGGAGAAGTTCATTTTATACTGATCGTCGTAAATGAACTAGGTCTCGGTTAGTTATTGCGTTCTCTTAACCCATAAGATATTAAACAGGCAGATATATATAGTATATATTACTCTGATTCACTTGGGTGAGGTTCAGTTCACTGGATCAATATTCCTACTTTTTTGGATAATATTATTATATATAAGATGTGCTGTTAGGATATTTACGGTCACCATGTGCGTTAGTTTGATGATGTCCCCGGAGTGAGTTCATGAAGGATTGTTATGCTAAACCCTGCAGGTGGATTAAGTTCCGGCATAATAAGAATGTGATGAACATCGCTAGCTTCGGTGAAATAATAATAAATTAATTAATTCTTGATTGTCAGTAATCAAATTAATTAATGGACATTATATCTTAAATGTGGGGAGGTAAATCGAGTAATTATTATTGGAGTCTCAAATGTAATTTGGGCTAGAAAAAGGGAGTGCAATAATATAATGTTGGTGGCCCATTAATATTATTTAATTAATTACAGGAGTGGACTTGGTCCATAGTTAGTCTAATTAATTAAGGAGCCCTTTTTCTGATCTCCTAAGGGTCCCTACTGTAGCTCTATATATACATCATTAAGCTCATGAGAAGAGAACGGAATTGCTAGAACTCGTGTGAAACGCACGTCCCTCTCTCTCTCTAGATCTCATTCGAGCTTTATCTTCTTCTTGTTGCTCCACTGGTACAAGTTGAAGAAGGGTGTATTGAGTAATACAGTAGAAGATCTGTAGGTAAACTGAGACAAAATATATTTTATTCTACAGAACTAACCGGAGGTCCGATTGAGATGCACAGCATACACAGGCGACCGTCTCAACGAGAGCTTTCCATCGCCGACGAGATCGCCGCTATCAGACACTGCATGCGCCGCCGGAAGCTCCCAGGATGCAAGTTTTGTTTTGATATGTTTGCATCCGTTTGATCCGATTTGATATGATCTTGTTCGTGCAACCCAAGACGTGATTTGCGGTCAATCAATTGCGGTAAACCGTTCGTGGTCAACCAGATCTACATAAATTTTAAGCCGTAAGTTCTCTACGTCAAACCTTTAGATCCGCTGCGCACAGGTTTACGTTTGCTATTGAATTCGTGACTTGTACATAACGAGATCCTCACAAATCCCAACAAGTGGTATCAGAGTACTTGGTTAATTCGTTTTGTACAAAGTTCAAATTTTTACAGCTTTATTTGACAAGATATGTTCAAACGCAGTCATATATTGGATTATATTTGCATAACTCGGTTTTGCAGGAAAATAGTTAATCCATTATTATGGCCGATTATGTGTTTGATGAATGTTTTTGAATGTGATGTATGGTTTTAAATTTGTTTTTAAAGCCTCGAACATGTCGAAGAATTTATGGAGGAATGTTTGTAATTATTATTCGCCCGGGGGTTGACCGGATAGATTTAATTATTTGTTTAGAAAACATGTACATCCATTCATTGGATCTAGGATCGAATTATGTAATTTTGTAAATTATATTTTTCGTTGTGATCGTATGTTGATGATCGGGAGATCACAAGAGATCAACGAGCCTCGAAGAAATAAAAAAAAAAAAAACTTTTCCGACCACCGGCGTCGGCTCGGTGGTGGCGGACGGCTGCTGCTGGGTGGAGAGGTTTTTACTTCATGTCCAAGCAGTACAAGATCAACCAGGATTCTACTTCTTAAAGGAGTTACAGCTGAACAGGGAAAAGAACTGTCACAATTTCTTTGTTTAAGGAGACTCAATATTTAGTGGCCATAATAGTTGATTTATTTATTTATTTAAATTTATTATGTCATTAAATTATTATATATGCATTTTAATTAATTATGTTCTTGAATGGGATTAATTTAGTATTGCAAGATTAATTATGCATGTTAATTAATTATGTAATGCATATGATTAATTTGGAATTGTGTCAATAAATTATGCATGTAATTAGTTATTGCACTGGCATGGATTAATTTAGAATTGCATAAATTATTGAACATGTTAATTAATTATTGCATTGACATAGATTAATTTAGAATTGAATGAATCAATATGCATGTTAATTAATTATTGCTTTAACATAGATTAATTTGGAATTGCATAAATAGTTAAAAATTCTGATTAAATTATACTAAGTTTGAGAAGGAATTTTAAATTAAAGTTAATTGTAAAGTTCCTAAGGCCTCTATTTCTAATTTGTCGGTGAATCAATTAATTGCGGTTATGGGCTCCCCGTCGGGTGACATTGCTAAAATTAACTGTAGGAAATTACCAGGACAAATTTCTAAAAGTAGACGGTTAGAGGAAATCTTATGAGAGCGTACGGGCTTCCCCTCGGATGACCTATAATCAAATTTGACGACCTTAGGACAGAGAAATGAGATTCACTTAGGGGTCCCTGAATTCTATTGCATGGCCATTCTATTTTAACTCAAAAAATCATGATTCTGCTCCTTCCTTTGTTTTGAGAAACCTTCTTCATGTGCCTAACATCACTAAAAACCTTATAAGTGTTTCACAATTTGCTCTTGACAATCATGTTTACTTTGAATTTCATCCAAACATCTGCCTTGTGAAGGATCAAGCAACAAATCAAATTTTGCTAGAAGGGAAGGTTAATGAGGGTCTTTATAACTTCAGTTTTTCCAGCTCCAATGAAGATTCTAGTTCAGTTTATCCAACATCATCTCTTAGCCACATTTCCATCAATTCCACTGAAAGGGACAAGCAAGACATTTCTGTTTGGCATTCCAGGCTTGGGCATCCTTCACTAGAAATAGTTAAGAAATCCTTAAGTAGTTGTAATATTCCCTTTTCAGTTAATGAAAATAAAGAGCTTTGTCAATCTTGTTTGCAAGGAAAATCTCACAAGTTGCCCTTTAATGATTCTGTTTCAAATAATTATGAATTGCTTGAGCTCATTCACACAGACTTATGGGGACCAGCCCCAGTGAAGTCTAGTAATGGTTACTCTTATTATGTGAATTTCATTGATCACAAGTCAAGACACTCTTGGCTCTACCTTCTTAAAGCAAAATCTGATACTCTTGCTGCTTTCTGTCATTGTAAAAAACTTGTTGAGACTCAATATGACAGGAAAATTAAAATGGTCCAAAGTGACTGTGGTACTGAATTTAAAGCCTTAACTCCTTTATTCTCTGAAAATGGGAATCACCATAGAATGTATTGCACATACACACCTGAGCAAAACGACCTAGCGGAAAGAAAGCATAGGCATATAGTTGAAGCTGGGTTGTCACTTCTTTCTCAAAGTAATCTCCCTTCAAAGTTCTAGTATCATGCCTTCACAACTACTTGCTACCTTATAAACTGCTTACCTCATAAACAAATGACTAACACAAAGAGCCAAAATCAAGAGCACGACACACACAATTCAATCCTAAATCAATTCTTCAGAAAGCATCACCCAAAAAAATTCCAATTTGTTCCATCAATCCTAATCTGTTCAATCAATTCGTGAGGAGCATCACTCAATTAATCTCAGACTATGAAATTTATTCTTTAACAGACGTAACTTGGGAATTTTGGAGTCGACAAATATTTGATTCAATAAATCTTGGAACATATTCACGCTTCCAAGACAATAGAGGTGGATAAAAATCTTTTATAAACCCAAAATTATTTTCTACATCATTGATGCATGCAAGATGAAAATAATTATTTATACGACTACTAATAATATTTTAGTTGTTTGAAAAATAATTGAGGAACATCTATTTGAGAAATTATGTGCTACTCCTAAAGAAATAGTTTACATGATATTGTCGATGCATGTCTTAGTGAATATTTAAATTTATCATTGATTGTGATTGTTTCGGACGGTTAAACCGAGTCTTGAATCGAGCTGCGTGGCCGCGGTTCTTGGCGAGGCTACCGTTGTGCCTATTCCCACAACCGAGGACGGAGTGTTCCAAAGTGACTGGGTCTTAGAATTGGGGTATAATCGCTATTATTATATTCTCCGGGCAGAAGCCTACAGCTGAGGAGATGTCGAGCCCAGATCAGTTATAAGGTTGGCTTGGGACTTAGCGGTCCATATTGGAGCTTCGGCTCACTACTGGAGCGACGGCTCAAATCTTGGAGTTTCGGCTCATACTGAGGCTAACACCATTGTTGAGAGTCATAAGGAAGAGCCTAGGAACCAAATCAAATCGATTCGTTCCGAAGCTAGACTGTTCTGCTTGTGTTAATATTGATATGTGATTTATACTCAATCCACGGGGACTGAATTTACTGATTCGTGATCATACTGTCACTGGTGAGAGCTTACCTGACTTGATATATATTTAGGGACTACAAAATAATTCAATTCAAAATAATAGCATTTATCATAATGTGATAAACTCAAAACTTCTTTAATCATGCATCCATGATTTTATCAAACTCAAGCCACACCTGTCACCCGCTCACTGAGAATTTTCGTCTCACCCCACCTGTTTTTTCTATTTTCAAACCCCCCCAGATGAGGAGCAATCTAAAGACAAGGAGCAAGGAGCTGGCATCCAAGATCGAGTGAGACGAGATCACTCATTGATGTGAGAAGTTATAATAACTAGAGTGACTGTTGTTTTTACTCTTAGCTATATCCGCTGTAACCGAGTGTGTTATTTGTATTTCCGCTGCCAGTTTTGTAAATATATTAAAAAGTAAAAACCATATGATTCAAATTTTGAATTTTTGTTCAGACTTAGTTTCTTATTTTAAATATATCAAGTTTTATTTTCTTCCCCATTAATCTATTTCTCAATATCAATCGTCGTTTCGCGTTTGACGTCGCGCCCTCGTCCAACCCGGTGTGGGGGCGTGACAGAGTGGTATCAGAGCTCAGCTTGTAAGAAGGACACTAACACTGAGCTATTCCAGGATAGGATCCTTCGGACCCGATGAGATTGTCTCAGCTCAGCCAATCTATTATATATTTTAATCATTATTATTATTATTTTGGAGATAAAAGTATGTTTTTTTCTTTACTTTCTTGAACTAATATTGTTTCTTTGGATATAGTTATGACCTATAAAGTTTGACCTTGATACTTACTATATCCATATTTAGAAATTTTGTATTTATTCATTTATTATAGACCGTTAATACTATATACTTCTAATGTTTTTTATCTTGTTAGCAATTTAATGCTATAACTACTAACTTCATTAGTATGGGACAACATGGCACATGAGGCAATGTTTTTAATCAAATAAGATGGTGAATTACCTGAGACAAGTATATTCCATCGTAATGGATAACCATCAATGCTCGTAGAATTCAACTTAGAAAAAATCATACAGAGACAACTTGGTAGCTAATGTAATGGAGATGTCAACACTTTTGCATGGTGTAGATTGTCATCCACGTCACCTGAACGGTCCACCTCAGCAGCCACGTCGGTTGAGCTACCTTCCTCATCATGACCATGCAGTACAATGCATGAGAGCATGCATGACAGATACTGCCAAACCAGGCTAATGGTTTGCAGTGGAGAGAGGGAGCCTGTAGCTGTCAATTATACCTAGGAATCTATTTTGAATTTTGATCCTTATCCTTTTCCTATTATGTGTCTAAGTTCTAGAGAGTTCTCTCATTTTTTTATATAAGACTGA
Source organism: Striga asiatica (assembly GCA_008636005.1). Lineage (NCBI taxonomy): Eukaryota > Viridiplantae > Streptophyta > Magnoliopsida > Lamiales > Orobanchaceae > Striga > Striga asiatica. The sequence goes on along the minus strand of BKCP01006038.1, from coordinate 66,380 downwards.
AAATGTAATCACAGTTGATTATCAAGGAAAATATACAAAGCATATTGTGTGTTTCAATTCTTGTCTTCACTTACCTCATGAAGCAACCAAAAGTCTTTCATGGTATCAGAGCACCCGGTTAGCCTGGTTGCTCTGAAACCTCGTTCCCTTCTTTCTCACCATGTCTACCACTTCAAACCCTTCTTCATTCACCTCAGACCAGACCCAACTCATCTTTCCCTAAAGCCAATTTATCACTACCAAACTCAGTGAGAACAATTATTTGATATGGCAGCCACAAGTTCTTGCTGCAATCAGAGGTTATGGATTGCAACCCTACACTTCTAAATCCCAAAAAATCCCATATGAGTTCTTTCAGTCAAATTCAGATGAAGAACCTAGTGCAAACCCTGAGTTCCTGTTTTGGATGAGACAAGATCAAATCCTTGCCTCTTGGATCCTCTCCTCACTATCTGAGCCTTTGCTTGTCACCACTGTTGGTTTAACCACAGCCAGAGAGATCTGGGAAAGCCTTGAGATAGGTTTTTCAAGTCAATCAAAAGCAAGAATCCCGCAGCACAAATTAAAACTACAAACCCTCAAAAAGGGAAACTTGAGTATGAGGGATTTCTTGAATCAAGTCAAAACTTGCGGTGATACTCTTGCTGCTTTGGGCCAAAGAGTCACTGATGAGGAGGAAGTGATGCATATATTGGCTGGACTGGGGCAAGAATATAACCAAGTCATGGTGACAATCATGTCCAAAGGAGAAACACTCATTCTGAAAGATGTTCACTCTTTACTATTGAGTTTTGAAAGTAGACTTGATGCCTACAATGTTGAAGGCAATCAGTTCAGTCTTGATGGGACTACACCAAGCATCAACTTTGCTGGTCAATCCTCTTACAGAGGAAGAGAAAATCGAGGCAGAGGTCCCAATTCAACAAGAGGAAGAGGTTTTAACAGCTCAAGAGGCAGAGGAGGCAGAAATGGAGGAAGAGGACTAAGATGTCAAGTATGCTTTTATACTGGGCATACAGCTGATAGATGTTGGCACGGGTTTGACATGAATTTTTTGCCAAACAATGGGAACAGCAACAACAACACCAACCAAGGAAATCAACAGCAAAGGAACCAGCCTTTCTCTCCCACTGTTCACTCAACCAATCTCATGATGAATAACTCCAATTCAAGCAACAATGGTGATGAAAGAAGTCAAGTGGACCTGTGGTATCCAGACTCAGGAGCAAGCAACCATGTGACTTATGACTTGCAGAACCGCAACATTGCCTCAGAGTATCAAGGGTCTGAAAAGGTTCAAGTTGGTAATGGTAAGAAATTGTCTATTTCCCATATTGGCAATTCTATTTTAAGCTCAAAAAATCATGATTCTGCTCCTTCCTTTGTTTTGAGAAACCTTCTTCATGTGTCTAACATCACTAAAAACCTTATAAGTGTTTCACAATTTGCTCTTGACAATCATGTTTACTTTGAATTTCATCCAAACTTCTGCCTTGTGAAGGATCAAGCAACAGATCAGATTTTGCTAGAAGGGAAGGTTAATGAGAGTCTTTATAACTTCAGTTTTTCCAGCTCCAATGAAGATTCCAATTCAGTTTATCCAACATCATCTCTTAGCCACATTTCCATCAATTCCACTGAAAGAACAAACTCTCCATTTTCAATTTTCATTTTAATTTTCATGTATCTTGAAATATTTTATGTCTTCAGTTTTCGTCAATATTTATCATGGGATAATTAGTGTATGATAATTTGTGTTGTATAATTTCACATGTAACTTAAAAATTCAAACTTTAGCTTTCGTTGCACTTGTATTGCATGAGGTACACTCATGTTTAGGATTAATTGGTTAAATAATTCAGTGTGAAAAATTGGCGTAATTTATTATTATACATCTTAATTGAATTATACTCGATTACTCTCAACCTTTAGTTTACAAGTACTATATATAAATATAAGTTTACCTAATTTTATAGTGAAGTGTAAATTATCATTTGATATTGACAGCAGTATGATTAAACAATTTTTAATAACTGTAGCAAAAATAAAAGAGGAGTAGAAAAAATTATAGGAATCACATGAATCAGGTGGGTGCAAGTTGTGTGTGGGAAAAAAATGAAAAAAATAAAAAATTGAAAAAAATGCTAAAAAAACTGGGAATTTGGAGGTAGTAGTGTTGTGGGGGGACATGAATGATAGGAACGTGCACTGGAGGACCATTGATTGTGATTGTCACTGACAGACAAAACAATGGGCAACAAAACAACTCTCCAGTCTCCACTAGGTGTGTTCACAGTCCGGATTGATCCGGTTTCAGCCTAAACCATGATTAAACCGGACTTAACGGTTAATTTTTTTTCTTGTCCATAACTGGACCGGTTTTATTTTTTAACCGACCACAATCCGGACCGCATTGGACGGTCCGGTTTGACAGTTAACCGATTAAATCTAAAATCCTTGTTCTGGGCCTTCAATTTTTATTTTTTTCATTTTGGGCTTAATTTTTATTTTTCTATTTTTGGCCCAAAATAAATTATTGGGGCCTAAAAATTGAGATAAACAACAATAATGAAATAAAAAATACACAATTCGTCTCATAAGCATAAAAATACATATTTCGTCCCATAAATCGATGGAGTAATCGAAAAGAATTAGAAAAAAGAAAACACACCTGTGCTTGCGACGCCGACGACGAAGAGGGCGGCGACTATTGTGAGGGAAGCCTGAGAAGGTGGGAAATTGAAGGAAAAAATAACTCGAAAAATGGTCGGAGAACTGAGAAGCCTGGGAGTGAGAAGATGAGAAAAATTAGGGTTAACTCAAAATATTAGGAAGATAAGGTGGAAAAATCTGAAAATGAAAAAACGAAGGTGGGAAAAAGTGAAAAGTTACAGTGTCTTACAACATTAAGTCAACAAAAGGCCAAAAAGTGAAAGTGAATATATTGTATTTGCCATAGTGAATGACTAAATGTGTATATATATATGTTATAGTTTTTTAATTTACTCTGCCGCAGGTACTCCGTTAACCGGACCGGTTATTCCGGATTTTTAAAAAACTTAACTACCGGATTTTTTAAAATTTTTTTAACTGACCATTTAACCGATCCGCAGCCCGAATTGACAGTTTTTTCGGTTAAAACCAGACCATGAACACCGCTAGTCTCTACTACTATTTTCAGATGCAGTGTGGCACACAGGATTCGCTCGAATTACAGCAAAAACATCAAATAGCCTCATGAACTTCATTACGCTTTTCTTGATCCCAAATTATGCCCATTTATTTCTTTTATACGTTTTAATAAAATAAATTAAAAATTATATATATTTCAGGGAAAACTTAAAATTTTCAATAATCGCATCTGTAGATACTATAAGATATCCTTTATAGTAAGGAGTCTACTTGAGCAAAAAGATAACTCGTCTATAAAAGGGGCAGTACAAATTCAATTTTACATAACACATTATTACATGTTTTGCATACAATATCCGATATATTCACGAGCGAAGTGTAACTTGAAGTCAAAAATTTTTCTGACCGGATATTTACAGGTCACCAGAGTTCAAGAAGAAGAACTATTCGTGGTGTTGCCGGTTTAATCCGATTTGTGGGCAATTTGCGCATCACACTCTAAAGATTTTATGAAATTTAAACAGTTATAAAAAAGTAATATATATTTTTTTCTTCAATGTATAATTTTAAAATTCATATTATGTTTTTATTTTAATCTCATTAAGAGATTTCTTTAATATATAACTGATTTTAAGGCATGGAGCACTTTAAAGTCACGTACAAAATTGCTATAATAAGAATAATAATTTTAATATTTTTTCAACTAATTTAGTGTTTATGATCTCTTGAATTATTTACAAAATTACATTACTAATTACATCTTATACAATCCATATAGTGGTTCATACAAAAGTAAATAGTGTAAAATTATGTTGTTCAATTTTACTAATTAAATTTATAAAATGTTATATTTAATTATTTAACTTATGATTTTATATATAATATTCATGGATATGTTATATAAAATTTTATTTGGATCTGTGCAAGTGCACAAAATCGACTGGGGTTATAATAGTTTAAATGGAATTACGTAACAGTCATTCTAATAATGGAAAAAATTCAAAATTAGTCCCACAAGTATAGGGAGGTGACAATTTTGGTCCCGACAGAATGCAGAAAATATGAATAGTCTTCAACTTTTAAAAAATGATCAAAAGTAGGACTGTTTTTGCCGGATTTATTATTTCCGGCCCGGAACGCCACGTGGCGCACATGTTGCTTATTTTTTTACACGATGGCATCTGACGTAGATAGGAAAAAATTTAAAACTAGTCCCACAGTTATAGGGGTGACATTTTTAGTCCCGATTGAATGCAGAAAATACAAAACTAGTCCCACAGCTTGTAAAAAAAATATGAACACGTCGGATGCCAGCGTGTCAAAAAATAAGCCACATGTGCGCCATGTGGTATTCCGGGCCGGAAATAGTAAATCCGAGAAAAAGTCCTACTTTTGATCATTTTTTAAAAGTTGTGGGACTATTCATATTTTCTGCATTCCGTCGGGACCAAAATTGTCACCACCCTATACCTGTGGGACTAGTTTTGATTTTTTCCCTTCTAATAGTCATTGAATGAAAAAATAATTTTGGTTTTTCTAACAAAAATTAATTTTAAGTTTAACTAGTTTTGGTGTAACACTATTTTTCTGTGAGGGGATGAGTACTGGTTTAAACTGATTTTGTTAAGAATGCAAACGAGGGGTACAGTTAGAGATATTAAACGGGCTAGCCCTAGCAGTTTCGGGTTAGCTATAGCGGGCTTCGGGCTAAACGGTCCGGGCCTAAAAAGCCCGGATTTAAACGGGCTACCAATAAAAGGACCTAACCCTAAACCTAGCGGGCTTCGGGCTATACGGGCAATAATAATAATAATAATAATAATAATAATAATAGTAATAATAATTACAACACTTAGTTAACGGTTTTTTTCAACGGCTATTTAGTATTTACCACTATATATATATACAACTACACTTCATATATGAACACACATTACAAACTTTAAATAACATTTTGTTTCCCAATAGAAAAAAAAATGTTCGAACTATTACTTATAACTACCATTTGACTAGTTATTTGGTACGCTTCGGAAAATTTCACAATATAGCATACTGTTGAATTTATATTCTATCACTATATTCTATGTGTTAGGTTTTTGTCTCATTTGTTTTTTATTAGCCGTTTTGATTGTCTTAAATATTTTGCTGTGAAATACAATAAAATTTGTTAATAATTATATATCAAAATAATGATAATACATTATAACTTATAATTACATGTGACGTATAATAGCAACATTGTAATATACAATGAATCATGAGACATATTCGTTACATTTCTAAAAACATATATATACACCACTCAACTCAAGTTAAACGGGCTAAACCTACCGGTTTTCGGGCTAGCCTTAGCGGACTTCGGGCTAAACGGTCCCGGCCTAAAATGCCCGAATTTAAACAGGCTGCTTATAAAAAGTCCTAACCCTGTTTTTTTCGGGCTAAATGGGCCGGCCCGTCGGGCCAAAAACCATTTAGGTACAGTAGTGATTTGCAACAGACAAGCCCGAAAACTATAAAAAAATATAAAAAATTAAAAATGAAAAAATCTGTGACAAGGAGAGGCAACGCCACACATTTTCCCACTCGTGTGGGTAAGAAAAGAAGCTGGCCCCTAGTGGGCTATGACACGTGCTCAAAATCAGTACCCGCTTGTANCGCCGGCCAAGTCAACTCACCGGAATTTTAGTCTGACTCAGAAACCGGCGAAGGTGGGCCCATATTCTCGGGATCGAGTCACAATCATTAGCCAGCGACGTCGACTAAAATATTGGCTATTGACAAGTGACATTTTAAAAAATGGCTTTGGAGTCCAATTTTAATATTATTTGGAATAAAGTGGTTTCTCAATTATCATCCGCCTTTTTTGTCACTCCGTATAAGAAAATGAAATCATCAAATACCACTATTTGAACTCCAAACCAAACCATGGGCTTACTATTTTAACAACCCCCAATAAATTTTGAAGCTTCAATAACAGCCCTTCACAGAAAGAGAGCTCAAAAAGAACAACTCCCATCTAAATCAGAGAGGGAGAGAGGGAGAGAGAGAGAGAGAGAGAGTTTTGTAGACATGTTAGGGAAATCAACGAGGCCGGTGATAGATATTCTGACCGGGTCATTTGTATCTGGAAACCGGGCCGGGCCAGCGGATGCGGCCACAAGCCCTAAAAATCAAACAGAACCCAGGGCCCAATCACCTAGAGGGCTAAAAAATTTTGATATTGGTGGTGTTGGGTTAGGCATAGTGGCGGCCCTAGAAAAATCCAGTTCGGACAACAAGGCCTTGTTTGGCCGGAATTTGAGCCGGTCCAGTCCGATTCCGGTGATGTCAACCAGAAATTGCCGGAATTCAGAGGAAAATGTGGAGATGGAGAGTTTGGAAGAGCATACTATAGTGACCTGTCACGGCCCGAACAAGTCGTACACCAAAGTATATTGTAACGCTGAAGATAATGAAATCCCATTCAGAATACATAACGCCAAGCGAGGCAGCGTTTTTCACATATCGCCGGCGAGAATTGGGGATTCCTCCCTTATTCCGCCGCAGGATTTTTTGAGCGCCTGCAATTTATGCCGGAAGGAACTCCATGGCAAGGATATTTATATGTACAGGTACGGGTTTCAAGTTTGCTTCTCTTCTCAATGATTCTTAATTAAATCTACTTTTATACAAACATGGTAACATATTTCAATTTATTTTTTTGTTTAAAAAAATACTTCTAGATTTCCAGTTTACAAATTGCAATATTATGGTTTATTGGTTTTTGTTATTATTATTATTGTGTTCTTTGGGCTGTGGGCTGTGTGGCCTGTGGGTTAATACTAGATTTAGAAGTTAATGTGTTTATTTTAATTTTGCAGAGGAGAAAAAGCATTTTGCAGCGCGGAGTGCAGGTACAGGCAAATGAGGATAGACGAGTCCACAGACAAGTGCAGCTACGAGGTATCAAGGACGGTAGAGGTTGCAGCAGGCTCACCATATTCCAATGCCCAGATTTTGATTGATGGGATTCTGGCAGTTTAATTATAATTGTACTTGGAAGCATAAATAAGTAGCTATATGGATTGATAATATATACTTCATCCTATTCATAATAAGTGTTGTTTTAAGAAGTTGCACAATAATTAAGAATATTTTTTTTTCTAATAAATAACCTTCATTAATGAAGATAGAGATGAATGTTTTGAGAAAAGATGAAAAGTGAATATGAAAAGACGTAGTGTATTTATTAACTAAATGAGGGTAATAATGAAAAAATATGTAAAAAAAACTAAAACGACATTTATCTTGTTAATGGTTGACAGAGTCAAAATGACATTTAAAAAAAATAGGAGGTAGTATGTTCGTTTGGTTAGAGTAAATATATATTTATATATGTATAAAACTCGGGATGGTAATAATGACACCACTAAGACTATTTATCTACAACTCAACTCAACTCAACCCAATAATAAAAAATTTATTTCTCTTTCCTCCATCTTCATAACACAACTTTTAACAATCTACATATTTTTATCTCCAACTCAACCCAACATAATATTTATTTAATTTTTATTTATTTATTAAATATTATCTACAATAAATTTTTTGGTATTGTTTTGGTTGTGAAATTAAGAAAAATAAAATAGATGAAAAAATTAATAAGGTACGATTAAAAAAAGTGAAAAGAGAGAAATTTCAATTGTGTTCCAAAACATATCAAGAGTGGTATCTATTTATAGAGAATTAAAAAATACGAATTTTGATATTTTTTATTTTTTTTAATATAAAATAATATCAATAATTTGAGTTATATTTATCTTATCACATTAAAATCAAGGAAGGTCAATCCGAAAGGGACAAGTGTCCCATTTCGTATTCAATCCCAATAATAATTAAATTAAAAAATAAAATAAAAAATAAAAAAAGGAAAAAGATGTGGCGGCCGGGTGCGACTCAAGGTCACAATGTGACCTGGGTCGCGT